>CM062274.1:34575919-34755919 GCA_031216635.1 Dissostichus eleginoides
ACAGGTATTTGGGTTCAAAGTGTAAGAAGTAGAAAGTACAGGTATTTGGGTTCAAAGTGTAAGAAGTCAAAGTAAAAAGTGGTCAGAAAAATAAGTCGTGGAGTAAAGTACTGATACCAGAAACATGTACTTAAGTACAGTAACAAAGTATTTGTACTCCTCTGAGTTTCTGATGTTTAAATAGTTAAATGCTGTCCCCCCCCCCCCCCCCAGGTGTCTGCGGGGGAGCTGGAGCGCCTCATGCTGCGTCTGCCCTCCATGTTCCTGCAGGAGCTGAGCGGCGTGGGGGCCAATCTGGAGAAAAGATGGAAGTTCTGCGGCTTCGACAGCCTCGGCTCGGCGTGACCGAGGGAGCACACACACACACACACACACTGAGGACACACACTGATGTGAACTGATAATCAACGTGTGTGTGCGCTCCCAAACTGCTGGACTCTGAACAGGAGACACAGAGAGGACGGTTAAACCAAAGTTCATCCTTTACACGTTTGGTTATAAAAACTCTTTCCTGCAAGACTTCCTTTAAATCATGAATAAAATAAGAGCCTATTTTATCCAGAGTTATTGTGGCGTGATGGAACCACAGATTATGGGTTATCCAGAGTTATTGTGGCGTGACGGAACCACAGATTATGGGTTATCCAGAGTTATTGTGGCGTGACGGAACCACAGATTATGGGTTATCCAGAGTTATTGTGGCGTGATGGAACCACAGATTATGGGTTATCCAGAGTTATTGTGGCGTGATGGAACCACAGATTATGGGTTATCCAGAGTTATTGTGGCGTGATGGAACCACAGATTATGGGTTATCCAGAGTTATTGTGGCGTGACGGAACCACAGATTATGGGTTATCCAGAGTTTTGTGGCGTGACGGAACCACAGATTATGGGTTATCCAGAGTTATTGTGGCGTGATGGAACCACAGATTATGTGTTATCCAGAGTTATTGTGGCGTGACGGAACCACAGATTATGGTTATCCAGAGTTATTGTGGCGTGATGGAACCACAGATTATGGTTATCCAGAGTTATTGTGGCGTGATGGAACCACAGATTATGTGTTATCCAGAGTTATTGTGGCGTGACGGAACCACAGATTATGGGTTATCCAGAGTTATTGTGGCGTGACGGAACCACAGATTATGGGTTATCCAGAGTTATTGTGGCGTGATGGAACCACAGATTATGGTTATCCAGAGTTATTGTGGCGTGACGGAACCACAGATTATGTGTTATCCAGAGTTATTGTGGCGTGACGGAACCACAGATTATGTGTTATCCAGAGTTATTGTGGCGTGACGGAACCACAGATTATGTGTTATCCAGAGTTATTGTGGCGTGAGGAACCACAGATTATGGGTTGTTCCAGAGGTTTCAACAGCATCAAAACCACCTGTAGACATTTTCTGCAAACGTTATATAAAGGTGTAAACAAGGAGGAGAGTATCATCATCATATTGTTTGGACAAGTTAGATATTATATGGAGAGACTTTTAAGTGATGAGAAGAGAAAAATAAAATCAATCCTTCCACTTCATTTGCTCGTGTGAAGGAGCTGTGGTACGGGCTGTATTTAAAAGTGATGAAAAACGCTCTTCTGTTTAAATATATATCAGAGTTTGTTCTGGAGAGAAGAAGAGGAGCTGTGTGATGATGAAGAAGAGGAAGATACTGAGGAAGGTTTTGTTATTTTCTCCAGATGCTGTCAGAATATAAATGATGATTCAGTGATTTTGTGCTGAACGTTAAGAGACTCATTTCTTTGTGTTTTTCTTATTTTAATAAAGTTGCTGTCAGCGAAAAAAGAGTCAAATGAACTTTAAAGAAGAGTTGTGTCGGTTGCCTTTGAATACTTATTCTTTTCTGTTTGTTATCATGTTGATAACCTGGTGGTCTGCTGGTTGGGACATTCAGAGGAGACGAATCCTTTCATGGCCTCACTTGTTGTTGTTGTTCTTTGCAGCTAACATTAGCAGCTAATATAAGTAGCTTATAGAGCGGTGCAGGGAGGACGTATTCACCCGGAAGGAAGCTGCTGTTCCCTCGACCAAAAAGCAACGGGATCTCTCCAGAGGCTTTGGAAAACATCTGCAAATAAGGTCTGAGGAAAAGGAACCTGTTTGATAAATGCACGTTAGTTCAGCCGGATAATCTCCACACGTCTACCCTACTTTATAAGGTTCGAACCATAAATCTAATGTCCAGAAGCAACATGCTAACGTGATGCTATAAAGGAACTACAGGCGAGTTCAGCAGCACGACTTCAACGTCACGCCAACTTCAGATCCATATTCAAACACACAGATTCTAAATGGAACGAGTTGAAGCGTTTGTTTGAACAGTCTGCAGGAGGCAGGTACTTGCTTTCAAGCAGAACAGGGCAAACACACTTAGAGGAGTGTTCACGTGTTCGGCGTAATGACGTACAACGTCCTCCACAACTTCTGTAGTCCTATTCAGCCACTTGGTAACAACCATCGTTTTTCAGACACGTCAACTCTTCAGAAATCACCAGTGGGGTCACTGCTGATGGATTTAATGTGCTAGAACAAAACGTGATCCGTCTCTTTGTCTCAACCACAGACCTTATTCCAGATATTTTCCTAAAGCCTATGGAGAGATCCCATTGGCTCTGAGACGAGGGAACAGGAAGTGGTGAAATGCTGACTCACTTCCTGGTTTTAGGCCTCGTCACTGCACCACTCTATAATAACAGCTTGTAAAAGCAGCTAATATGAGTTGCCTGTTTTGACTGTTTGTATTAGATGCTATTTTTAGCTGCCAACATTGCAACCCAGTCTCACGGCATTTCGTATTATAGTCACGAGATTAATCTATTGATTCGATTTCCCCATTCTTTCGTGTCACACAGAACGATTTAAAAAGCAATGTATTTCTATTGGTAGTATGTTTCGTGCCTGCACCAAATAATAACAACTTAGAAGGAAAAAAAGATTTTAAAAATACAGATGTCAGTGTTCTGAGGCTCTGAGCCATTTCTTTTCCTCGCGGACGGCAAAAAAACTCCGACATTATACAATTTAAAATAAAAACAATAATCGTGGCTTGGTATTGAGTAAGAACATGTTTTTATGAACCACACAGCTTCCGGTCTTCCAAGACCCGATCGGACAAAAAGACGTGGTTTAGGCACGAAACACGAAACCAGTAGAAATACATTGCTTTTAAAAATCGTTCTGTGTGACACGAAAAAAAGGGGAAATTCGTGTTGGTGAACACGAATCAATAGATTACATTAATTCTGTGACTACAACACGAAATGCCGTGAGACTGGGTTGATTTGAGTAGCAAATGTCTGCGCTATGAGAAATGTTAAAAGGAAAAGTGGCTAACGCTCAGTTAACCAATCCTGCTTCCGGTCCTCATGTAGATATTGAAGGTAACGTTGTGCATCTGTGTGACTGTTTTAACCGTTTATATTTGTTCATACAGCCTGAGGAAAGTTTTCTGTGTGTTCACCAGACTGACCGGAGGAGCACTATCATGATAGCTGCCTGCATTCTCCACAAAGACCTGTTGGCTGTGAAGACAACAGCAGGAGTGACATAAGAGCCTGACATGAAGCCAGTTGGAGGCTTAATCAAATTCTCCATTAGTATATATTATTCATACAGAGAATGACAGAGAACTGAGTAAGTAATGCATGGACTTTTGTACACAACGAAGGCCAGAATGCCAGGATGTAGACATTAGCAATAATTTCTGGGTACCACTTTTACTCCAGTTTTCACTCAGTATTCCCACTTTAGGCTCACAGGATGATGTAAGAATCTGCCAACACCCGGAGCTGCTCCTGATGAAACCCAGAAATGTGTGTGTGATATCTCAGTTAGTATCTAGGGCAGAGACTCACAGTGAGTTTAAACCTACACACTGAACGCTTCCTGCTTCATAATCTCTTTCTGCAGGAGAACAATCTGTTCCACAGAGAAATCACAGAGTCACTGAAGTTCAGAGGAATTCAGGTTTCAGGATTTATTTGTTATGAATCTAATAAGAACTAAAATACAACCCAGTAAAGTTAGCATGCAGAGGGACATTAGCTGGACCAAAAGCGCTTTTTTAAGTACCAAGAGGGCGACTTCGAAAACAGGGCAAACAAAAGGGCAAGGTATAAAAGACGCAGGGTTCTTACATCTTTTCCAAGTCAAGTCAAATTCAAGCATTTTCAAGGTGCATTTTCAAGCTTATCAAGCATCTTACAGCTGTTGTAAATTACATATTTATATAAACATACTTATACTCAAATGATTATTTCCCTACCTCACATTAAATCAGATGTTCTTTATGCTATGAACAACCAAATGTGTGTTTCGTGATAGCATTCTACATGAGGATGACAAATGTAAGAAAAAGAAAACAAAGTGTAATATTTCACAATGAGTGACCCATCTGTAAGTAGACATCCCATATAACCTGGCTGAGCCAATATACAACAATCCGCCAAATAACTTTTCAATACATTCTTTATTAACATGTTGGAGGTCCTTAGGTTGGCAGTGAACATAAGGCTCTCCCAGGTTAGGCCAAAGGGTGCGTTATATGGACACATATACTGTATCAACTCAAATGTGAATTTTCCTTCACATTGAATCAGCAATCAGAAATTATGCAAATGAACTTCCAATCAGTCTTTGAGCTCCTTGAGTTGAAAGAGCAAACCAACAACCTGCACAGAACACTGCACTGAATCATTCAAGGTCAGGCTAAACAGCATACGGCCTCTTAGGGAGTGTCTTTCAGTTCCTTGAGTTTGTCCGTTAGCTGTCTCTCTAAAGTCTCCAGATGTCTTTCCTTTTCCTTAGCAGCTTTTCGAAGGCCATTGGACTTGGAGATGAAGCTTAGTTTTCTTTTTATGCAACTGTGTACTTTTACTCCTCTACAGTTCAGAGGTACATGGTGTACTTCTACTCCACTACAGTTCAGAGGTACATGGTGTACTCTACTCCACTACAGTTCAGAGGTACATGGTGTACTTTTACTCCACTACAGTTCAGAGGTACATGGTGTACTTCTACTCCATTACATGTATTTAATATCTTTAGTTCCTTCACAGATCTGGATGAATGATGGTAAATATAATCAAGTGTTAAATCAGACTTTAGTTCCACCTGGAGTAAATCCTCAAGCTACCCTGCAGTATACAAAGCCATTCAAACTAGCTGCACCTTTACCAGCTTTGAGAACACTCTCATGATCAATCATTATAAAACATATCATATATATTATTCTGAAATGGACCAATCTGCACAATGACTACTTTTACTGTCACTACTTTCACTATATTTTGATGATAATACTTTTCTACTTTTACTTGAGGAACATTTTGAATGCAGGACTTTTACTGTAACAGAGTATTCCTACACTCTGGTACTTCTACTTTTACTCAAGTACAAGATCTGAGTACTTCTACTTTTACTCAAGAACAAGATCTGAGTACTTCTACTTTTACTCAAGTACAATATCTGAGTACTTCTCCACCTCTGGTAGCGTGTATCAGCCTGAATTGTAGCCACAAAATCACGCAGAGCTGCATAAAAATAGACTCACTATGGTAACAAGCGGAAAATAATATTTACAAATGTGTACAATGATTTGTAGTTAATGTTGACTATTCAAGACACCTGTCTTATACATCTTCAAAGGAAGACTTCTTCTACAATTACGTGGAATTAAAGCAAAATGTAGTTTTACTTGTATAATACTGCAAGACTTTATATAAAAGCCTGTTTCTAAAATGATCAACCATAGCGACGCGGTCAAATCCTCAGTTTATAATTTATAACAACATACTAACAAGCTAATGTGTAATTACAACAGTGAGTGCTTCATCCTCTGAACACCACAGGATGGCGACTGTAACGCACATACTGACATAGGTACGCTCCTCTGAAATTATTGTCACCTGCATAAAAAATGATCCCTCATCGAGTTCGCTATTCAGCTTGCTAACGTTACTAGCTTAAACCAAGCCCCCAGGAAATGCGCCGGACTCTGTGCCCAACATTTGTTGTGTCCAAACGGCAGTACTAATTTCCGTATGAGTCCGTGACGTCACTGGGCCAGAAATACTTTTCCCCATTGACTAACATTGGGAAAGAGACGTCTGTAAATCAGCGGATAATTTCTTTTTTAAATAAATAAACTACCCAGTATGAAGTATGTTATAGCCCTTATTAGAATCATTCGGTCCTTAAAGTTGTAAAATGCACTAAAAGCCGAATCTAGATTTATTTTCTCTCTCCATTCATTCTAGTGAGCCGAGTGTGAGTGTGGCAGTTGTGCAATCTTACCTTTAAGCAGGAGAGGAGAGCGCAGATTTATTTTAAGTTCTACCCAATCCAAAAAGGTAGGATGATTTTATTCGAAGAAAATGGTCCACACTTATACAGGGTTTTTACCTTCTCTCGTTACAATATGACAATCATACAAAATATATCATGCTGTGGTACTTTTCTAATACAAAACCTCAATTCATAGTTTTACATTTCTTACAATAAATTCTAACTTCAACTGTCCACTTCAGTTGGTGCTAAAAACACATTTAAGCCTAGAGTCCGACAACATTTAGAGGGATCTCCTCATAAATGGTCAGTGGTATCTAACACATTCAAACTTTCATTCAACAATTCACCAATCAAGTTGAGAGAACCTACCAAGGAGAAACCCCGCTCTGGAGCTTTCTCCCTCTCAGCAAGTGCTTTTATGCTGCACATAGGAACAACAAACCCCCAAACACCTCCTTCATACCCATATATGTGGGAAAAGGTCATGACCTCTGGTGTGCAGGACTGGACATGTCCAGACCGTATATATAAATGGACGTAGGGTCCGTGACGTCACCCATAGGATTCTGCAGAGTTGCCAAGAAGCCCTTAGTAGGCGGAGTCGGCCACTAACGGCTCGACAGTGACGTCAGAGTCTAACTCCCGCCTGCTCCAGCCTGATCCAAATAAGGGCAAGGAGGCGGAGCCGAGGCGGGACCTGCTTCTGAAGCACAAGGCGGGGCTCCAAGCTCCTGATCTAGCTGAAGCTACCAAGCTAGGCTAACAAGCTCACATGCTCACTTAATAAGCCTTGTTCAACATAATTTCTTCAGCTAATACTACAGCGGGCTGCAGCGAACCGAGTCCGCGTTTCGCTGCATTCCTTGATCTCCAGTTATAACGCCGGACTCCGCCGCCGGGACGCCGGGGGGCTAGCTAGCCCCCTGCGGCTCCGTTAGCTCCGGCGGCGGACTCCGGCGGCCACCACTGGGATAATTGGGTCCCCTTTGAACATTTGCTCCCGTTTAGCATTATGGGCGTCATAGCCATAGACTATAAAAGTCTTACCCAAGGCTGAATCATAAACTAAACTGTATATGTATATATATATATATATATATATATAAAGGGTTACGTCCTTAGCTGGCTAATAAGCTATATAACAAGCTAAGCTAACAAGCACACAAACACCTGCTAACGGGGTTAACATGTATAATATTATCATTTTAGACTTCCTGGAAGTTCTGTTAGTACATTCAACCGCACAGCACGACATTTGAATTGTCTGGTATTTGTAACAACATTCCCTAAAAGGCACAATCACCACGAACATGGCTAAAGGGTCGAGTACAGTAACTACAACTAGCTAACGTTGTAGCCTAGCAGAGTGGACAAGTTGCTGTTAGCTGACAGTGAGGCACGTACCTGTCCATCAAACTGACCACGCCCTAATTTATGCAAACACTTTAAGACCTAATATAAATAAAAGGGTCGCGTTATAAAACAATTCACTCAACAATTAATAATCATGAAGGTGGAATCTAACTATATCCCGAATAATTTGTATAGCATCCAGGGGTAGAAACATGTTTATTTCTGCCGTAAAGTTGGGCATTTTAACATGGGGTCTATGGAAATTCATCCTTTCTGCAGTCATCGCCTATCGGCCAATAGATGAACTGCAGTTTGTGGCACTTCCTTATTGGCCTCCCGGCTCTGCCCCAGAGTTTGCTGCTTGGTCCTGACATATTCTCCTATGGTATGGCCTAAACACATTTTGGGGCTTCAGTACTTTTCCATTGAGTCAGGGGCCCAGCCTGCTGTGAGAGAAGACAACTGTCTCCCCTCTTTAAACAGTGACACCCATAAACTATAATAGGCCTTAAAGTGCCAGTGAAGTGCATTTTTTTGCACCAAAATGAAATGGCAGTTTCATTTCTTACATATAATTGTACCTGTTCATGGCTAAAATAATTTTTTAGGAAGTGCGAGGGACGAGATAAACATCGCAAATTTTTCATGTGAGTCTGAGCCTACCGCTGCTGCAGACGATAGCGGCTGTGACGTCACAAGATGGGCCCAGTTGTGATTGTAAACATGGCAGAGACTTCGGAAAGTGATACTGGTGCGAGAGAAATGAGTGATTTTGACAGCTTTTCGGACAGGATAGATGAGGAAAGTGGCCATGGAAGTCAATTTAGTTGAGGACAATATTTTGTCATAGATCTAGAGTAGATCTACACACAGGATTGGCCATCACCTGATCATACATTCATCTGTTCATAGCATGATGCAACATTCATGTTCACATGCAGTGTTGTGCTAGTTACTGAAAACCAGTAAGTAGTTACAATTACTAGTTACTTCACTACTTACACCAAAAAGTAATGCGTTACTGTGAAAAGTAACTTTTAGTTACTTAGAAAAGGGCACCCATTAATGCCCTTATACTGTAGCCTTCATTTCAGTACTGTTATTGCATCGGAGAATAATACAACCTGTTGATCAACTTGACATGCATTTGCATCACTGAACTCTGCTAAGCAATGTGGTCTATACAAACACAAACACAAAGATATGTTTCAAAGTGCCAATCCAGCCGCTGTTGCTTAGGTGGAGGTGGAATGGCGTCGGATGAGTCTGGGTCTGTGGTCTTAGCTACTAGCTTCGCTACTAGCTTCGTCCCAGCATGTTTTTCTGCAGATGTTTCAACAGATTTTAATTGCTGTTTTGGGCAGTCGATAGGATCTTTGACCCGCCAAGACACAACTTACATTTAACTAAAACGTTCTTTTCTTTGTGCTCGACAAAAGTGAAATAGTGAGAATATCTCCAGGCGGAGAAACTCGACTTGAGCTCTGCCGCCGCCATGATAGTCTTGTTAGTTAACACAAACACAGTGGCGTTTATTTTTCATAAACAATCTACGAATCTACGAAACAATGACACCAGCCACTCACCTTCATCTTTTGGGAACAGAAACATCGCCACTTCGGCAGACTTGACATTACCACAGCCAGCGGCAATGCATCGCTTCCCGTGTGTTTTTCCTCCCTTTTTCTTCACTGTCGCCTCCATTGTCAGGTTTCCTCGATTGGCAATCACTTCCAGTCGACTGCGAAACACTTTCCAATCAAATACTCGCTCAAAAACGTTGGTAAATTCGACTTTGAAATAGAGACAAAATGAATGGTGGTGAATGTAAACACTTCGGCTTGGCCCATCTTGTGACGTCACGCAGTAGATCGCAAGCCACGCCCACGAAGGCGGAGGTCGACTGCGAATTTCCCAGCGGAAAATTCAAACTCGTCAAATTCGTTGCTATTCCAACATCTTTGATATGGGTTCCAATGGACAATTTTGGTCATTACTATACGTATTAGCATAAAAGATCATGCACCGTCGCACACTTCAGTGGGTCTTTAAACTCAATTTAACAAACCACTTGTGTTTGTATATACTGTGATTATAGAACAACATGAAATATAATGCATTTTCATTGTGGGTTATACGAGATTATATTTGATTATATTAAATTTCGTTTGAATTATTCAACTTAATATGGAGACCTCAACACTATGCAATGCTTAAGATGGCTCTAACTAACCTCCTGCCCGCTTGGGAAACCAAACTCTACAAGTGCCACATGTTGGACCATCTTAAGGTCCCCTCTGCCAGACACATTGCATTAGCCTATGCACATGACCCACAACCCTGTACTAAGTCTTTAGCTGCTTTACACCTTCAGTTTGGCCAACCACAGCATTTAGCCATGAGAGAGATATCCACTGAACTAAACCTGCCCAGAATTCAAGCTGGCAATTAATCATTACTAAGGAAGCCTTAGATGGAGCCTCAGTGACCTTTGAGATATCACCCTCTTTCAATCCCAAGAAAACATTCCTTATCAAAGACTCATTTCCCAAAGTGCAGCCTCTCCTACTAATAGGTGCAGATAACTTTCACCTCATTACCCCAACCAAAAGAGTCTCTTTGGGTCCACAGGGGGCACCAATAGCCCTCCAGCTAGGTTCAAATACAAGATCTCACTCCTCACCCATCAGTGCATCCACGGGAACGCTCCTTCATACCTCAAGGAACTACTCTCCTCACAAACCTCCACACGCAACCTCCATTCTACAACCAACCATCTGCTTCCCCCCCCAGGACCAAACTCCGCACCATGGGGGGGCTTTCTGTTCACCTGTGGAATTCCCTCCCAGACAAACTGAGGACTCCACAGACCACTGACTCCTTTAAGAAGGGCCTAAAAACCTTTCTTCTTTAAAGCCTTTTATTAAACTTGTGTTTCTTTAAAAGCACCTTGTAGCACTTTGAGATTACTTTTAGCAATGAAAGGTGCTTTACAAATAAAATGCATTATTATTATTCTTATTATGATCATTAGGTTGGACACTCCAAGGGCCTCCCCTATTCAGGAGCCATCGGATGCCCCCCAGATTCTCTTCACCCCACCTGGGACCCCCGATGCCGAACTCAGTCGTCAGGTGGACAAACTATGGCAGACAGCTGTCCTCCCCTTTCAGGAAGAGCAAGGCATCACCAGATCCAAGCGCCCCTCCAGTCCAGTGGACCCCCTTCCAGCAGCTCATTGACCGGGTCCTGCGTCCCACTCTCAGTATGCAGATATCCGGATGACTACATCGTTCAAAGTGAGATGTTGGGGCAGGTAAAGGCGGGGCTCCAAGCTGACCTGAAGAAGAGTGAGTCTGGGTATCTGGGGTCGCTGGAGTCTCCTCTTTGGTGCCGGGATGGGTGGGAGGTGGTGGTAGGTAGCAGCAGGTGTATGTGCAACACATCTTTCTTCTTAAGAAAAGCTTTAAATTGATTGTTTTTGTTCATTTCATATTGAGGAGAGCTAACAGGAAGTCTCTCATCAGCTGCAGCCTTCTTCTTTATTTTCCTAAATGCCTCCACGCTCCTCTTTACGTCTCAAACTCGCCCCGTGATGAATACACTGTGAACAAATCAAACCTGAGCTTGCAGATTTGTCTGGAACACCAGAAACACACTGAGCAATAACTACATTTTAACTAAGTGTTGAAACCTCAATAAATAAACTTCACTTGGTACGACCTCTCACCTTTCTGTGTTTACTTCCTGTCACCTGAGAGGAGAAGGAGACAGAGAGAGAATAATGATAATAATAATAATAACTTTAATTTATATAGCGCCTTTCATAACCTCAAGGTCGCTTTACAAGGAAACATATAAGGACAAGACATAAAACATAAACATAAAACAGGGGGCAGAAATGGAAGTGTAAGTGGGGGGAGAGTGGGTTATTGTTGGAAGGCGATGTTGAACAGATGAGTTTTCAGCGTTGATGTGAAGATGTTGAGAGAAGGGGCGTTGCGGATTTCTGCAGGGAGGGAGTTCCAGAGGGGGGGGGCAGCGACACTGAAGGCACGGTCCCCGAAGGTGCGGAGGCGTGAATGGGGAATGGAGAGCAGGCCGGAGTCTGAGGATCGAAGGGTGCGGGACGGGATGTATGGGTGGAGGAGATCTGTGAGGTACTGAGGGGAGAGGGCATGGAGGGACTTGGAGGTGAGGAGGAGGAGTTTGTAAGTGATGCGGGACTTGACCGGGAGCCAGTGGAGGTTGGAGAGAGTGGGGGTGATGTGCTGCCAGGGCCTGGTGTGTGTGAGGACCCTGGCTGCTGAGTTCTGTATGTACTGGAGCCTGTTCAGGGTTTTGCTGGGAACCCCGGACAGGAGACCGTTACAATAGTCCAGGCGTGAGGTAATGAAACAATGAATCAGCTTCTCTGTAACAGAGTCGGATAGTGATGGCCGGAGTCTGGATATGTTTCTGAGGTGGAAGAAGGCTGATTTTGAAACGGACTTGATGTGGCTTTGAAATGATAATAAAACAAAGAGAAACAGCTAAAATGATGAAGAGAGAAAGAAGAGTGTTGTTTTCCTCTGAGGTCGTGCTCCATTAAAGAGTTTCATATCTTGATGGATGGAGGATATGTTTTCAGTACTCACAGGTCTTCTGGATCGTGGCTCTGATCGTCTCTCCTCCTCTGATCCTGTAGAGATGAACACAATCCAACAGTTTGAGATCCAGTTTAAATAAGTGTTAGTTCTTTGAGTCAGCTTCAGAGTCCTGATCTCATGCTTTACATCCCATCATATCTTCTCTGCAAACACTACGACTGCCTGCCACAGCTCTCAGCTGCATCACAGGAAGTAACCAGTCATTGGTCTAGAACAGGGGGGTCCAAACCTTTTTCACCGAGGGCCGCATACAGAAAAATATATAAAGGTCTGGGCCGCTCTCTAGAGGTTTACTGCCTCATAAGTTCAGTTCTAAGTCAGGAAACTCAATCAGATGAAGGGAAAGGATGCTTTTTACTTGAAGATGCTTTAAGAAACAAGCAGCTCCCAGCTCTCCAGAGGGTTTACTTTATTCTGTCAGCAGCTCATTCCTTAAATCAGGAGCTTCAGATTGATTATAATCACAGGAAATATGAAGGGTCTATTTCACGCTTGTTATGAAAATTAGTTATTGGGCTTTTTTCTTATCAAGTTAGATTTGTTAGGAAATGTTTTCAGCTTTAATTGGACACCCCTGGTCTAGAAACTATTTTCCAGCTGGCCTTCTATAGTTGATGGAAGGATGAAAGAGCCTGCAGTCAGTGGGTAACATCACTGATCTGTTGGGATTCCCCAGAGAGAGAAACACCTCCCTGAGTTTAATACAATACTGCTGAACCAGCCGAGACCCCTTACTGACCTGAGGGTCTCCAGTCTGCAGTCTGGACTCTCCAGAAGATCTCTCAGCAGCTTCTCTGAACCCTGCAGAGTGTTGCCTCTCAGGTCCAGATCTCTCAGATGGATGTTGGACTTCAGAGCTGAGATCAGAGCAGAACAGCTGATCTCTGACAAACTGCAGCTCTCCAGTCTGAATAAAGAAAACATGATGAGGATACAAATCAGTTTATAATCAGATGTGTTACTCAACATTTAAATGAATGGGAACAAAAACATGTCTTCTTCAGAAAGTCAACTTTATTAATGTAAAACTAATATTACTTCAGATGACCTTTATTCAGACGTTATCGTTTACTAAATATTAAAAACAAAGATTTACTTTTTACAACTAACATCTATTACAGTTCCTTTAAGAATCAGTCAACATTTATCTCTGCAGTTCTTTAACAACTTAGTGGATGTAAGTTATTTATGTAGAAGAATCAGGTTGAATATCTAATGAAACATGAGATCTCCAGCAGTAACAGAGAGTCAGTGAACTGACCAGAGAGTCTGCAGTCTGCAGTCTGGACTCTCCTGAAGATCTCTCAGCAGCTCAGCTCCTGAATCCTTCAGCTTGTTGCCCCACAGGTTCAGATCTCTCAGATGGGAGGGGTTGGACTTCAGAGCTGAGATCAGAGCAGAACAGCTGATCTCTGACAAACTGCAGCTCTCCAGTCTGAATAAAGAAAACATGACGAGGATACAAATCAGTTTAAAATCCAGTCAGATGTTCAGGTCTGAAATGTGTAGCTCATCATTACTGCATCCTAATCAATGATCTTTTCCCTAAATTACAGAGACTGTCATTCTGTTATTGCAGCCAGAAACTCCTGAATGCTCAGATGAACAAAGCAGTAGACTGTTTTCTGGAAGATCACACTCTGTCTTTTGAAGATCTCTGTACAAACTCCTGAGTGCACCAAGGCCTCTGTGACACCAAGACCACAGCGCTGCAGGTCTTCTTGGTAGAACATGATGTCTCCTTTCTCCAGATGTTCAAACGCCAGCCTCCCCAGCTTCAGAAGAAGCTCCCTGTCAGCCTCCGTCAGCTGCTGTGGACTCGTCTCATGTCCCTCTTCATACTTCTGCTTCTTCCTCTTTGTCTGGACCAGCAGGAAGTGTGAGTACATGTCAGTGAGGGTCTTGGGCAGCTCTCCTCTCTGGTCTGTAGTCAACATGTGGTCCAGAACTGCAGCAGTGATCCAGCAGAAGACTGGGATCAGACACATGATGTGGAGGCTCCTGGAGCCCTTGATGTGAGAGATGATTCTGCTGGACAGGTCTTCATCACTCGATCTCCTCCTGAAGTACTCCTCCTTCTGGGCGTCAGTGAAGCCTCGTACTTCTGTTACCCTGTCCACACACTCAGGAGGGATCTGATTGGCCGCTGCAGGTCTGGAAGTTATCCAGACGAGAGCCGAGGGAAGCAGCTTCCCCCTGATGAGGTTTGTCAGCAGCACGTTGACTGAGGACTGCTGTGAGACCTCAGACACAACCTCATTGTTTCTGAAATCCAGAGAACGTCTGCTTTCATCCAGGCCGTCAAAGATGAACAGCACTTTACAGACAGCCAGCTGCTCTGCTGTGACCTTCTGTAAGGTTGGATGGAAAACATGGAGCAGCCTGAGAAGACTGTACTGCTCACCTTTGATCAGGTTCAGCTCCCTGAAGGAGAGTGGGATCACCAGACTGGTTTTTCCAACTCCAGCGACTCCGTTGGTCAGGACCGCTCTGATGAGTGTCTGTTGGTCAGGTAAGGCTTTGAAGATGTCCTGGCACTTGATTGGAGTTTCATGGAGAGTCATCTTCTTGGAAGCTGTCTCCAGCTGCCTCACCTCATGTTGGGTATTAACCTCTTCACTCTGGCCTTGTGTGATGTAGAGCTCAGTGAAGATCCTGTTGAGGAGGGTTTCACTTTGATCAGTTCCTTCAGTCACACGTTCACATCTCCTCCTCAGACTGAGCCTATGTTCATCTAAAACCTCCTGCAGACCACTATCAGCTGAAAGAGAAGGAAACACGAGAGAATCAGAAAATGCTTTTGAGAATCTAACAATAAAACTAATAAAAACAGACTGAGTTGAAATGTTTTATAAACAGCTTACTGTGTATGCTCTACAACAGAATACCTAATAAAAGAAACAAATGAACCAGGAAGAGGAATAAGACGCTGCATGTGCTCAGCCTCTTACTTCGTACAGAGCTGGTCTGACTGGCTGTCTGCAGGCCAGCTCTGGTTCTGGATCTTTCTCCACACTGGGGACAGGAGGGGTCTCCTGATGGAGGTCTCTGCTCCCAGTATGAGTTGATGCACTGTCTGCAGAACCAGTGTCCACAGCTGGTAGACTGGATCCTTCAGGACGTCCTGACACAGAGCACAGCTGGACAGCTGCTCCTCCACAGGAACACCACTCTTCCTCCTCCCTCTGTGGAGAGCAACACATCCTTTATAGCACTTTACATTAGTGGAGCTGATTTTCACCAAAGGGACAACAAGGGGGCAAATTCTAGTTTAATATTTAAAAAAAGGTCTATATAATATACCCTTGTGATCAGGTAGATAGCTTACAATTCACATTATCATAAAACCAGAGAGCCTCCTGTCTGGATTCATGACCCAGAGGAGCACATGTTCCCTGTATCTACACACACAGCTGTATTAACCTGGTACACTATAAACCCAACTTGCATAGAATCTGCTGTGAGTCAATAGAAATAAACAGATGGAAAGGATGCCTAAATAACAACAGAATGATACTGATTTGTAAAAAGCCTGAGTTAATGCTTTGTCAGGTCTGTCTCCAACACAATGAGCATAAAAACCTTTTTAAATGTTTTTTTCTGAATGAGACCGGTTTGATTAAAGCTAGGCTAACATTAGCTGCTCCATCAACACTCAGAGTAACTTCATGAAGTCATACGTACAGCAGTCACTATATTGTTAGCACCACAGACAGTCTCTGGTTTATACAGGACCATGAATAACCCTGATTTAATATGAGCTGCTGTAGAGCTCTGTCCTCCTCTCTGATTCCCCTCAGACCGTCAGAGACCACAGGAGCACAATCTCAACACTGACAGGTTTTTGGAACAGAGCGTCACAAACTTTACACTCAGGTTGAAATGTGTCACGCTGCACGAATACGCAGGTGACATGAATTTAACATCTTCACTTCCTTCGTGTTGCCAGGCACGGATCTGGGTCTTTGCATTGACTCTACATGTGATCTCTCAAAACTCTGTTTTATCTGCTAATGCTAAACACAACCAGCTCACCAGGTTATCACTATTATTAATAAACATCTTAAAAGGACATATCAGAGACATGCCCAAGTAGTTAAATAATGTTTTGGACAATATATCGTTTTTTTTAAATCAGAATTGATCAACATTGTTGATATTTAAAACCATTTTAGACACGGATACAATGATAATATGATTGCATATTGAAATATCCTTAGATAATGTTCGCTTACTCTGCTGCGTTTTCCCTTTACAAACTGCTCACATGATATCATTAAAGAACAGTTTCAGATATTAGATTACATCAAAACTGGATCCTCTTCAGGTCAGTTTACAGTAGAGACTCTTACTTTGTGTCTGAGGGTCCAGGTTCATTACTGAAGCCTGGAGGACGACCCATAGACCGGTCACTCTTCAGAGACCACATGGAGACCGGAGACTCTGCTCTCTCTCTGTGGAAACAACACATGTTTAAACATCATTAGTTCATTTAAAGAGCAGCTTTTGATCTATGACTGTTCACCTGATTAAAGATGTTTAGAGTTCTTGAGTCGTGATTGTGGGTTTCTGTTGTTAAAATTCATTTGAGTGTGAAACGTTTCACATATTTGTATTTTATTTGCTTAATTTAACACAAAGTCCAACATGTAGAGTGAGGATGATTTCACTAGTAGATGATTTACTATCTCTGATGATGACAAGAAGCAAGAGTTCAATTCAACTGTGTTAATGTACTCTACTGGGTTTCATTAAACAGTTTAGATCATCAGATACCAAACAAACTGAATCCTCTTCAGGTCAGTTTACAGCAGAAACTCTTACTTTGTGTCTGAGGGTCCAGGTTCATCACTGAAGAGTGGAGGTGCCCCCATAGACCGGTCACTCTTCAGAGACAGACAGCTGGAGACTGGAGACCCATCCTCTTCCTCATCTTTGAAGTCACTCATCTTCTCCAGTCTGAGAGATAAACCACACACACACACACACACACACACACACACACACACACAGGGTTGGAGATCGCGGTCGTTTACACTGACTTGTGAGAAATCTTTCCATTTTCGATCTGTGTTCACATACAGAATTATAACAACATTAGCAAAGTAACAGTTCGCGCTTTAACTTACCACGACCCCTGATAGATCTCGCGAGAATGTGTATAAAATAAATATATAGATACATTTTCATAACAAAACAATGGGGTTGCTAAGCCGTTGCTAGGCCAATTGTTGGAGTTGCTATAGCAACTCCAAGCTACGCCCTGGCGCCGCCCCTGTGTGTGGATAACTCTGTTGTTGCTTCAAAGATGAATCGGTAGGCCCGAACATACAATCGTTGCGGTACTCACACATTTGTGCTACGGCGGTCAAAAACCAAATGCCCAGACACACCCAATCCTGTGACAACACACACCTGATATGGCCATAGGCACAGCGACACCCTATGGCACACACAGTGAATAACACACCATTGTTTCAACCCAAACATGTCCTTGCATTAAAATGGCTCTTACACCTTATTTAAATCATTGGGTTTATAAAAGTTATAAACTGCACTAAAAGCTGAATCCAGAGTTATTTTCTCTCTCCATTCATCTGAATGTAATGACAGGAGGCGGGGCTTAAGAACAACTGAAATGCGAATGCTCTATGAGCTACATACGGTACTTTAGCTCTCGAGAGGATGGACTGAAAAACCAAGATGGGGACATCGAACACAGAGATGATATGAAGAGAAAACCAAGATGGCCAAAGACAAAAAACGAATTGGTTACTGTAAACAAAACGAAATGTAGAGGTCCATAAACCAGGATGATGTTCAAAAGATCGGGACATCCAAAGATCGATGGTGACGTCCAAAAAAATAAGATGCAAACAATGTTAAAAACCTACAGATATAAAATGACAAAGATCTTTAAAGCTTATTCTACGGCTCATAACTTCCTGTCCAGAACAGTGTGTGAGGCTATGAATAAAGTCAATGAAGAGTGTGTCTCTGCCAGCTGTTGTGTACACACTGCGCCCACAGAGAGGTGCTGTAGACACACACACACACACACACACACCCACACACACACACACACACACACACACACACATAAATACTGCAGCAAGCCTGAGTGTGATAATGTGTGTGTTCCCGGGGACACACACTTCCCAACGCGTGGACAAACAGCAGCGGTGGGGCTGTCTCTGTTAGCATGATATCATTTAATAATGCTAAGTGACACGTCGCGCTCATCACAGCCGACAGCAGCCACTGGAACTGAAAACCTTAATGAAACCACCCACGCTGTTGTAATGAGTGTCACTGGGTCACACTGGAGGAATAATATTCACTAATAATATTTGATATAAATGATTTCAGGAGTAATTACAAAGACGGTCTCATGATGACATAATGTCGTTTCACGTTAATAAAAACACTATCATTCATTTGGAAATCAGACAGAACTGTTTACGAGCTGATGTTATATTTCAGTGATTGTTCAGCAGGTACAAAAAAGCAAGAGGAGATTGTTGCACGCATTTGTATGTTTTGGGGTATTCAGGTGACCTCCTCCTAATTATCGAGCGTCTAACTAAAACTCACAGGATCAGTCCGTGGTGATGTTGATTGGCAATAGTCGCCACATATAATCTTCCTGTAGAGGAATTATTATGTTATATTTGAGTGTTGCGATGGATAGTACGGGAGCAGGAACAGCAAAGAGAAATAGAAGAGATCAAAAGAAAAAGAAAAGGTAAAAGGGAGGTTGATGGAGAGCCAGGAAGAACTCCTGACGTTTATCCAACAGTTGCTTTGTCCTCCAGAGACTCTGTTTTTTGGGAGGCTGACATCCCTTTATATTAAGGTACACATATTCACAATCAATTAGTCATTAATTAACATGCCTATTAGAGCCAAACAACTAGCTTTTTAGGGAACATATTCTGAGTTAGAAATACCTCATTTTACGTAATTTTGACACAATTAACACTTATAGTTTCATGTCTTGTTACATAAGAATAGATCATATTTGTTTGATGTTATTAAGAGAGAATGCCTTATTAGGCCCATTTTAAGCAGAGCATATTAAGACCAAAACTCATGCACAACAACTTCCTTACTAACAATAAATCAGCACTAATTAGAGGGTTATTGAGGAAAAACTCTCAACTAACGGCTTATTACTTGTAGAATATGGTCATGTAAAATAAGGCATTAATAAGTGTTTTATAATAACTAATAAAGAGCCAATATACTGCTAATATGCATGTTAATGAACAACTAGTTGACGGTGAATATGTGTACCTTAATATAAGTGTTACCATCACTATTGCCCCTTTCTGTTTTTGCTGTTGGTTGCTATCAATTTGCCAGATCCCCCGTCATCAGAACATGTTGTCAAATGTCTTTCTGGGTGTCCCAAACATCTCCTGTTAACATCACGTGTGTCTGTTACACCTGCTTGTGTTTCCTGTTTCTCTTTCCTCTAGTTCCTCTACCCAGGTGAGCTGCGTTACTGCAACCAGGTTCAGACGAGCACCTGGAGGAGGAAGGGGTTAAAAGCTCAGTAGCAGAAGAGCGAGGGTCTGCCTCTGTCCAGGATTGATATGTGTACCCTTCACATGTTTCATTGTAATAAATCCTATGGGTTTGATGATTTTAAAGTGTCTTCTGTGTCGTATTTGGGTCAGTGGTGGCCTTGTGTCAGCCCCATAGGGCGTAACGGTGCCAAATGAAGGTCATAGTTTTAAAATGTGTGTTAAGTCGAGGCTGAAAACATTACTTTTTTTTAGCTGCTTACCCAGAAGTCTTTTAACTTGTTTTAGCACCTATTGTTTCTACAATGTTGTTTTTAAACTATTCTGTATCTCTTTTATGCATGTTTTTTATGAATCTGTTATTCCATTGTGTTTATGTATTGTGTTCCTTTCTGTTGTCTTTTTATTAAGTGTTAATGTAAAGCACTTTGAATCTGAATATGTGCTTTATAAATAAACGTACCTTACCTTAATGTGTGTGTAAATGTATCAACGCTGTAGATGATCATCTTATTCCGATACTGTAAGGCTATGATATTGGATCACATGACCTCGTCAGTAGTGTGTGTGTGGACCAATCAGGAGCGAGGACACTTCTGACCTGTGTTTACCAGTACCAGTGATATTGAGAGGAACGGTTAGTTGTATTCTCTGGGTTTTATTCTGTGAATGAATCAGGAACAATAAGTCATTAAACCCTCAGTGTTCCTGTGCTCAGGCACAGCTCCAGGGAGGAGCTGCAGACACAAAGAGCAGCAGGAAGCAGCGAGGACAGGATTAGTAAATGTGTGTCTTTGTTCTTCCTCTGTTTCCTCCTCTATCTCTTTCTCACAGTCCCTCCTCCTCCATTCATCTTCCTCGCTCTCCGTCTGCCGCGCCGTCTTTTGTCCTGGCAGCAACAGGAAACACAAACAGAGGTGACAGAGGATGAATCTGTGAGGGAGGACCATTCCTCACTCTGTGGACAAACACAGAAATATGAGGCTCTGCGCTCAGAGGGACACAAGCTGGGCAATAAATCCAAACGTCTGAATGGTTGAAGGCAGATTTACATGCAGGTGAAGCTTATATCAATAATGTGTATTTGCCAGGTCACTACCAAGCATCCTCTTTGCAAAGGGACTTAAAATGAACTTATGTATGTTGAGGTGAGTCCCTATTACTGAGATACAGACATCTCTGATGGACCAGGTTTTATACAGTATATTTTCTATATTTCCAACACATGTCCACTGTCAGCTGACACACGCGGTAATGTAAGCAGAAGCTCTGGTTATTTTTTATTTTATTTTTTATTTTTTCAAGCCCTAATTTCTAGAGATGAATCAAGAATTGCCTCCTGGCCAAAAAAAATGTATCCCCTGCTCTACATCATGTGTGTGTGTGTGTGTGTGTGTGTGTGTGTGTGTGTGTGTGTGTGTGTGTGTGTGTGTGTGTGTGTGTGTGTGTGTGTGTGTGTGTGTGTGTGTGTGTGTGTGTGAAGGAATCTCTCGACACCACATGCAACAAAGAGAGGACAAAAAGCTGAGGCTAATTACAGCCGCTGTCTGCTGGCTTCATAAGAGTCACACACACACACACACACACACACACACACACACACACACCTGTCACGTCCTGTCACTACGCCTGCCAGCCATTACTGAGAGTGTGAAATTGTGTGTAGGCTGTGTGTAAAGGCTTTTATACTGTGGGCAGTACTAAGTACCATTCCTCAGGTACAGTACTATTACTCAGGTACAGTACTATTACTCAGGTACAGTACTATTACTCAGGTACAGTACTATTACTCAGGTACAGTACTATTACTCAGGTACAGTATTGTTACTCAGATACTACAGTACTATTACTCAGGTACAGTATTGTTACTCAGATACTACAGTACTATTACTCAGGTACAGTATTGTTACTCAGGTACAGTACTATTACTCAGGTACAGTATTGTTACTCAGGTACAGTACTATTACTCAGGTACAGTACTATTACTCAGGTACAGTACTATTACTCAGGTACAGTATTGTTACTCAGATACTACAGTACTATTACTCAGGTACAGTATTGTTACTCAGATACTACAGTACTATTACTCAGGTACAGTATTGTTACTCAGGTACAGTACTATTACTCAGGTACAGTATTGTTACTCAGGTACAGTACTATTACTCAGGTACTACAGTACTATTACTCAGGTACAGTATTGTTACTCAGATACTACAGTACTATTACTCAGGTACAGTACTGTTACTCAGATACTACAGTACTATTACTCAGGTACAGTACTATTACTCAGGTACTACAGTACTATTACTCAGGTACAGTATTGTTACTCAGATACTACAGTACTATTACTCAGGTACAGTATTGTTACTCAGATACTACAGTACTATTACTCAGGTACAGTACTGTTACTCAGATACTACAGTACTATTACTCAGGTACTACAGTACTATTACTCAGGTACTACAGTACTATTACTCAGATACAGTACTATTACTCAGGTACTACATTACTATTACTGAGGTACTACAGTACTATGTACTACAGTACTATTACTGAGGTACTACAGTACTATTACTGAGGTACTACAGTACTATTACTGAGGTACTACAGTACTATGTACTACAGTACTATTACTGAGGTACTACAGTACTATTACTCAGGCACTTCTGTTTCCACCTTAACAAGACTTCCATAAATCCTGCACAAATGGTCGAAAATGCTGCAGATCTGTCAGAGTCTTGCGTGAGGTCTGAGGTTTATCAACATCTGTTTTCTTTACACTGGCTTCCCATTTAATACAGAACCATCTTCAGGATTCTAGATCCTCGTTACATTGTCGTATAGCTGCACCTTTAATCTGAAGTCCTCTGACCGGGTTTGATATATGAAGATACAATATATCACACACTGTTCCCTCCCTGTGTGTGTGTGTGTGTGTGTGTGTGTGTGTGTGTGTGTGTGTGTGTGTTGTGTGGTGTGTGTGTGTGTGTGTGTGTGAGGCAGCAGTTTCCCACCAGGCCAACACTGCCACTGTGAGGCCACCAGGACACACTGCATGTTCACATCACTAAAGCTTTTTCTTTTTATAAAATACCAGACTTTACTTTTTAACATACCATTTTAATATGACATGTTTTTCTTTCTAATTGTTCCACATGCTAAACCGTGTTCTTCTTTCTAATTGTTCCACATGCTAAACCGTGTTCTTCTTTCTAATTGTTCCACATGCTAAACCGTGTTTTCTTTCTAATTGTTCCACATGCTAAACCGTGTTCTTCTTTCTAATTGTTCCACATGCTAAACCGTGTTCTTCTTTCTAATTGTTCCACATGCTAAACCGTGTTCTTCTTTCTAATTGTTCCACATGCTAAACCGTGTTCTTCTTTCTAATTGTTCCACATGCTAAACCGTGTTCTTCTTTCTAATTGTTCCACATGCTAAACCGTGTTCTTCTTTTGAATTGTTCCACATGCTAAACCGTGTTCTTCTTTCTAATTGTTCCACATGCTAAACCGTGTCTTCTTTCTAATTGTTCCACATGCTAAACCGTGTCTTCTTTCTAATTGTTCCACATGCTAAACCGTGTCTTCTTTCTAATTGTTCCACATGCTAAACCGTGTCTTCTTTCTAATTGTTCCACATGCTAAACCGTGTTCTTCTTTCTAATTGTTCCACATGCTAAACCGTGTTTTCTTTTGAATTGTTCCACATGCTAAACCGTGTTTTCTTTCTAATTGTTCCACATGCTAAACCGTGTTTTCTTTCTAATTGTTCCACATGCTAAACCGTGTCTTCTTTCTAATTGTTCCACATGCTAAACCGTGTCTTCTTTCTAATTGTTCCACATGCTAAACCGTGTCTTCTTTCTAATTGTTCCACATGCTAAACCGTGTTCTTCTTTCTAATTGTTCCACATGCTAAACCGTGTCTTCTTTCTAATTGTTCCACATGCTAAACCGTGTCTTCTTTCTAATTGTTCCACATGCTAAACCGTGTCTTCTTTCTAATTGTTCCACATGCTAAACCGTGTCTTCTTTCTAATTGTTCCACATGCTAAACCGTGTCTTCTTTCTAATTGTTCCACATGCTAAACCGTGTCTTCTTTCTAATTGTTCCACACGCTAAACCGTGTTCTTCTTTCTAATTGTTCCACATGCTAAACCGTGTCTTCTTTCTAATTGTTCCACATGCTAAACCGTGTCTTCTTTCTAATTGTTCCACATGCTAAACCGTGTTCTTCTTTCTAATTGTTCCACATGCTAAACCGTGTTCTTCTTTTGAATTGTTCCACATGCTAAACCGTGTTTTCTTTCTAATTGTTCCACATGCTAAACCGTGTTTTCTTTCTGATACGACATACTATCCTGTGTCATACTTTTCTATAGTGTCGACAAACTCTACTATATGGGGTTTGTGGATATTTTAAATGATATAATGAATCTGTGAGTGGATCAAGCCTGAGGTTGCCCGTGTGCTGCCAGCTCTACACACTGAGTTATGTGGGTAGTATTTCTGACATACTATATATATTTTTCAATATTCTCAAGATACTATAATAGGACTTATTTCAACCTACTATACTTTGTTTTTTTGCGTAGTTTCGCCTTACTGAAATGTTCATTATTATATCACGTTGTTGTTTTTTCTTTATTACTGACATACTTTACGACGTCTTCTTTTATGACGTACTGAAGTTATTTCTTTCTTTTTTTCATTTTCTACATAATGATCAATTTCTCATAGTTTTCTCAACTTAATATACCGTTACTTTATGAAGTGCAATACTATGACTTTTTGATATAACATTTATGACACACTTCACTATTAATCTTATGTTTTACTTATTTTTATAAATGTTCTCACGACTTACTATAACTATGACTTTTAATGATTTTTATTAGGAAGTACTTAAACATTTTATTCTCATGAGACACTGTCCTATGACTTTTTATGAGTTATTTTAACATACTAAATAAACTACAACTTTTAAATAATGTTTGTACTAAAAATGTTGAGCTCGATAAATGAAACTTGGACATGTGACCCTGAATATGAAGTGTAATATAAATGTGATATTCCCAATGAAACCAGAAGATAGACACAAAGGAAAGGAGACTCAGGAGACACGGTTAGTGCTGATGATCATGCTTTATTAAATCAATAACTGGAGAAAAACTCAAGGAGGCTGCGAAACCTACGTCTCTACCTTCAGTCTAAGAAAGAGCGGGACTCCTCCTCCTCCTCGCCGGGCAGCGCGGTGTTTCCGCTGCCCGGCGCCCGCTGACTGACTGCTAATATCTAACACACACACACACACACTGCAGCGCTCCGAGAGACAGCTCCGCCTCTGCAGACCAGCGCCGGCCGGGCTCTGCTCTCGTGATGCGATGTTACTGAGAGCCGGGCCGGGGTCGCCTGCAGAGCCGGAGCACAAAACAAAAAGAAACAGTTGCTCAGGGAGTGCAGCCGCCCGCACTGTGAGCATGTCATCGAAATGGCGGTATGACATAATCCGTCAGAGCGCGAGGCCCAGTCGGGCTGCTTACATGAGGGTATATGCAAACAGCACTCAGGGTCTCGCCTCAGTTTCTATGCAGCGCAGTGCATTCTTATATATTATATATCTGTCTCAGTAACGTCAACAGGGAGCCTCTCTACCTGTTGAGGCAATCTTTAGACTTCAACGCTTCGTTGAGGCACAGAGTTTAGTTTCTTAGCCTAACAGGGTATTCGTTCCTAGTAGAACTTTCTCCAGTTAGACCACATTCAGTTTCTTTTGTTTCAGTTACTATTATTGTCATAAATAACAATGCATACATTTCCCATAACCGTTAAATTCGGCTATATACATTATGTACATGTCACAGAAAAATGGATTAAGAATCCTAAGTCATAGTTATCCAATATGGCACATTTTATAACAACGTTAGACTGTAGTCTAGTTTGGCATAAATTAATGTCAAGATTGGTACAAAAATAGTTCATATTTACAAGAACAGAAATCCAGATCGTTATCAAGTAGATTATTTCTTAATTAATAAATAAAAAGGCACGGAAGAAGGGAAAAGGGGACGATAGGGTTTGAGATTTTCTTTTTTTTTACACTGATCGGATGCTGATGTGGACAGTTGCTGAGTCGGAGCCCAGCTCGTTGGACAGTTTCAGGGTGTACGTCCCGGCGTCCTCCTCCTTCACGCCGGTGATGATGAGCGTGGTCAGGTCCTCCGTGGTGTCGATGTGGAAGCGTCCGCCGGCGGTCACCTCGATGTTCTTCCCGCCGCGAGACCACTGGATGAGTTTGGCGTCTCCGGAGAAGGCGCAGGTGACCGTCAGGACTTTGCCCGGCTCGATGCTGATGTCCTCCGGCAGAGCCTCGATCCTGGGGGCAGAACCTGGAACATACAGAACATGAACATTAGCTCAGATTCAATATTAGAGGAGACAGCAACTTAACATGCCCACAAAGATAAAACAGAGTTGTTCCAGACTCTCTTTGCACTATTTCTATTCTATTTTATTCGTATTACTTTGCACTATTTTAACTATTTTGTCTATTTATTATGTTGCACCGTTGGACCGCTGTGACCTAAGATTTTCATTGACATATCTACACTGTAGCTATGTACAAATGACAATTAAAGGCTCGAATCTCTTACCGATCGCTCTGAACGCTGAACCCTCCGTCATGCTGCTGCTGGAGCTCATGGCATACGTCTCGGACGTCAGAGAGGACATACTGGACATGGACATGGTCTCGAATTTCATCTCAGCGGCCATGCTGCTCAAGGAGCTGGACTCCATCATGGACGACATCATGGCCTGCTGGGCGGAGGAAGAGGAGAAGGAGGAAGACTCCTGCATCGCGTGCATCTCTTTCTTCATCATCATGGACGAGCTCATGGACGAGCTCATGGACGAGCTCACGGAGGACAGTGAAGACTCCTTAAGACTCATCGCCATCGATCCTGATCGGGGGAGACACGGAAATGGTTAATATGTCTTTAGAATGACTACGAAGTAAAGAGGAGTACCCACTAAAGGACCATTTGTGAACTAACTAGTCTTCCTGTGTTACCTCGTTGGTGAACGAAGAATCAGAAAACGTAGTAAATTGGAAGAAAATTAGGATTGCGTTTGCATAGTTTTTAGGTAAAAGTCATGACTTGCAAAGTAATGAGGATACTACGGATACATGAGACTAAATGTGTGTGAGGGTTTGTATCCCTATAGTTATGCTGTTCTTAAAGCACTTTAATTCAAGACTTCTAGATTTTCTGGGTTTTCCATTCACTATGGAGACATGTGAGAGTTAGTATTGACCTACAAATGGTACACTTCAGGGATGAGGTATTCCTATTTCATGATTGTCTTTAATTAGCATGACATTGGACTAAATGTGCTTGGATACTCGAGGCTGGTGCTCACCTTTAAGTGCCACTTGCTGCTCGTGGTAGGCCGTAACCTTCATGCGAATGGACTGGAACACCTGTCCGGTGAAGGAGAATGACGATTTGGATACCCCTCCCTCGGACGTCATCTCGCAGGTGTACTCTCCCTGGTCGCTGTCGGCCAGGTCGTGGATCAGCAGGCTGCAGGAGCCCTCGGAGTAGTGCATCTCGAAGTGGCTGCTCTGGGAAAGCCTCCTCCCGTTGACGGACCACACCACCTCCCGGACGCTGCTCTCGCAGACGCAGGACATCCGGACTGAGCCCTCGCTGGCCTCGGCCATCACTTGACTCATGACTTTAGGAGGTTTCGGGACCGGGGATTTGACCGTGGGAGGGGACGCAACTCTCTTGGGCGACATAATTGGAGGGGGGGACTTCACCCGAGGAGGGGATTTGATGCCCTCGGGTTCAGGGGACTTCAAGGCTCTTGGTGATTTGATGCCTGAAGGTTCTGGGGACTTGAGGCCTCTTGGTGATTTAATTCCTGCTGGTTCTGGAGATTTGGCTCCAAAAGGTGATTTAATTCCTGCTGGTTCTGGAGATTTGGCTCCAAAAGGTGATTTAATTCCTGCTGGTTCTGGAGATTTGGCTCCAAAAGGTGATTTAATTCCTGCTGGTTCTGGAGATTTGGCTCCAAAAGGTGATTTAATTCCTGCAGGCTCTGGAGATTTGGCTCCAAAAGGTGATTTAATTCCTGCTGGTTCTGGAGATTTGGCTCCAAAAGGTGATTTAATTCCTGCAGGCTCTGGGGATTTGATACCCTTTGGTGTTTTAATTCCCGCAGGTTCTGGGGACTTCACACCAAAAGGTGATTTAACTCCTGCAGGTTCTGGAGACTTCACACCAAAAGGTGATTTAACTCCGGCAGGTTCTGGAGATTTGATACCTCTAGGTGTTTTTATTCCTGCAGGTTCTGGAGATTTGACACCAATTGGGGATTTGACTCCCTCTGGTTCAGGTGACTTTACTCTCTCCGGCATCTTGACTTGTGTTGGTGACTTAACTCTGGGTTCAGGAGATTTTACACCCCGTGGTGACTTAACCCCCTCAGGTTCGGGCGATTTGACCCCTGGTGTGGGGGACTTCACACTTGGAGTAGGAGACGTTACACTTGGTTCAGGTGACTTCACGCTCGGCGTTGGTGACTTCACGCTCGGAGCGGGAGATGTTACACTTGGTTCTGGTGACTTTACACTCGGTGTCGGGGATTTCACACTCGGGACAGGTGAGGTTACACTTGGTTCGGGTGACTTCACACTCGGCGTTGGTGACTTCACACTCGGCGTTGGTGACTTCACACTCGGAGTGGGAGAAGTTACACTTGGTTCGGGAGACTTCACACTCGGCGTTGGTGATCTAATTGAAGGCTCAGGGGACTTGATGCTGGGGACGGGGGAGGTTGCAGAGGGTGCCGGTGATGTGACTGAAGGCTCTGGTGACTTGACACTGGGAGTGGGGGATTTGACTGCAGAGACTTCCTCTGTGGGTGCTGGTCTGCGGATGGTCAGGGTGAAGTGAGCCTCCTGCCTGCCGGCCGAGTTCTCGACCACAACCGTGTAACTGCCCTCATCGGAGATGGTCACAGAGGAGATCTCAAAGCTGGACTTGTACTGAGTGGTGGTGACCTGGATGTGGTGAGATGAGATGATGGTCCGGCTCTCGTGCATCCACGTTACAGTTGGTGCAGGCTCTCCGTCAATATCACAGGTGAATTTGGCAGACTCTCCCTCTGAAACGGTCACAGACTGGGGCTTGGTGAGCATCCTGGCGGGAAGAGAAGGCGCCACTTTGTGGACGACACTTTCCCCGACAGAGGTTGACTTCACTTTAGCTTCAGATGTGGTGCGTTTCGCAGACAAGGAGAACCTCTCTGACGAGTAGGAGGAATCAGATGACAGGTATTCAGCAGCTGCGAACTTGATGGATGAATCGTACCTCTCAGCGGAGGAGTACCTCTCAGAGGAGGCGGCGTATCTCTCCCGTGTGGTAACCTCATGTTTCTCTGTTAGCTTAGCCTTGCTCTCTTCCACCTGTAAATGGCTCTCGGCAGAATAGCCAGCTTTGAAGTGAGTGGTGTGATAGTGGTCGACCTTGGTGACTTCGGGGACAAATCCCTTTATGACTTCCTCATCCCTGCGGCGGGAGGAGAAGGTGGTGTAGCCGCCACCGGACACATCCAGGGTGGCGTAGTCGGAAGCATCTCCCTTGGAGTTGGAGCATACGCAGCGGTATGATCCACTGTCTTCCGCTTGGCAGTCCAGAATAGCGATGGACAGAACTCCACTCATGTTGGTGAAGACATATTTGTTGCTGCTCTCAGAGATTTCATTTCCGTTGTGCAACCACTTGACCTCAGCGTCGGGCTTGGACTGGATGTTCAGGGTGAACTTGGTATCTTGGCCGATGGGTATGCGATGAGAGCGCATCCTTACGGTCACACGGGGAGCATGGTCCAGGCTGAAGGGTGTCTGGCTAACCACCTGGTATTTCCTCTCGGACTTCAGGGCAGCCTTTCTGGCCTCGTAGCGGGACATGATGTCAAAGCGGGCGGTCCGTTCAAACCTGGAGGAAGAGCGGGACGACCTCTCGGCAGACCTGATTGGGCTGGGAGATCGGGGGCGTGTCCTCTCCGGGGTGGGGGATCTCCTCGTCACAACCTCTCCCTGTACTTCCACAGTCCTAGCACGAGATGGTCTGATCAGCTCTGAGACTGGACGCATGAGCTCGATGTATGTGGGAGACAGAGATCTCCTCCTCCTCATGAACTGAGAAACAGTGCGTTTCTTCTTGGTCTCTGTGACCTCCACAGCCTCGTGTCGGACCTCATGTCTTCTCTCTTCATGCACCTCCATGCGTACTGGGCTGCCGGAAGGAGAGGCAGAAAAGCCGAGCTCCAGTTCGTCCTCCAGCATTGTCTTCTCCTCCTCGGTTCTCCTCATGGAGAGGTAGTTGTCCACGGGCATCAGCAGCTCTTCGTCACTGAGGTCTCCCAGAGATCTCCTTCTGGATCTGAAGGAAGCCTCGGATTCAGGAGAAGGTGAACGGCGGCCGGGTCTGACAGTCTCCAGGTCATCCAGACTGAGTTTTGGAATACGCCATCTTGGTCTGTACTGGTCAGTGAATCTGGGGAGGGGCACGACATAGAACTGTTCCCACCTGGAAAGGCGGATACGTCTCTGCCTCTTCTGCACAATCTTCTCCATCCTCTCTGGAACAACATACTGGTCTCTCAGCTTCCTGTACCACTTCATGTCAGAAAGAGGCACAAACTGTTTGATCGTTTTGTCCTCGTCCAGAGCTTTGGGATCATGGACCTGAGGCTCTGGGATCTCATAGGGCATGAAAATCCTCCTCTCCTCTTCCAGCTTCTTAGTCTCCGACTTCTGCACAGTGATGTCAAACTCTCCTTCCACGTTCTTGGTGCCCACCGCAGGCTTATACATCTCTGCAGCAAACTTGAGTGCGTCCTGGGCCGTGGGGTTCAGAGCTACCATCTCCTCAGTGGCAACAATCTTCCGAGCCATTTTGTTGGTCTTTTCGATTTGTTTCTGTACGTGCATGTATTTCTCCGCCTCGCTCTTGTACTCCCTCCTGGTATAGGTAAGGCGGTCCACCTTCAATGTGGCCTGGCAGCTTATAGATCCAGCACAGTTGGTTGCAGTAACATGGTACACACCAGAGTCCTCGAGCAGAGTGTTTCTGATGTGCAGGACATGGTAGTCAACGTCCTCCTCTATGACAACGACCTTGGGGCCAAACTCCATTGCATGACCGTCCTTCTTCCACTTCAGAGTAGGAGATGGGATTCCTGAGACTCTAAGCTCAAAGCGGACGCTGTTTCCTTCCACACAGTCCACATTAGCCAGCAGGCGTTTGAACATGGGCCTCATTGTTTCCTCCATCACTGGATGAGGTGTCACAGTGAGACGGGCTACGCAGCTGTCTTCTCCAAACTTGTTGTGGGCCATGACGGTGTATTCTGCGTCATCACTTGCATCCACATTGTGGATCATCAGCTGGTACAGACCCTTATCACTGGTGAACGTGTACTTCCTGTCATCCTCGCCTGGTTTAATTCTCTCTCCGTTCTTAAGCCATGCCACATGAGGCTCAGGGTGCACGGTGATGGTGACACCAAAACGCACATCCTCGCCAATGTAGGCAGAGCGATTGTAGAGAGGTAAAGTGAACTCTGGTGGTCTCTGCAGGAGTTTAGCCTGGTCGACTCTCTTCCTCAGTTTCTTTATGGAGCGGCTGATGTAATGCTCTCTGATGCTCCTCACTGTCTCAACAAACAGCTCTCCGTAAGAACTGTCCTCTCCATCGTCGCTCACAACCTTGCACCTGTACACTCCGTTATCACTCTCTTCAATGTCCTTCACATAGATGCTGGCAAATCCGTTGCTGTAAGTGATTTCATACTTGTTGCTTGCATGGAGCTGGCGGTTTCCAAAGAACCATGACACCTGAGTGCTCTTGTTGTAGTCGACGATGCTACAAGTGAATCTGATATGGCCACCTTCCTCAGCGGAGCCGTGCATGACGGGTCCCGTGCGGAGGCCGTGGTACTCGGTTCCGATCTTCACTTTACCAACAGCATATCCTCTCTGGTTCTTGAAAGCGCCACCATAGGCAACACGGGCTGATGATACAATGGTATCTGTCCTCTTAACCAGAGACTGATAGTACCTTCTGTGTTTCAATGTCCTGATGACCTTGTTGCTGACATTCTCAATCTTCATCTTGAGCCATGGGTGTTCCAGAGCCTCGTGGGCTGTCATACGGAGCTTCCTGTCTTTGACTAGAAGTCTGTCCACAAAGTCCATAGCCTCCAGGCTGATGTCCTTGAATGCTTCGCTATCAAAGATGTACTCACAGCTGGAGATGTTCTCGATCATCTTTGTAATGGACTCTCCGGCGAACGGATTCAGGCCACTGAGCAAAACGTAGGCCATCACACCAACAGACCACATATCAGTGGCCGTTGTGACCAGGTCGTGGCGGTGGATCTCAGGGGCGCAGTACTCCGGAGCTGAGAACAGTGCTCTGATGTTTTCACCAGGCACCAGCAGCCTAGCCTGGCCCATATCAATAATCTTTACGGTGGTGCTTCTCTTTGTGGTGTAGATAATGTTGTCTGGGCGGATCTCAAAGTGTGCATAGTTGTTGCTATGCATGAACTTGAGGGCAGAGCAGACCTGTCTCAGGTAGCGGACGATCTCCTGCTCTGTCAGCTCAAAGTTGCTGGTGCCAAGGCGCTCAAAGATGTCAACTCCAGAAATAAATTCAAAGATGAGGATGATCTCCTCCATGCTTTCAAAGTATTCATGCAGGTAGATGACGTTCTTGTGCCTTGCTACGTTGAGAGCTTCAATTTCTCTGAGGACCAACTCACGGTCGGTTCCCTTCACCTTGATGAACTTGGCCATGAAGGTCTTCTTTGTGGCGATCTCCGTGCAGCGGTGGACAATTCCAAACTGGCAGCGGGCGAGTTCCTCAGAGATTACGTACTTGGAGGTCAGCTCCTTCACCTTGTAGACCAGAGCCTCCTCCTTGGTGACCTCTCTGGTCTCGTCCACCTCCTCATCATAGTTCCTAGTTATTGACTTGTCTTCCTTTGTGGTGATGGGCTCTGTTGGCTGGCAAGGAGCACTCAGGCCAAACTGGTTCTCGGCGATGACTCTGAACTGGTACTTCGTCTTTCCGAATATGTTAATTATGTTGATGCCGCAGTCGGTGGTCTGTCCGGCACGGATCCACCTGTCGGCGGTTGTGGGACACTTCTCCACAATGTACCCAATGATGTCGCTTCCGCCATCATTTGCAGGTGGCTGCCAGGCCAAGGTGATGGAGTCTCGAGAGATTTCGCTGACAACCAGTCCCTTTGGTGGTTCAGGTATGTCAGCCACGTTCACTTCAATGGTTTGCTTGTCTGTTCCGAACCTGTTCTTTGCGGTTAGGATGTAGTAGCCGGTATCCTTCCTCTCCATTCCCTTCTGGAACACCAGCGAGGTGAAGGACCTGGTGGTGATGACTTGGTGATATGGAGAGTTGGACAGGATCTCCTGACCCTTCTGCCAAATGATTGCTGGCTCAGGTTTGCCAGAGATGGGGATCTTGATGGTGACATTATCACCACGGGCAGCATTGACTGCACCCATTCCCTGGAGCTCCTTGGGAAGGTGGATCTTGGCAGGAACTGGAATACAAAAAAAAAAATATGACATTAGTTGTATACTTATAATGTTTTTCACTTAATAGATTGTAGAAAACATGAAGGATTTTTATTTTTGCAACACAAATCTCTATCATTACCTTCCACCTCCAGGTTTGCGGTGGTAGAGATGGATCCAGAGGAGTTGGTTGCTCTGACTTGGTAAACGGTGGCGTCGCACTCATCAGCGGCAATGATCACCAGTTGGAAGTAGCCTCCCTTGAACTCCTGGGCTTTAATTTTTGTTCCATCCGCCTCGATCTCCTTTCCACTGCGATACCATTTCACCAGAGGCTTGGGATATCCCACCACCTGGTCATTGGGAAATAACAAAGTTAGCTATGATGGTCCCTCAAATGTGGATGTTGCAACTAAGTCACTAAGGAAATTGATTGAAACTGCTTGAGTGTTTTTTAGAAGTATTATAGATAATCAATACATAATTGGCTTTATATCATGATGTATTAAGAGAAACCAAGCAATTATTGTAATGTCCAACATGGTTGCCACTGATGGTACCCTTTATTTCATACGCACATTTTACCAACACTGTGACATTTAAACAGGATCCTTTATATCAAATCCAGCCGCAGTGTATTCCTAAAAGCAAATGCTGTGTAGTTTAAATAAAGTACCTTGGTGACGAATGTGGCATTGGCCTTGTATTTGGCTGTCATGTCCCGGATCTCCTCTCTGAAGGCAGGAGCGCGAGGAGATTGTTCGGACTTGGGGGTGATTGGCGCTGAGATCTCGCTCCAGTCGCTCTCGCCGCCCAAGTTCTCGCACTTGACGCGGAACTCGTACTCGAAGCCCTCGATCAAGGCCTTGACCTCGAAGCTGGTCTCCTGGATCTTCTTGCTAGTGACGGACATCCACTTGTTCTGCTTCTTCTCGCGTTTCTCCAGGTAGTAGCCGGAGACCTTAGCGCCGCCGTCGCTGCTTGGAGGCTTCCAGCAGACGACGCAGGAGTCGTTGGTGGAGCTCATGGTAAACGGCTGCTGTGGGATGCCAGGTTTTTCTAGGAAACACACAGGGGATGTTATAATAGTGCTCCACATTAACGGTTAAGATAGTCTCTGCAATGCATCAGAAAGCAAACCAAATATGTGTGGACTCACCAAATGGACTCTTGACGATGACCACAGATTGGATCTCCAGAGACTCGCTGATTCCATACTGGTTCTGCGCAGAGACTCTAAAGTAGTATCCGGCATTTTCTATCAGGTTGGGGACTCGGCAGGTGGTGCCGGAGACGGAGGAGGACACCAGGTTCCACACCTCACCTTCCTTGGCCTCACGTTTTCCACGATGTAGTTGGTGATCATGGAGCCTCCGTCGTCCTTGGGAGCCTTCCAGCTGATGACCATGGAGCTCTTCAGCAGGGCTTCAACAACCAGAGGGCCCTCAGGGATGCATGGTTTATCTGTGGGAATGCATTGAAATATATTTAAATAAAAAACTGCTCAGTCAGGGGTATACTTATGAGTTTAGATAGACTGCTGTTAAGAAAATACAATATTACAGTACATCTTTTGTCAATAATGCACGTTTTTCGACCAATGTCTAAAATTGGACAAGACCAATCAACATTTATTTTAAATTCACAGCTTCAAACATTATGTTGGGCTTCATGTCTTTGAAAACTTTTTTAAGGATCTTTGGGAACCCCCAACATGCATAGCCTGCCCTAAACCAACTTATTTAAATCGACTCTCATTCGAATCTGTTTTCACTTGAAGACTAAACTATTTAATATTTAGACTCTCAGTGGTGGGTTGTTACCTTGGATCTCCACGCGCAGCGACGTGTCGACTGTGCCGTACACGTTGCTGAGCTGCACCTTGTAGCGGCCGGCGTTGGTCTTCCTCTGCACGTTCCTCACCACCAGGTGGGTGTAGCTCTCCGTGTTCTCAATGATCACGTTCTCCGATGCGTTCAGAGGCTTCTTGTCATAGAACCACATGATCTGAGGGATGGGACGTCCGATGTAGACCACGTGGAGGCGGAGGCTGGTTCCTGCGCCGGCGTAGTACTTCTCCTTCAGAGGGAAGCCGGGGTGGAACTGCGGCGCTGCTTGAAGGCGCAGCTTTCCGCTGGTCTCGACCTCGCCGGCCTCGTTGACGGCGCGGCAGGTGTAAACGCCCTCGTCCTCCTGCTCGTCTGTCAGGACGCTAATTGAGTGGTTCCTGCCGTCCGAGCTCATCTTGTACTTGCGGCTCTGGATCAGCTCCCTGCCGTAACGGTACCACTTGATCTCGGGCAGCGGGCGGCCGACGATGGCGCAGGTCAGAGTGCCGGACTCCCCGAGCTTCGTGGTGACGTCTTCCATCAGTTCCTTCAGAGCGGGAGCCTCACCAACTGCAGGAACATCAGAAAATATTCAATTAAATATAAAACGTTTACAATCGGTATGTTTCCATTCTTAAATGAGTATAAAACCATTTTAATATGCACATTATTTACTGTCAAACAACCCAGGACGCATCACAAACTGCTTGTGGGGTTTATTTTTTTTTCTGTGAGAGAATTCACTGATTACAGCATTGGAATTAACTAACAGGAGCATGTTTTAAAGCAGTGGTCTTTAAGGTTGTTAGGGCTAAATACCCTTTAAAATCAGGGACCCCTGACTGATATTTATAAAATTATGTCTTGGCAAACAATACAGTGTAAGGTGGCCTAAATTGGTGCATTTGGTGCAGAAAATACTAAGATATTTAAATAATAATGTGTATTGACTAGCTAGCCCATATTGATCATTACTGCACAGTGATTTAGCACAAGTAAGCTCGCTCACGTAATTACACCAGGATTACAGGCCGATTTATCTTTGCTGTATTTACTTTTCGAGATTGTATTTTCCTTTCTGAACAAAATAAACTTTCAAAACATTATCAAACCATATTTTAGGGGCCTAGAAATGTCATAAAAGCTCCAGAATCCTGCGTCCGCTCACCGCTCAGTTTGGTCTTGATGCCCATGGGCGTGCGGCGGGGTCGGCTGAGTCCGGTCTCGTTCTCGGCAAAGATCCTGAACTCGTACTCGGTGGCCTCCATCAGGCCGCCCATGGTGAACTGCCGGTCCTTGGAGCGCTCCTTGGTGCATTTCTTCCAGGCGCTCTCTCCGGCCTCCCTGAACTCGATCCAGTAGCCGAGGATCTCTTTGCCTCCGTCGAACTCGGGCCGCTGCCAGTGGATGGTGATGCAGTCTTTGGTGATGGAGATGATGTCGATCTCACCGGGCTGGCTGGGTTTGTCTGCAGGGAGACAGAGGGGGAGGAGATTAGAACTCATGGAAAGACTTATTTTGTATGTGAACCAGTTCTACAGAAACCCACGATTCCACTTAAATTAACATAAACACAAAACATAGTCCTTAGAGTAACTGTAGCTTATGGTTGCCCATACTGAAAATATGGTTGCCATTTTCCAATACCTTATATACTTTATGTGATTAAGAAAAAACCTCAAAAATGTATTTGAGGCGCTTACTGTCATCAAAAGTACCAGAATTTGTGGGAAAATTCAGAAAGATGGTCTGCCCTTGATTGCAATCCAGAAAATATACTTTTGTTTCTAAATTCTGCAAGTTTTCTCTTAAATAAAAAAAAGATTTTCTTCCACAAGCATGACGTTAATATTATGTATTCTGTCACAATTTAAAACATCTGTAAATAAGGCAAACGGAGAAATAAAATAAGAATAGGAAGATTTCTCTCAGGTGTTGCATAAAGACGAATCTTAGTGAATTCCAGCAGAAACACATTTTGCTTAGGAAGAATAATTGTTTACTCCTGCAGAACCATGTTTTGTATGTAAAGCATATAAAAGTATTCCTGCAGGAACACCCCCCGTCCCGTGGTCTCACCGAATGGATCCTTGCAGACCACGGACTCCGAGGGGGGTCCGGCATCGCTCTTGCCGATGTCGTTCTGCGCGACCACCCTGAACATGTACTCTGCGTCGGGGATGAGTCCGGAGACGTTGTACATGGTGGTGGTGATGTGGGTCTTGTTGTGGCGGACCCACTTCTCCGTGGACACCTCCCTCCTCTCCACGTAGTAGCCGGTGACTCTGGAGCCGCCGTCGTCCCTCGGCCGAGCCCAGGACAGGGCCACCGTGGTCTTGGTGACCTCCATGATCTCCGGGTGGTTGCTGGGGGGCTCTGGTGGGCCTGGAGGGGGATATTAGGTGTGAGTGAAATCTTTAAGAACAGCTGAGCATTTATTTTGTCTAAAAATTTGTTTTTATCAACTTATAACTCAAGATATCTGTCCAAATATAAAAAAGGGACCTGAATTATACATTAAAAATGAAGCTTTCCTGTACAACTTTATTATAATAATTCATCAAAAAGTGTTTTCTGATGTGTGGAAGACAGGGAAGTATAGAGTAAGGATTAAAATGTGACTAAAGAACCGTTCATGTCGCAGAATGAATCTCAGACGTTCTGACAGATACTCACACAGAGGCGTTTTGGGCGTCACGGCCTCCTCGGACTTCAGACACCTGCTGATGCCGAACTGGTTCTCCGCAGAGATCCTGAAGTGGTACAGCACGTTCTCCTTCAGACCCTTCACCACCAGAGAGGTCTCGGTGACCCGGGAGTCCACGGTGCACCAGGCGGCCTTCGGCACCTCCCTCCTCTCCACCACGTAGCCCAGGATGTCGGATCCTCCGTCGTCTGAAGGCTGCCTCCAGCTGACGCGCACCGAGCGCGCCTGGATGTCGTCGAACTCCAGAGGACCTTCAGGAACATCGGGGCGACCGATCACCTTCACCTGAGGGGGGGAGGGGGGGAAACGTTCAATAACATCTACAGACAACGCTTTATTTTACTTTAACTTTATCTATAGAGCACCTTCACACGCTCTCATAACAATGATATACACCACAACTTTGCAAGACTGAAGCTCTTTGAACAACGGGCGATTTATTTTGTAACAAGACATTTTAATAACAATTGAAAGTTGTTGTTTTGTTCTACTTTATTACATTTTTATGTCATTTATACGTCCCCCCCCCCCCCCCCCCTGTGGTGTGTAAAGGCCTCAAAATGTACCTAAACAATGAAGGTTTCAAATAAATGAAAGTAAAAAGAATAAAATAAACACCAGAGACGATAATCTAGGAATATATATTTGGTTTAATTTGGGGTTATACATTTCCTCTAAATTGGGATATTTTTGGTTGTAGTTTTAGTTTTCTCTTTTATAAATGATGTTATATTTGGTTATAATTTAGGAAATAGTTTGCGTTTGTTTGGGTTGTATCCTAAAATTGAGTGGTAATGGGTTAAATGTCAGGGATGAAGTTGGTTTGGGGGTTCTTCACAATGTGGGACTATAGTTGGTAATAATTAGGGGCGGTATATCCCATAATAACCCTGTAGCCCCCCCCCCCCCCCCCCCCCAGAGTCAGTGTGCCCCCTCACCTTGATGTAGACGGCCTTCTTGCCGCACTTGTTCTCCAGCACCAGTCGTAGGAGCCCGTGTCGTCTTTGTGCGCCTCTTTGATCACCAGCTCGGTGATGTCGTCGTTGGAGGCGATCATGGCGCGGTGGGCGATGTCGCGGCCGTCCTTCGTCCACTTGCAGGACGGGATGGGTTTCCCTCTGATGGGGACGGACAGGCGGATGACGCCGCCCTGCCGCACCACGTAGCCTTCCTCGTACTTAGCATCCAGCTCGTAGTCGGGGTAGCCTGCAGGAGACACGGATTACACGTAAATGTACAAATGCAAATGAGGCAATATGTGATAAATATTCATGTTCTCTTTTCATGTTGTTGACATGTTAGAGTCAGAGGTTTCTACAGAGGGACACAAGAAATGTTAGCAAAGGCAAACATTTGAAACAGAAAGAATTGTATACATTTTTTTTTTTAAAGTTGTAATATAAAGAGAAAAACGGTTAAAATATATAAAAATAAGGAAGATTAAATCTGAAACTATTATGCAATATTTTGGGGGAATAAAGTCATAATAATTTCTCGGAATAATTCAAGGGAAGTCGAACAAGTAGTAATAGTTACTAAACTAAAGAAAAGTTAAATATCTGGAGATTTCTTTTTTATCTGTTATATTTTTTTAAATACTTTAGAAAAAACGTTAGTAAAGTAGATTTTTTTACAGACAAAAAGTCGTAATAATGCGACAAAAAAGGCTAAAACAAATTCAAAAATGAAGTAGATTCCATGTTTTTCTTTAGCATATTGTATAATGGATTGAATTCCTTTAATGTGTTCAATCATGTTCATGGATCTGGTCTCCACTCACCCAGCATCTCCTGGACCTTCACCACCCCCGGCACCTCGGCTGCCTCCCCGGTTCCTCCAGGGTTGCAGGCGATGACTCTGAACTTGTACTCGGCGCTCTGAGGCATGTGAGTGAGGGTGTACTCGCAAACCTTGGTGGGGGTGGTGTTGCACAGGGTCCACTCCACCTGGTCCACCTTCTGCATCTCGATGAAGTACCCGGTGACGGCGGCGCCGCCCTCCTCCTCCGGCGGCTGCCAGGCCAGAGACACCGAGGAGCGGGTGGTGTCTGTGACGGTGGGGCCGAGAGGAGCTCCAGGGGGGTCTGAGAACACAGAGAATACTGTCAATACACTGAGGCATTAAAGGGCATTTACACTGAGGCATTAGAGGGTACTTATATAGTAACACAGGTGGGGAGAAAACTGCTAATAGCATGTTTAGCCAGTCTAAATGTTAAATAACTAGATTTCTTTAATGTTTAGTTTGTTGTTTTTCAGATTGTTAATGCATTTGAACCTGCGTATGGAAAGGCTCTCTAGTTATAAAACATGATTTAAATGATGCTGCTTTCTTCCCGTACCGATGGGGTCCATGGCCACGGTGATCTCGGAGGCCTCGCTGTGCTTCCCCTCGCCCCGGGAGTTGATGGCAGTGACGCGGTGCTCGTACTCCTGGCCCTCGACGAGCGCGGAGGAGCGGAACCGGGTCATGGTGACCGGGTTCTTGCTGATCTTCATCCAGCGGTCCGACTGCGCCTCCTTACGCTCGATGATGTATCCAGCGATGGTGGAGCCGCCGTTGTCCTCGGGGGCGAACCACGTGAGCGTCATGCCCTCGTGGGTCACATCCAGGACCTCCGGCTGGCTGGGGGCGCCGGGGATCGCTGTGGGGGGGAACAGGGGTTTAGTTTAGGGAATTAAAGCTCAAAGTCGTGGTTTAAAACTGTCATTTGGAAACCTGCTAAACCTTTAAACAAACAGTTACAGAAAGACATCAAATTCAAACTGTGATTGCAAATGACTCTAATTTAACTGTTGTCATTTTTCCTCTTCATTTATTATGTTTTGCATTTAAATCAAGGTGAACTTCATTAATAAAGGACAGCAGGGAGGAGGAAAACTGTCCCAAAGCGCTTTTACCTTAACTGTGAAGCTTTGCTGTCGTTGGGTGGATAAAGCTTAAAATCCTGCATGCTGGATTTTAAGCCATTTATACAAAATACTCCCTTTTTTTACCTGTACGTTTACTTAAAACTTTTTAACTGCTAACTGGTTGTTGTTGTTGTTGTTCTTCTTCTTCTCTAGTGTTTTATTTGTTGTTTTCTCTTGAGTATCTAAAGAAACTACAGTCCCGTGTTGCAGGAGGTTGATAAATAACCCTTGACTCCAACAGGAAGCCCTCAATAAGACGTTTATTCCAGGAGGAAGATTGAGATGGACTCACTCTTGGGGCTCTTGTTCTCGACCACCTCCGACTGCAGGAACCTTCCGACTCCGAAGCGGTTCATGGCGGCGACGCGGAACACGTACTCGGTTCCCTCGGAGAGGCGGGAGAACTTGTAGCAGGGCCGGGTCACGGACTCGGACACGGTGAACCAGCCGGGCCGGTGGGCGTCGCGCTGCTCCACCACGTAGCCCGTCACGTTGGCTCCGCCGTCTTTCTCCGGAGGATCCCAGCTGGTCGTGACCGACAGTCCGTCCACATCCTCGATCCGGACCGGGCCCACCGGGACGCCGGGCTTATCTGAGGGGACACCGGAGGAATGGGATATTTAATGATTTGCACGTCATTTAATAATAACAATAAATACAATTCCGTTTTTGTGGGCATATATATAAATTTGTATATAAATGTTTGGAGACACAAAATAAAAAAAGAATCATTTTAATTAATTAAGTAAATCTAAATCTCTACCACTAAAGATATATTTTGATCTTCAGTGTCTCTTACCGAGGATGATGACCTTGATGACCTCTCTGGCTTTGCCCAGGGTGTTCTTCACCTCCAGGGCGTAGTCCCCGGTGTCGTTGATGGTCGTGTCGCGTACCGTCAGCCGGCTGCCGTCGATCTTGATGCGGTCGAGGCTGTCCTTCAGCTTCTCTCCGGAGAAGGACCAGGAGCAGACGGGCAGCGGCTGGGCCACCACGGGCAGGTTCAGCTCGATGGGTTTCCCCCGGTGAACGTACACGATCTTCTGAGGGATGCTGGTCATGTCGATCTTTGGCATCACTGAACACAAAGAAAGACGGGGGCATGTTATAATTAATTATCTCTGGGATGCTTGTCTATCTTTTAGGGATGGTGGTGCAACAAAGACGTGCAAATGGCCAGAAGTTGGACTTTTTTTGTGGTTGTAAATATATAACTAGAATATAAATATCCATATCATCCAAATATTGTATTTGTTTATCTTGCAGTCCCAACTACTAATTGTCCATTTCTAAAAACTGAAAATGTTTGATACTTTTTTAAATGCTAATCAAAATAAAATGTACACGTTTGTTGTTCTATCGAAACCTGCGTAACGTTAATGACAGAAGCAATCATTAAATAAATAGAAAACAATAGATACTCATTATTTTGCTATTTTACAAAAGTGAAATAACCTTAGAAACCCTGGCTCCAACTTATTAATAATTTGATTCAAGACATTTTAACCAATTAATTAAAGCCACGTCCCAGTTCTGTAATGAGATGTGTGTCTCACCCTTGATGTCCTGGATAGTGACGGGGGTGACGGTGTCCATGGGCTCGCTGGCCCCCCTGCTGTTAGTGGCTCTGACCCTGAACAAGTACTGGTCGTTCTCGGTGAGCGCGGTGACGGTGTGCTGAGACGCCGACGCCTTCACGGAGGCCACCACGGTCCACCTCTCCGATCCCACCTTGCACGCCTCGATGGAGAAGCCGTTGATGCGGCTTCCTCCGTCGTGCAGCGGCCGCTCCCAGCGCAGCGTGGCCGACGACTTGTTTACGTCCACCAGCTGCAGGTCGAGCGGCACCGACGGCACCTCGCACACCAGCACCGATTCCAGGGTCTCGCAGGCCTCGCCCACGCCGTAGATGTTCTCCGGCAGCACTCTGAAGAAGTAGTGCACGCCCTCCTCCACCCCGGTGATGCGGAGCAGCGTTTTCCTGCACTCCGTGGTCACCGTCTTGTAAGACTTCATGCTGGCCTCGCGCTTCTCCACAATGTAGTTGCTGACGTGGGCGCCGCCGTCCCTGCTGGGAACGTCCCAGGTGATCACCACCGACTCCTTGGTGTAGTCCTTCACGTTCACAGAGGTGGGGGGGCCGGGCGTGTCTGCAGGAGGGGGGAGGAGATGTTAGTTTACAGTCTTTAGGAAGATTTATTTGACTTTTTATTACATGCATTGTTTATTTAAGGTGTGACTCTTCCATGATCTCAATATTCCTTTTTAAAAAGATTCTGATTCCGGGATCTACTCCAGTCTGCTGTGGACTACAGAAATACAATAAGTCATCTTAAGGCTAGATGTCTTTTTATATTTAAGTAAATTAAACCCAGAATAACATAAAGCTGGTATTTTGGTATTTGTTCTCCACGTCTCCCTGTGTGACTCCTCTCTGTGTGACTCCTCCCTGTGTGACTCCTCTCTGTGTGACTCCTCCCTGTGTGACTCCTCCCTGTGTGACTCCTCCCTGTGTGACTCCTCTCTGTGTGACTCCTCCCTGTGTGACTCCTCTCTGTGTGACTCCTCCCTGTGTGACTCCTCTCTGTGTGACTCCTCCCTGTGTGACTCCTCCCTGTGTGACTCCTCTCTGTGTGACTCCTCCCTGTGTGACTCCTCTCTGTGTCGTACCGTAGACTTTGACGAGGACGATGACGCTCTTCTTTCCCGACGGGTTCTCCGCCTCCACGATGTATTTCCCGGAGTCGTAGCGGTTGACCTTCTCCACCGTCAGGGCGGTGTAGCTTTCCGTGTTCTCGATGTATCCACGGCTCTGCAGCTCAACCCCCGTCTTCCTCCAGGAAATCACCGGGGCGGGGCGGCCGCTGACGAACACCACCAGGCGCAGCGTCCCACCGGCACGCAGACACACCGTCTTCTTCAGGTCGTCCGACAGCTCCAGGTCCGGGATTTCTGCAGAAGATTGAGGATTAGTCATTAATAATAAAGTATATTATCCTAGTGCTCCGCCTGCTCTTGGGCATTTCCACTTGTCTTACTGTTTGTACTTCCGATAAGACCGTTAATACTGTTACATTGCTAAGAGTCACCGGCTCTATCAACCTTACATTTCCAGAGAAACGGCAAGGTTAACCATACGATGTTTAATAATAACTCTTAACAAAATTATGAGAGCCACGAATTAGCTTTTAGCTAGTTAATTTGCTCAGATAAGTGAAATGTGCAAAAAGGACGGTGTCTACTTCTGTTTTAAGTGTCTTTGTGTTGTAATTTGAAGACTGATGAAGAAGAATCTTTATTTTTGTGTAATTGTTTTCCTCCCTGACTCACCGATCCTCTCCAGCGGCTCCACCTCGGCGCTGGCTTCGCTGAACTCTCCGGTTCCCTTGCTGTTGATGGCGGCGACTCTGAAGCGGTACCTCTTGTTGGAGGAGAGTCCGGCGGCCACATACTCATTGGTCTTCAGGGCCTTGGCGGTGGCGCGGTACCACTGCTCCGTCCCTTCCTCCAGGATCTCCACCACGTAGCCGCTGACGTCGCTGCCGCCGTCGTACATCGGGCGCGTCCACTTCATGCTGATGCTGTGCTTCGTGGTGTCCGTGATGCGAGGCATAGAGGGAGTAGCCGGGGTGTCTGTGGGGAAACAGAGCCATTAATAAAGCTTTTCACAAGATAAGATTAGATAAGATAAGAAGTACTTTATTGATCCTAATTTGGGACATGTTTGCATTGCAGCAGCATAAAAAGACATAAAGACAAAACATAAAATACTAGAAATAAATGGATGCGTGTATTTGTTGTCGTATGTTGTGATGTTTTTGTTTTGACGGCACCTTTTAAAAGGGAGAAGCTTTTCTTTCTTTCATTGTACATGTATAATGACATTAAATGATTCTATTCTATTTCTCTCTTACATGTGGGGTCTTTGCAGAGGATGTAGGGCGAGGCGTCGCTCGGCGTGCTGTCTCCAGCAGCGTTGACGGCCGTCACCCTGAACTGGTACTCGCTGCCCTCCAGCAGCCCGGCGATCTTCAGACGGGTGTCGTAGATCGTGTAGTTCTTGTTCACCCGGGTCCACCTGGTGCTGCTCTTCTCTCGCTTGTCCACCAGGTACGTCTTGATCTCGCTGCCTCCGTCCGTCTCGGGCTTCAGCCACTCGATGACCACGTGCTCTTTGGCCACCGCCATCACCTCCGGAGTGCCCGGCTGAGACGTGATTGCTGCAGAGAGAGAGGGGGGGGGGGGGTCAGAGTCATGGAAACTACACATCTACTTCCTGTTCATGCGCAGCATTTAGTGTGGGATTATACATGGGAGCATTTTACTTTTTGAAACCTGGAATTCAGAAATTATCTGAAAACATTTTGTTGTTTTTTTGCTAATATTTTAAAATATTAATCTCAATTTTTATGTTTTATATACTTAAACCGAAGATAAAATTATGAAATTAAGATGAATCAAAAACATTAATTCCTAAATAACTGGAATGTATTAATGAAATAGATGTGCTATAATGATCCCAAATTGGGAAATGATTTACTAATATGTTTTATGTTCCATTTAAAGTTAGAATGATCACTCTGCTGCCAAAAAAACTCCCTATGTATTCATTCATTCTGCAGGGTTTCCAGACCTTCTCAAACATCAAATTCAAGACCCTTTCCAGGCCAGATTCCCCCAAATTCAGGCACTTTCAATGACCCGTGTCCTTCTATGTCTGTTTTCCAAAACCTGATATTTTCCACCATCTTATTTTCAATCATTTACCTTGTTTTTTTAATTCATTTCCTTCTAAAACTGTCACAAAACCCCATTTCACCGGGATAATAAAGTTGTAGTATCTAGTGCATACCCTCTGGTACATTCACTAAAAAGAGTTAACTTACTGTAAGCGTTCCTGGCTCGGACGGGCTCGGACTCCAGAGGAACTCCGACTCCGAACTTGTTGACTCCGCGGACCCTGAACACGTACTCGTTGTTCTTGATGAGGTGGCTGCTGACGCAGGCCAGCGTCTTGCACTCCGTCTCCATGAGGACCCAGTTGAGGCGGCTGGTTTCGCGGCGCTCCACGATGTAGTGCCTGACGATGTCTCCGCCGTCCTCCAGGGGAATCTTCCAGGACACGGAGCACTTCTCCTCCGTCACCCTGCTGATGGTGATGCTATCAGCCGGAGCTCCGGGGGTGTCTGCAGGGGGATAGACGGAGTTAAATCAGAGTTCAGTTCATATATCTACTGCTACTCAGCGGAAGACAGAGTACAGGTAGGAACGCCAAAGATTAGAAACACTCAAGTGAGTTAGACTCAGAAAAAGACTTAGAAAAATGTTCCCTCAATATCTCCGAGCTCTAGATCCATAAGACGGTAATGATAGGCATAGTCAAATTTCAATAAAAAACAATAGATGTTGGCAATTATTATAAGATATTATAATGCAAAATCAGAAAAACAATATTCATTAAATCATACTTTCCATGTTTCATCATTTTTAAGACTTTAAGGCATTTTGATACTCATTAAGACGATTATTTTAAGAATGAAATATTTGTTTGAACCTTTTAAGCCTTTTTATGGATTTGCAGGAAACCTAATTAGCATCAAAGAGTACTTAAAGTACTAAAAGTAAAGGACCTCATAATGCACAATAACACATTTTGTTATAGGATTATATATTTGATGCACTAATGACGTACCTGTTTGTAGTTTCTCTAAATGATGAATTAAGTATATATTTACCTCTAATAGTACATGATAAAGGATTTGTTGATTATATTTTGTATTTTTAATCTGAATCTGATCGTTAGGAGTCAACAGAGTTATTTAATAATGTTTCCAGTTAATTTTAGCGTAATTTCCCGTCTGCTCACCCATGACTTTGACGTTGACGACGGCGGTCTTCAGTCCGTTGGCGTTCTTCGCGGTCAGGACGTATTTTCCCGTGTCGTAGCGGTCGCAGCTCTTGATGACGGCCATGGCTCTGGTGGCGGTGTAGGTCAGGGAGTATTTCTCTCCCAGCTCCAGGATCTTGTCGCCCTTGGACCAGTACACGGTGGGCTCGGGTTTCCCGCCCACGGCGCCGTCCAGAACCAGGTCTGAGCCGGCGTTGACGATGACGGTCTCACCCACCAGCTTACTGTCCAGCTCAGCTTTAGGAGGAGCTGCAGCAGAAGGGACAATTAGAGTTTATTCCAATAATGCTGCAATATAATCAGGAGTTGGAGGAAAAAATTACATTTTGCTGTGATTTATTTACAAAAACCAGATCAAAATAATGCAAAATTCACTAAATTATGATGGTGATTTGTACACAACAAGTTTTAAAATGCTTGTTTTCTGAATAGAGTTTGGTTTGTTGAGAGCTATGCTAACATCATAGCTGCTGCATCAATGATTAGTCTTTAGTTTATGCACCTGGGTGCTTAAACAATGAGAACCTAAAGGTTTTATAACTCTTGTACTTACAGTATTCATCCTTGCATGTGACCGGTCCGGTGATCTCGGAGGCTGCGCTGTGGACGCCGGGCATTCTTGGCGATGACCCGGTACTCGAAGGTCTCTCCGTCTCCCAGGTTGGTGACGGTGAAGTAGTTTTCGCTGATGGTGGTGTATTGCACTTGAGCCAGCGGTTGTCGTCCCACTCGTCCGTGCTGTGGACTTTCCTCTCCACCACGTAGCCCACGATCTTGCTGCCGCCGTCGTTGGACGGGATGGTCCAGCACAGCGACACTGAGTTGCGAGTGATGTCCGTCACCTCGGGTTTACCAGGAGGATCTGAGATGGAGAAGAGGGGTTATTAAGCTTTAATTACAAAGCCTTTAAGATACGATTCATGATTAGATTAGATTCAACTTGTTGTGATTGAGTACTGAGACGGCTAAATGCAGGTCAGATGCATACTGGTAATACCCTGCTCAAACCCTGAGGAGTATCATGTTTCCCCATTATTTCAGATATAGAAGCTCTTGGCTGACCAAATCTTTTGTTGCATATGCTGAACGACCTGTCATTGACGCAGATAAGACATTAACGTTTCCCTCACCAACAGGATTGAGGGCCACCACGGGTCGGGAAGCCTCGCCGGCCTTGCTGAATCCGGAGATGTTCATGGCGTAGACCCTGAACTGGTACTCCAGGCCCTCGATCAGGTTGGACACCTTGTAGTGGCACTCCAGGCAGGGCAGCTTGTTCTCCCTCACCCACAGGATGGTGTTCCTCTCCTTCTTCTCGATCCAGTAGCCCGTTACCTTGCTGCCGCCGTCGTCATAGGGCAAGTCCCATTTGATGCCGATGGCGTTCGCGGACACGGAAACCACGTCTGGACGAGTTGGAGGACTTGGAGGAACTGTGGAGGAGAATGGTGGTTAAGATCATATGGAGTTCTTTCTTTGTTTCTTTGATTAATGTGATCCAATTGAAGTAAAGTACATGCTTGGATAAAAACATTTTGCTTTGTTGATGAATCCAATGGAAATTGATTTGCATGTGAAAATAATTTGTAATTGTTTGGATTTTTTCAAGCTGCCAATAAAACTAAACCCCAATAAAAAGGTATTTTCATTTACTTTTGTCTACCAGAACTTACCAAATGGATGCTCAATGACCACTGCAGCAGACTCGGTGGACTTGCTGACTCCAAACTTGTTCTCGGCACACACCCTGAAGGTGTACTCCATGTACTTGGTGAGGTTGGTCACTTTGATGGTGGTTCTCTTCACACTGGAGTTTACGACTTGCCAGGAGGCGGAGCCGGACTCCCGTTTCTCCACGATGTAGTTGCCGATTTCCGTGCCGCCATCGTCTGCTGGCTCGGACCAGGACAGGCTGCAGGACTCTGAAGAGACTTCAGAAATCACCACAGGGCCTGTGGGTGGAGTCGGCCTGCCCACGACAACCACGGTCACTGTGAACGTCTTCACACCGGCGACATTCTCCAGGATCAGGTAGTACTTGCCGCTGTCGCTTCTCTTGCTGTCTCTAACCGTCAGAGTAGTGATCTCCTTTGTGGTGGTGATGCAGACTCTGTCAGACTCCTTCAGCTTCATCTCCTCCAGTTTCCAGGTGACCTTGGGTGCAGGCCTGCCGCTGATGGGGATGCTGATTGTGAAGTTGTTGGAGATCTTGCAGGTGATGAGCTGGTTCGTGATGCTGCTGAGGTCGGCTGTCGGTTCGATGCGAGGCTCCTTGATGACCACGGAGCTAAAGGTGCCCTGAGGCTCGCTGATTCCAGCATCGTTCTTGGCACTCACTCTGAAGTCGTACTCTGTATTCTCAATCAGGCCCTCCAACAGCATCTTCATAGATCTGGTCTCTCCGCCAACATTCCAGTGGTCGGTGCCTTTAGCTTTGAATTCAACAATGTAGCCTCTGATGCGGCTGCCTCCATCATGCTCGGGCTTCAGCCACACCAGGGAGGCTGTGGAGTTGGTGGTGTCTACAACATCCAGTCTCCTGGGTGGTGCAGGTTCCTCTGTGGCCATGACGGGCTCTGTCATCTCGAAAGGTTCTCCCTGGCCGTACTGGTTCACAGCAATCACCCTGAACACGTATGGTATACCGACATCCAGACCTGTGGCCCTGATCATCTGGCGAGAGGACTTGCTGCTGACCTCCTGCCACGCCAGGCGGCTGGCCTCCCGCTTGTCCACGATGTAGTGGTGGACCCGGGCTCCGCCATCATTGGTGGGGGCGTCCCACATAACCGTTAACGCTCCGCGTGTTACGTCTTTGAAGGTAATAGCTGCCGGAGGTCCGGGTGTGTCCTGCACTTTGACAGTGAAGGTGATGGACTTGCGACCGCTGTTGTTCTCCAGGGACAGGGTGTATTTGCCGGCTTCGTACCTCGTGCAGCTCTCAATGGTCAGAGTGGAGCTGCATTCTGTGGTGTTAACATCAGCCATGACAGGCAGCTCCCCATCTACCCTAGACCAGGTGGCAAGAGGCGCTGGTTTCCCTCTGAAGGGAACATGGAGGGTGACAGTGCTGCCATTCTTCACAATGTGGGTCTGCTTGAAGCTGGCATCCAGTTCAATCTCAGGAGATCTGAGTCTGTCCAGAGCCTGAACAGCATTCGGCAACCCTGAGGATTCGCCCTCTCCGGCCCCGTTCAGAGCGCTGACCCTGAACTTGTAGAGCTCTCCAGGCACCAGGCCCTTGGCAGTGTAACTGGTGTGGATGCATATCTGGCTGTTGACTCTGTGCCACTCCTCCAGACTGGCCTTGCACATGTCGATGTTGTAGCCGATGACTTCCAAGCCGCCATCAAAGACAGGCTTGGTCCATTCCAGGGTGACAGAGTTCTTGGTGGAGTCAGCGACCTGATCAACAAGAAAAGACCAACGTTTATTGTCACATTCTGTTAAAAAAAATCTGGGAATTTTAATCTTTTCATGAATGGTTATTCTCTTTGCAATGTTCCTGCAATCCTACCTTGATCAATGTGGGTGTGCTAGGAGCGCTTGTTGGTTCTCTGCACTTGATGAGCCTGGAAGTACTGCTGGCCGGTCCAATGCCAGCTCCATTTTCTGCCATGACACGGAATTCATACTCGTTGCCCTCTGTGAGGTTGGTGACACGGTGTCTCAGCTCTGTGATGGTTCTCTTGGAGGAAACCTTCAGCCAGCGTAAGCTCTTTTTCTCTCTCCTCTCCAGGATGTACTGCTTAATCTCGTTGCCTCCATCTGACCTTGGTCTGGTCCACACATGGTGATGCTGTTTCCAGTCACATGGGTGGCATCTGGGGTACCAGGGGCATCTGGCACAGCTGAAGAGAGCAGAAAATATGGCATGAGAATAAAGCAGATTGTGAAGTATATTGGGTAATTTATATTTATATTTGGTCAATATTTCAGAGATAAAATACCCATGAGTGACTTACTGTATTGCATCTGTGCAATGAAGGGATCAGAGTCCAGAGGTTTGCCAACACCAAACTTGTTGACAGCAGAGATTCTGAACTGGTATTCATTGCCCTTGATGAGGTTTGCAGCATTGTAAGAACAGGCTTCGCATTTGGAGGTGATCATGGCCCAGGAGATCCTGGACGTCTCCCTCTTCTCCACCACATAGTGGGTGATGGCAGCACAGCCATCGTTCTCCGGCGGGTTCCACCACACGGTGCACTTCTCAGCCGTGATGCCGGTGAAACGGATGGGACCCTCAACAGGTCCGGGGGTATCTGCAGGGAAAGAGATTGTAGAGGTTAAAAAGTGTTTGATAGTATAAATAGGTTTGACAATTATTGAATCATGCAATATCAGATATAGTAACTTAATCAGCTGTGTTCACGAACCTTGTACTCGGACGTTGGCATCAGCTCTCTTGGTACCGGAGCTGTTTTTCGCCTCTATTGTGTAGATGCCACGGTGGTTCCTGTTAGCATCGCGTATAAAAAGACTGCTGGTGCCAATGTCGGAGGTAATCTCGATGTCATACATGGTCCTCCTGTCAATCTCTTTGCCATCCTTATACCAGATAACCTGGGGCACGGGACGTCCAATGATGCTGCAGCTGAGCTTAACGTTCTCACCAGCCTTCAGGGTGAGCGCCTGGTCTGCAGACCACTCAATGTCTGGAGAAACTGGAGACACAAAGAGAACAAACTAATTAGGAATCTGTACAATCATAGGAGTGTCAGGAAACTTCTATTCATGATCATTTGAAAAGACTTACTGCTCTCATCCTTTGTCATAATATATCCAGAGGAGTTAGATGGTGGACTGACTGTGGCCACAGCATTTCTGGCAATGACTCTGAACTCGAATCTGTCTCCAGAGGAGAGACTAGTCACAGTGAGCTGGGTCTCGCAGACATCAGTGAAGTTGCATCGCAGCCATTTGCCTCTGCCTTGGCGCCTCTCCACACTGTAGCCCACAATTTTGCTGCCACCATCCCTCTCAGGGATGTCCCACTTAAGGGTGACTGAGTCTCTGGTTACATCAATGCAGACAGGTTTGCCAGGTGGATCTAATCGAGAAGAGAAAGAAGCATTTTATTCATAATGTTTGAATGTAAAATCAAACATTGCAGAAACACTCAGGATCTTTAACAACATGTGCTTTCAGTGTTTATGTTGACTGCTTCTGTAAGTAAAAAGCTATCCCCCAACATATAAAGATGTCGTTTTTTGCGTGTACTTACCAACAGGGGCGATAGCGAGGGCATGTTTGCTCTGTTCACTAACAGGGCTGAGTCCAGCGTTGTTCTCAGCATAGACTCTGAAGGAGTACTCCAGACCCTCAATGAGACCAATTATCCTGTACTCTTTGTTGGAGATGATGGTGGAGTTCACCTTCTGCCACAAGAGGCTGTTCCTGTCCTTCTTTTCAACATGATATCCCAAAATGGGGGATCCTCCGTCAAATTCTGGGGCGTCCCACCTGATGGTCATACCATCACAGGTGACATTGAAGGCCACTGGTTTCGGTGGGGGTCCTGGAGGTTTGTACTGGTGCTGGGCAACAACTTCAGGGGATGCAAGAGAAACACTGATCCCATACTTGTTTTCTGCACGGACTCTGAACTGGTACTGAGTTCCCTTGACCAGGTTAGGAATCTTGAAAGTGGGCCTGACAACACTGGAGCAGACCATCTTCCAGTTGGCCTGGGCGGTTTCACGTTTCTCCACGCTGTAGCAGGTGATCTCACCACCGCCGTTCTCCTTCGGCTCATCCCATGAAATTATGATACTCTGTGCTTTGATCTCATCGAAGCGGATGGGACCAACAGGCACTGAGGGGGGTCCAAGAGTGATCACATTGATGTCAAAGTAGTTCTTGATGGTTCTGTTGTCCAGACACAAAGTGTACTGGCCGGCATTCTCCTTCTTGACTCCTCTGACTGTGATCGCCGTCTTGTTGTCAGTAGTCCTGAAGCGAATCTTGTCACTTTCCTTCAATGGCTGGTTATCTTTCAGCCAGCTGATTGAAGGCAATGGTTTTCCCTTGAAGGGCAACTCGATGTGGATGTTCTGACCAACACGGACAGCAAGCTCTCCGTTAGGGTAGTCAACAAGGTTTGCTTCAGGTAGAATGATGAAGTCCTTCACTGTGATTGGACCAATCTGGGAGAAGTCACTGTTGCCCTTCTCGTTCTTGGCGAGCACTCTGAAGTCCATTTCAGCCTTCTCCTTGAGTCCCGTCACTTCACAGCTCAGGCGCTTGCATGTTGCTCCCAGAGTCCAGGTAGGATCTTCCATGGATCTCTTCTCAATAATGTATTCAGTGATGTGGCTGCCCCCATCGTGGTCAGGTCTGGTCCACTGCAGGGTAACAGAGGTCTTTGTAGAATCCGCCATCACCAGGTTTTTAACAGCTCCAGGAGTTTCCGTGGCTCTTACAGGTTCAGTAGTTTCGCATGTCTCGCCAACACCGTACTCATTTTCAGCAGACACACGGAAGAAGTAAGCTATATCCTCCTCCAGGCCCGTCACCTTGTAAGTTGTGTTGGTACACTCGGCATTGATCACCTGGTAAGCCTTCATGGTGGACGCCTTCTTCTCAACAATGTAATGTGTGACAGGGGAACCGCCTTCGATGAGAGGAGCCTCCCAGCTGAGGCTCAGATTTCCTCTTGTCACATTCTTGATCATGAGTTTCTGACAGATAGCTGGACTGTCCAGAACCTTAAGGGACACGATGATGATCTTGGGCTCTCCCACGCCGTTCTCAATCTCCAGCAGGTACTTGCCACGGTCGTCGCGGCTGACCTTAGGGATCAGGAGCCTGGTGGCGCGCTCAGTGCTGGTGATGGTGTAGCGGTTGTCAGCAGCAATATTGCGGTCGCCACGTCGCCATGTCACGTTGGGGGCGGGGCGTCCCTTCAAGGGGATAAACACCTCCACGTCACGGCCGGCCCTGGCTGTGTACTGGGTGGTCATGGGAACGTCCAAGTCCAAATCGGCCTCCTCTGTTGGAAGGAAGGGTAACACAAACAAAGAGCAGGAATTAATTTCGTCAGTGAGAAAAATCCATAGCAAAAGAATCCAATAAAAAAGATAATAAATGTGGTTTTAAGACTCGAGTCATGCTCAATATGTTTTTTGTTGTCAATTACATGTAGGGATCTACAAGAATACGAACCCAAGATATCCTTGGCTTGAAGGGGCTGGTACATTTTGATGTCTTCTCCTTTGCCCTTGCAGTTGACAGCAGAGACTCTGAAGAAGTAGTATGCTCCAGGTTTGAGGTGAGACACCACATACTCGCAGGCCTTGACCTGTGGGTTGACGATGGCCCATTCTTTCTCCTCTGAATTCAACATTTCCAAAAGGTAGTGTGTGATTTCACTTCCGCCATCATAGACGGGCTTCTCCCAGCCGAGGGTGATGGAGGTCTTTGTGGAGTCCACCACACGCAGCTTGGATGGCTCACCAGGAAGATCTGAGGAAGACAAAAGGGATGAATGAAGAATGTTGTCAGCAATAAAGGCCTTAACAATTAAGAAGTCTTCAAATGTAACTTTGTGATGCAAAGTTATAATAATAAGCGTACCGATTGGGTCGTAGGCCTTGTAGAGGTCAGAGCCATCAGAGTAGTTTCCTGCTCCGGCCTTGTTGACAGCACAAACTCTGTACTGGTACTCGTTGTTCTCCGTCAGGTTGGTGACTTTCTGCCTGTGTCTCTGATGGTGCCCTTCACCACCTTTGCCAAGAAAAAATAAAGTTAGGATCCTCACACACGGCAGTTATTAATTTGGCTTTTACACTTCAGTGCAAAATGTAGGTCGGCAAACAAACCTTGAACCACTGCAGACTCTTCTTCTCCCTCTTTTCCAAGTAGTATCCGTCAATGTCGCTGCCTCCATCAGCTGCTGGTCTTTCCCAGATCACGGTCATGGTGGACTTGGTGATCATGGTCACTTTAGGCTTGGATGGCTCACTAGGAGGAACTGTACAAAATCAAAATGTTCAGGTTAGATGAAGTGAAATGCTTCTCTTAAAATTGTAGTTTGGTACGAAAAATAACATAAAATAATTCATACATTGAACAACAGTTGTGTTTTTTATTCTGTTTCCTTACCAAATGCGTTCTTTGCAACGATAGGTTCGGACTCCAGTGCGTCTCCGATGCCGTACTTGTTGACTCCACGGACTCGGAAGATGTACTCATTTCCTTCGATGAGTCTGGGCACGTTAACAATGCAGTCTACCAGTTTTTCTGAGACAATGGACCACATGATCCTGCTGGTCTCCCTCTTCTCCACAATATAATGTGACACCATGGCACCGCCCTCATCGGAAGGAGGAGACCACATGATGGTGGCAGTGTTGGCTGTCACCTTCTTGAACTCAATCTCGCCATCAGGGGGGCCTGGCTTGTCTGGATGGTGAAAGGACATTTCGTGCATGTTATGGTCAAAACAGTATCTAAATAAATGTTATGCCACATTCATGGATATAGTTTTTAAATGTCTAAATACCTTGAATGAGCAGCCTAACAATGGCGAAGGCAGATCCCATGGAGTTCTTTACCCGGACCTCATAGGTTCCAGAGTTCAAACGAGTGGTGTCATTCAGGAAAAGACTGGTGGACTCAAATGTGTGTTTGAAGGTGAGCTGGCTGGTCGGTGCAAGCTCCCTGCCATCCTTAAACCACTCAATTGTGGGAGCAGGTTTGGCTATGATGTTAAACTTGAGCTCCACATTGGACTCAGCCCTGTACTTGACCTCACTGAAGTACTCTTGGGGTATTTCAATCTCTGGGGCACCTGGATAAATCAAAATACAGGTATGTGAGTTCAAATAAGGATGTATATAGTATATATATATATATATATATATATATATATATATATATATAGAGAGAGAGAGAGAGAGAGAGAGAGAGAGAGAAAATAGCAAGGATTGTTGCGTGTTCTACTCAAATATGATATCTATTTTAATTTGTGTCACAATTCTTAACACGTATATTCCCTTGATTCCCAGTTTATGCACTAAACGCGATAGCAAACCACAGGAGTAAAATGCTAAATGATAAATAAATAAAGACCTACCATAGGTATCCACGCATGTGGCTGGTCCAACCACCATGGATGGGTTGCTCACTGAACCGACGGCATTCTTGGCCATGACTCTGAACTCGTACGTCTCGTCCTGGGTGAGGCCAGTCACAGTGTAGCGGGTGTCTGTGACATTGGTGAGGTTAGCCTTGGACCACCTGGCATTAACGCCTTCTTTCTTCTCAATGATGTATCCATTAATGGAGGATCCGCCATCGTAGTTGGGCTTCTGCCAGGCCAGGCTAATGGAGTGCTTGGTGATGTCACTAATGCGAAGGTTGATGGGTGGCTCTGCAGGAACACACAAGAAGAACCCATAGTAAGAAACTGTTGCTAATGACTTCAATCAGATTTTCTTGATTATTAGAGACATGTTATTATTTTCCACTCACCACAGGCATCAATGGCCAGCACTGCATCAGAAACCTTGCTGAAGGGGCTGTTTCCAGCAGCGTTCTCTGCTGCTACCTTGAACTCATAAATAAGTCCAGCACTGATGTCGGTGACCTTGTAGTGTGTAGCACGGATCACCATTTTGTTGACTTTCTGCCAGAGAATGCTGTTCCTGTCTTTCATCTGGAGATGGTAGCCAAACACATGGCTGCCACCGTCTGACTTAGGCTCGTTCCAGGCGACAGTGACGGTCTCCTTGGTAACAGCAGTGATCTCTGGAGTCGATGGAGCTTCAGGTAGAGCTGTGAGGTAACAGTCAGATTTGAAGAGGGTTAATGTCATAAAAGAGAAAAAATGTGTACAAAATAATCATGTGACACACAAAATGGAAGCAAATATTACTTACTGTAAGGAAGGTTGACAGCAACAGTTTCTGAGTCAATGTGCTCACTGATGCCATATTTGTTTTCAGCTCTGACCCTGAACTGGTACGCTAGACCAGTGGTCAGCTTCATGATCTTCATGGTGCAGCGAGCCACAGCAGAAGAGACTTCCACCCAGTTGGCTGAGGTTACCTCTTTCTTCAGGATGATGTAGTTGGTGATAGGGCTGCCACCTTCATATGCTGGTGGGAGCCACTCCAGGCTCACGCTGTCCTCTGTGATGTCAAACATCTGCACAGGTCCAATTGGAGCACTGGGGCGGTCCAGAACAACAATATTTAAGAATGATTTGGTGGTTCCATTGGAGTTGGAGGCAATGATATCGTAGCGTCCTGAGTCTCCAGCAATGCTCTCGCGCAAAGTGATCTTGATGCTGTCAGGGGTGACTTCAGAGTTGAACCTCATGGTTGATTTGAGTAACACGTTATCCTTGGAAAGGGAGACTTTAGGCAAAGGCCGGCCTGTCAGTGGGATCTCACACTTGAGGTTGGAGCCGGCTCTTACATACACTGTGTTGTGTGGGAAGTCATTCATGTTCATCTCAGGAGATTCTGGAGCAAAAAAGGAACAAGGAGAGATGAAGCAAGGGAAGCAAATCCTGGTTAAATGCCTTTATCGGCTGACTGTTATTTCTTGAATCTGAAAAATCTGTTACTTACCGAGCTGGTCCTTGAGCACCACTGGGGTGAGCATTTCCTTGATATCACTGAAGCCAGCGTGGTTCTCTGCTCTGACTCTGAAGAAGTACTCAGCATTCTCCCTCAGACCAAACACTGTGAAGTGGATGAACTTGGTGACACCACACTTAACCCACTTCTCCTGGCCCTTCTCCAGAGCTTCCACCAGGTACCCAGTGATTCTGCTTCCTCCGTCGTGATCTGGTTTGGCCCAAGCCAGGGCCACACTCTCCTTGGTCACATCAGTTGCACCTAGCTTTGGTGGTGGGCTTGGTTTTTCTAGGTAAAGAGAACGTCATGTGTTTTATTTCAATATTCTGGTATAATGTTGTGACAGTGCGTATCAATAATCTTCCTGATTTTAAATTCATTACCTGTGATCTTTGTTCCTTCCTTGGTTTCAGCAGAGACACCAACACCATACTCGTTCTCGCCTGTCACTCTGAAGTAGAATACTCCTCCCTCCTGCATGTCTGACACCTTGTATGTAAGTCTGTGGCATGTGTCAGTCAACCTGGTCCAGCCCTTCTTGCTGGCCTCACGGAAATCAACAAGGTAATTCTTGACTGGTCCTCCTCCCTCATTCTCAGGAGTGTCCCAGGTGACAAAAGCAGAGGTTCTGGTCACATCCTTGACCTCCAAATGGCAAGGAGGTCCTGGGGAATCTAAGACTCTGACATTGAGGGTCAAAGAGGCAGTTCCAGATACGCTTGACAAGGTGATGACGTATTTGCCAGAGTCGTAGCGAGTTGCTTTCTCTAAGGTGATGGAGGTGAAGGTGTCTGTGGTGTCAATGACAGCACGAACTCTAAGGTCAACATCAGCCTTAGACCATGAAACACTTGGGATGGGTTTGCCTCTGAAAGGCACTTTCATGGTGAATGAGCTACCATCCTTAACAATAAGGGTCTTCCTCATCTCATTGCTGATTTCAAAGACTGGCTCCTCCTCTCTTTCTTTGGCGACTTGTGGGTCTGTCTCAGCACTGTTCTCACTTGCTCCAATCTTGTTAATGGATTTGACAACAAACACATATTCAGTTCCAGGTGTCAATCCCCCCACTGTGAACTCTGTGTTCTTGGTATTATGGACTCCAACCATCCATTCATCATCAGAAGACTTCCTGTATTTGATTTTGTAACCTGTCACAGGTGCTCCACCATCAAACAGTGGCTTATTCCAAGACAGGGTGACTGTTGTCTTTGAAGAGTCGATGATCTTAGGCTTGGCAGGAGGAGAGGGCAGGAACTGTGGATCTTCCGCTTTGGTGAGTGGGCAAGTGGTGCTGGAAGCACTGAGGCCTGCGGAGTTCTCTGCAAACACTCTGTACTCATACTCACAGCCATTACGAAGGTTTCCGGCCTTGACTCTAAGGTCATAAACAGGTTTCTTGTTGACACGGCACCAGCGAAGGCCAGTCTTCTCTCTCTTTTCAATGACATAGCCAGAGATAGAACTGCCACCATCAGAAGTTGGTCTTTCCCAACAGATGGTCATTGCCTCACTGGTAACTGAGGTGACTTGAACATTAGTGGGAGCTGCAGGAACAGTGAATGGATCAATGGCCTTTGTTGGCTCACTCTCCATGGGCTCACCATCCCCATATTTGTTGACTCCCCTAACTCGGAAGATGTACTCATTTCCTTTGAGCAGCTTGGTCACTTTACAAGTTGTTGCCTTCATGTCAGCATAGACAAGTGTCCAGGCAAGGCGACTGGTCTCGCGTTTCTCAACGATGTAGTGCATGATTTCAGCCCCACCGTTCTCCTGAGGGGGACCCCACATTATGTTGCATTTCTCTGCTGTGAGGCCAGACACTGACAATGGTCCTGAAGCAGGTCCAGGTCTGTCCAGAACCTTACAGTTGATAGCCATTGCTCTGGTTCCTGCCACATTGTGCAGAGACAAGACATACTGGCCGGAGTCCCTCCTGATAGCATCTCTGACTATCAGTGTGGTTGCGAAGTTGGTTGAAGTGATTTCACATCTGGCCTTGGCCTCAATCTCCTTTCCATCCTTATACCAGGTGACAACAGGGAGTGGACGGCCTGAGATTTCAGCATCAATTCGAATGATATCTCCAGCCTTAATGACAACCAGCTGTCTGAGCTTATCTTCCAGGATAATAGTGGGAGGGTCTACGTCATCCTTGACTGTGACAGGACCAGTGCTCTCTGATGGATCACTCAACAGCTCTGCAGAATTCTTAGCGATGACATGGAAGTCATATTGGACATCTTCTGTGAGGCCTGTGACATCGAAGTAGGTGTCTTGCAGGTTGGTGAAGTTGCATTTAAGCCAGCGGCCATTGGGAAGTTCTCTATGCTCAACAATGTAGCCAGTTATCTTCACTCCACCATCATACTCAGGCTTCTCCCAGAAGAGGGAAACTGAGGTCCTGGTAATGTTGGTGACTCTAAGGTTATGAGGAGATTCACATGGATCCCTGGCTGCTACAGGTTCACAGGCTTTAGTACATGGACCAATTCCAGCAATGTTCTCAGCATAGACTCTGAACTGATAAAACAGGCCTTCTTCAATGCCTGTCATCTTAAACTGGTTCTCAGCCAGCAGACCTCTGTTGACCTTGGTCCACAGGATGCTGCTTTGGTCTTTGCATTCGATGTGATAACCAGTTACAGGGCTTCCACCATCACTGGCAGGTCTGCCCCATTCCACAAGCATGCCATACTTGGTGGCATGGGAAACACGGACGTTGGTAGGAGTGCCAGGAGGCTCGAAGGGATACTGAGCAACAACGGGAGCAGAGTCAATTGCTGAACTCTTGCCATAACGGTTCTCAGCTGCAATACGGAACTGATACTCTGTTCCCTGATTGAGACGATTGACCTTGATTGAAGTCCTGGCTACTGTGGCTGAGACAATCTGCCACGCAATGGTGGTAGTGTCTTTCTTCTCCACTACATAGTTGTTAATTTGGCATCCTCCGTCATAGGTTGGAGCATCCCAAGACAGATTGATGAAGTCAGCACTCACCTCATCAAACTTAATGTTGCTGGGTGGGCCAGGTTTGTCCAGGATTACAACAGAGGTTTCAGCTGTCTTTGTGCCAACTGAGTTTGTCAGAGTGATCTCATACTTTCCTACATCCTCCTTGGTTGCATCCTTGATGATAATCTTGGATGAGGTCTTGGAATTAAGAACATTTACCCTGGTTGTCTGCTTAAGCACATGGCCGTCCTTCTTCCAGGACACCTCAGGCTGAGGTCTGCCTCTGAATGGAACATCAATCTTCAGGTCGTCACCTGCTCTTACACTGTATGTGTCGTACAACTGGCTAATGAAGGGCTTTGTGGTGATGTCCTTCAGCAAGACAGGGTTGGCCAGAGGCTTGGCATCACTCTTTCCCTTATCATTCACAGCAGTAACCCTGAAGGAGTATTCCTCTCCAGTTGTGAGACCTCCAATAGTAGCTTCCAGTGCTTTGGCTTCACTGCACACAGTCCATTTGTCATCTCCCTTGGGCTGCATCTCCACCATAAAGCTTGTTATCTTGCTGCCTCCATCATGATCAGGTTTCTCCCATGAAAGAGTGACGGTATGACGGGTTACGTCAACCAGACAATCTTGCCAGGGGGCAAAGGAGCCTCAGCAACCTTGACTTGATCTGTGGATGCAGGCAAACCTACTCCCAGCTCATTCACAGCCAAAACTCGGAAATAGTATCGACCTCCCTCCTGAAGGTCAGGAATAAGGTACGAGTTCCTCACACAGTTGGTGCAAATACTGGTGAAAGCCATTCTCTTCTGCTCTCTCTTCTCCACAATATAATGTGATATCTTAGCCCCACCATCAATAAGAGGAGGTTCCCAGGAGATGGAGACTGAATTTCTCTTGACATCCTTAACCCCCAGGTTGGTAGGAGCACTGGGAGAGTCTAGGACTCTGACATTGATGAAGGCTGATTTAGAGCCACTGAGATTCTCAAGGGTCAGTACATATTTGCCGGTATCAAATCTATCGACATTTTCAATCACCAGCATTGTGTAAGAGCTTGTGACATCAATCTGGGCACGCTCATTCAAAACTCCATCAGCCTTTGACCATTTGACTTCAGGCTCAGGTTTTCCTCTGATGGGCACAAACAGGCGCAAGGTGGCGGTGGCCCGAACATTGACCATCTTCCTCAGATCAGCATCAAGTTCAATCTCAGGAGCCTCCAGCTTCTCTGCAGCAATCACAGAACCTGGTAGGTCCACATGCTCTCCTACTCCCTCACAGTTGACAGCACAGATGCGGAAGTTGTACTCTGCATTCTCCTTAAGGTGCTTTACGGTGAAGTTGGTGGCCTGAACACCACTGTGTGGTGTGGAAGTGACCCATTCATCATCTGCTGCCTCCTTCATTTCCACAACATATCCGCTGATTTGTGCTCCACCATCATAGATAGGCCTGGACCAGGACAAAGAGACTGTGGTGCTCGAATTATCTGTGACTTTGGGGTTATTTGGACATCCCGGTGGATAAATGGCATCACACGCTTTGATGTATTCAGATGGTGCACTAGGCTTTCCAACACCAGCAGCATTTTCAGCTGAGACCCTGAACTCATAAGAGTGTCCTTCTCCGAGGCCACTGCATCTAAATCTCAGGTCAGTCAGCCTCTTTTTGTTGCACTTGGTCCACCTGATGCCATCCTTATCACGTTTTTCAAGCACATAACCATCAATCTCAGATCCTCCGTTATTCTCTGGTCTCTCCCATGTTAGCACGATGGAGTCCCTAGCGATAACGCTTGGTTCTGGGGTGGACGGGGCGCTGGGAGTGGTGAAGGGGTTACGAGCAATGACAGGCGCAGATTCCAAAGGATCCCCAATACCATATTTATTCACAGCAGTGACTCTGAAGATGTATTCATTGCCAGGCAGCAGTTTTGTGACTTTGTAGCTGATAGCCTGGATCATGGGCTCAACCATGGTCCATGACAAGCGACTGGTCTCTCTCTTCTCAATGATGTAGTGAGAGATGCTGGCTCCACCATCATGTGAGGGATGGCTCCAGTGCAGATAACATTTCTCAGATGTGACCCCTTTGACTTCTAGCGGGCCATCTGGAGGACCAGGTCTATCCAGAACTTTAACATTAACTGGGATCATCTTGATTCCACCCACATTGACAAGTTTGAGGACAAAGTGCCCACCGTCCACTCTGATGCATTCCTTGACTGTGAGGATGGTACGGGTGAGTGTGGTCTTGACCTCCATTCTTGGGGTGGTTTGGTCAATCTCCTTTCCTTCCTTTAACCAAGAGACTTCCGGCAGAGGCTTGCCAGTGTAGTCAGCATCAATAATAAATGTTTCTCCAGCCCTAACAACAGTCAGATCCTTGAATTTAGAATCCAAGATCGCCTCTGGTGCCTCAATTTCATCTTTAGCTGTAATTTCTCCTGTGCTCTCAGAAGGACGGCTATAAATGCCAGCAGCGTTCCTTGCAACGACTCTGAACTCGTAAACACAGTCCTCAGTGAGGCCAGTGATAATGTAATTGGTATCAATGATGTTGGTGAAGCTGGCCTTCATCCAGCGGGTATCTGGGTGCTTCCTCCTCTCGATGAAATAGCCAGTGATCGTACTGCCTCCATCATACTGAGGCCTGGTCCACTGAAGTGCCACATGATTTCTGGTTATATCAATGGCCTCAGGAGTGCCTGGTGGGTCACAGGGATCCCTGGCTACTGTGCACTCAGAGACCTTGCTAGCTGGGCTGACTCCAGCAATGTTCTCAGCAAAGACTTTGAATTCATACTCAATGCCTTCTTCCAGCTCTGTAGTCTTGAAATGTGTGTCTGGGATAAGAAGCTTGTTGAGTTTTGTCCACAAAAGGCTGTTCTTTTCCTTTCTCTCAAGGTGATAGCCTAGGATGGGGCTGCCTCCATTGTTGGTGGGGACCTTCCACTCAACAACCATGTTATCCTTGGTTGCAGCAGAAATAATTGGTGTTCCTGGGGCAGCAGGCTCACTGAATGGATACTGAGCAATAACGTTGGGAGAGAGAATGGCAGAACTCTTTCCATATCTATTCTCAGCCGACACTCTGAATTGATACTCAACTCCAGTCTTCAAATTGGTGACTTTGATGGTGGACCTGGCAATAGTAGCAGACACGATCTGCCATGCTGTTGTTGTTGTGTCTTTCTTCTCCACAATGTAGTTGTTGATCTGACAGCCTCCAGTATACACTGGTGGCTCCCAGGAGATAAGAACATAATTAGAGCTCACCTCCTCAACCTTTACAGGGCCTGTGGGTGGGCCAGGCTTTTCAAGAATAACGACAGTCATCTCCTCCGTAGCTGTTCCGAGACTGCTGGTTGCTGTGATTGTGTATTTACCAGAGTCCTCCCTATTTGCCTCCTTGATGCACAGCTTGGTAGATGTGGGTGTGCTGGTTACATTTAATCTGGTTGTCTCCTTAAGAGCCTGCCCATCCTTACTCCATTCGACCTTCGGGGCAGGGCGTCCAATCACTGGAATCTCAATCTTCAGATCCTCACCAGTCTGTAAACTGAATGTGTTAGCTGACATCGTGAACCCGGGCAGGACAGTTACATCTTTGGCTGTGACAGGGGCAGCGAGAGGCCTGGGGTCACTCTTGCCCTTCTCATTGAAAGCTGTCACTCTAAACAGGTACTCGTGGCCTGAACTAAGACCTAGGACAGTGCCCTCGCAAGTTTTGGTTGTGGCGGCCACTACCCATTCCTCTGAACCCACAGGCTGCATTTCAATGTAGTAGCCATTAATTCTGCTGCCTCCATCATGGACTGGCTTCTCCCAGGAGAAAGAGGCAGAGGTTTTGGTCACTTCAGTCAAAGTGACCTTACCCACTGATAGTGGAGGCTCTGAGGTCTTAACTGCATGTTCGGTCTCAACTGCCTCTCCCACGCCAAACTCGTTCTCTGCTAAGATTCTGAAATAGTAGATAGTTCCCTCAGTAAGACCTGTGATACGATAGCTTGTTTTTGTGCACTTGTTCTCCACGTTAGAGTAAACAATCCTGTTGGACTCACGCTTCTCAACCAGGTAATTATTGATTCTTGCACCGCCATCAATAAGTGGAGGCTCCCATGTGAGGGTGACACTTTCCCTCTTAATGTCTTTTACTGTCAGATTCACTGGGGCACCTGGAGTGTCCAGTACTTTGACAGCAACAAAGGCAGATTTGGTGCCAGCACTATTTTCCAAGTTGAGGATGTATTTTCCAGCATCATATCTGTCACAGATGTCAATGGTTAGCTGTGTTTGTTCTTCACCAGTGTCTATCTGAGCTTTAGAGGTCAGTTCTCCGCCATCCTTGGCCCAGCTGATCTCCGGAGTAGGACGGCCCTTGAATGGTATGCAGATTCTCATTGAGCCTCCTGCACGGACAACTATTCCCTTCCTGAGCACTGCATCCAGAATAACCTCTGGAGGATCAATCTTATCTAAAGGTTTAACGACTCCCTCAATCTCTGTGGGCTCACCAACACCAAGCTTATTGATAGCACATATGCGCACCTTGTACTCCTGGTGCTCAATCAACTTGGTGATGGTCAACTTGGGATCCTTAACTCCAGAGGGTGGGGTGCATAAGCTCCATTCCTCCTCCTCAGCCTTGGTTATTTCCACAGCGTATCCTTGAATCTCACAACCACCATCATAGATAGGACGGTGCCAGGCCAGACTGATGGTGTCCTTAGTAGTGCTGACCACATGGGCGTTGGAAGGACAGCCCGGTTCAAAGCTTGGGTCACAGGCTTTGGTGTAGGGTAAAGGTGGGCTAGGCTTACCCACTCCAGCTGCGTTCTCAGCAGATACCATGAACTCATATTCATGGTCCTCAGTCAGACCAGTTACTCTGAAACGCAGGTCTGTCACTCTGCGTTTGTTGCACTTGGTCCACCTCACTCCAGCTCTGTCTCTTTTCTCAACAATGTAACCAACAATCTCACTGCCTCCATTGCTCTCGGGGCGGTTCCAGCAGACGGTCATGGAGTCCCTGGTAATGTTAGTGATCTCAAGCTCCTGAGGTGAGCTAGGGGTAACGAACGGATTTCTCATGATAACTGGCACTGATTCAAGAGGCTCACCCAAGCCATATTTATTGACAGCCATGACTCTGAAGATGTACTCATTTCCCTTCAACAGTTTGGTAACCTTGAACATGGTAGCTCCACAGTCACTGGAAACAACAGTCCATGCCAGGCGGCTGGTTTCTCTCTTCTGAATGACATAGGTAGAAATGCCAGCTCCTCCATCATGCCTGGGTGGCAGCCATGACAGTGAGCACTTCTCCTCTGTGGCATTGCTGACAGTAAGAGGTCCCTCTGGTGGGCCGGGTCTGTCCAGGACCTTCACACTGAATGGGACAGTCTTTGATCCAGCCACATTAGTCAGAATAAGTGTGTACTGTCCACCATCCACTCTAATGGCATCCTTCACAGCAAGCAAAGCCTTAAAGTCTGTGTTTTTGATCTCAGCTCTTGATGAGTTTTCAACTTCAACAGATCCCTTGAACCACTGAGCTGTGGGGATGGGCTTTCCTCCAACACTTGCCTCTAGATTGAAATTCTCTCCAGCATTGATAACAATTGTCTGGTTGTACATAGAATCGGTCTCATACTTGGGTGGGTCGACTTCATCCTTGGCTGTGATGGATCCCGTGCTTTCAGAGGGCTTGCTGATAGCACCAGCTCCATTCCTTGCAATTATTTTGAAATCATATTTGTTGTCTTCTGTCAGGCCACTAACTGTAAATTCGTGGTCAAGGACGTTTGCAAAGCTGGCCTTCATCCACTTTCCTTCGGGAAGGTCACGCTTCTCTACTACGTAGCCAGTAATTAAGCTTCCGCCATCATACTCTGGAGCCGTCCACCTCAGCTTCACTGAGTGCCTGGTCACAATCACAGCCTCAGGGCGGCCAGGAGGATAACATGGGTCACGAGCTACATAAACCTCAGAGACTTTGCTGCATTTTCCAATGCCAACAATATTCTCAGCATAGACTCTGTACTCATACTCGATGCCTTCTTCAAGAGGAGTAGATTTGTACCTGCAGTCTTGGATTAGCATTTTGTTGATCTTGGTCCAAAGAATGCTGTTCTTCTCCTTTCTCTCAAGATGGTATCCCAAGATGGCACTGCCTCCATCAGTTGGAGGTTTGTGCCACTCAACCACCATATAGTCTTTTGAATACAAAGACACAAATGGTGTTCCTGGTGGTCCAGGCTCCTGGAACGGATACTGTGCCAAAACAGGCTCTGAATCAATTGCATAGCTCTTTCCATATTTATTCTCAGCATAGATTCGGAACTGATATTCACTGCCTGTCTTCAGATTGGCCACTTTTAGAGTCGTTCTGGCCACAGTTGCAGAAACAACAACCCAGTTGGTTGTGGTTGTGTCTCTCTTCTCAACCACATAGTTGGAGATTGGGCAGCCACCTGTATATGTAGGAGGTTCCCAGGCCAGAGTTAAACTCTCAGCACTGACATCCTCCAATTTTACAGGGCCTGTTGCTGGGCCAGGTTTGTCCAGGGTTATCACTTCAATAGTGGCATCCTTGGAAGCCATTGCATTGGCAATATTGATGCTGTACATGCCTCCATCATCCCTTGTTGCATCTTTTATGGTGAGAGTGGTGGTACGTGCTGAGTCAGTGACATTGACTCTGGTGGTCTGCTTAAGGGCTGCTCCATCCTTGGTCCAAGTGATGGTAGGCTTTGGGTGACCAGCAGTTGGGACCTCTATCTTGAGGTCATAACCCACCTGGACACTGTAGGTGCTCATTTTGGGTCTAACAGAAGGCTCAATCACAAGGTCCTTAGCTAAAACAGTCTGAGCCAGTTGTCTGGCATCACTTTTGCCCTTGTCATTTACGGCAATCACTCTAAACATGTACTCCTCTCCTTTGCGAAGGTTTGTTACTACAGTCTCCAGTGACTTTCCACTAGCACACAGAGACCAAGCTTCACTATCCTTAGTTGACATTTCGACTTCATAGTAGCTGATTCTACTGCCACCGTCATGTTCAGGCTTCTCCCAGGTGAGAGTTACAGTTTTAGAAGTGACATCAACAACACTGACTTTACCAGGGGGTTGAGGCTTCTCGGATATCTTAACTGGCTCTATAGTTTTAGCAGGGAGACCCACACCATATTCATTCTCAGCCACGACTCTGAAGAAGAAGATTCCACCCTCTGGAAGTGGCTCAACTTTCCAGGTCATCTTGTTGCAGGTTGTGATGGTAGAATAGACTTTCCTGGTGCTCTCACGCTTCTCAACAAGATAGTGCTTAATCTTTGAACCACCATCCAGAATTGGAGGCTCCCATGTGAGAGTAACAGAATTTTTGGTAATCTCTTTCACCATGAAGTTGGCTGGTGGACCAGGTGAGTCCAGGACTCTGACACTAATGAATACTGACTTCACTCCACTGGCATTTTCTGCAGTCAGTGTGTACTTGCCAGTATCAAATCTGTCGACATTCTCAATGACAAGTGAAGCATAGTTGCCTGTATTGTCAATCATGGCAGTCTCCTTAATCTCGCCCTCAGCCTTGCCCCATTTGACCTCAGGAGCTGGACGACCTCTCACAGGAACGAACAGCCTGAGAGTGCTTGCTGATCTTATGTTGATCATCTTTCTCATATCAGTATCAAGGTCAAGATCAGGAGCTTCAAGCTTCTCCTCCAGAAGAATTTTCCCTGGAACGTCAGCATGCTCCCCAACTCCAACTTTGTTGATAGCACACACTCTGAATGTGTATTCGTGCTTCTCCAGAAGCTTTTTCACTGTGAACTTAGTTTCTGTGATTCCAGTTGGAGGAGTGCACATAACCCACTCATCGGATATTTGATTGCAGGCCTCAACAATGTATGCCTGAATCTCACAGCCACCATCATAGATAGGTTTACCCCATGTCAGGGAGACAGTGGACCTGGATGTGTCCACCACCTTGGGGTTGTTTGGTGGGCCTGCTTTGAAGATCGGATCCAATGCTTTGTAATACACTATTGGTTCACTAGGTGTGCCAACACCTCCAGCATTTTCAGCAGAAACTCTGAATTCATAGCTGTGGTTTTCAAGCAACCCTGTGACTCTAAAGCGGAGCTCACTAACTGTACGCTTGTTGCATCTGGTCCATCTCACACCATCCTTGTCACGTTTCTCAACAACGTATCCCTGGATAGAGTTTCCACCATCACTAGTTGGTCTGTCCCAGGTCACCACCATGGAGTCTTTGGTGATTGTGGAGACTTCTACCTCTGTTGGTGCGTTGGGAGGGACAAATGGATTTTTGGCAATCATGGCTTCAGATTCCAGAGGCTCACCAACTCCATATTTGTTGACTGGAATCACTCTAAAGATGTACTCGTTACCAGGAAGTAGTTTTGTGATTTTCAGGTTCAGTGTCTGAACTTTTTGTTCAACTACTGTCCAAACCAGTCTGCTGGTTTCCCTCCTCTCAACAATGTAATGGGAGATATCGCTTCCTCCATCTTGGAGGGGAGATTTCCAGGCAATGCTGCATTTCTCATTGGTGACCCCATAGATGGAGATAGGGCCATCAGGTGGACCTGGTCTGTCCAGGACCTTGACATTGATGTTTACTAATTTCTCTCCTCCAACATTCTTTACCAGCAAGGTGTACAGACCTCCATCAACACGGATTGCTTCTTTCACAGTTATGTGAGCTTTAAAGTCTGTGTTCTTGAGCTCTAGGCGTGCTGCTTCAGCCATCTTTTTACCTTCCTTTAGCCAGGTCACTGTGGGCACAGGCTTGCCATAGATGCCAGCCTCAAGATTGAATGTCTCGCCAGCATTTACAACCACAGCCTGAAGAGTATTTAGATTCTAATTCGATCTTGGGTGGATCAACCTCATCCCTGGCAGTAATTTCCCCAGTAGTATCAGAGGGCTTGCTGAAGACACCTGCTGAATTCCTGGCGATGACACGGAAGTCATAAACCTGATCTTCAGTAAGTCCTGTGACAACAAATTGTGTCTCAATGACGTTGGCGAAACTGGCCTTCATCCAGCGGCCAGATCCTTCCTTCTTCTCAACCACATAGCCTGTGATCATGATGCCACCATCATACTCAGGTTTTGTCCATCTGAGTGTCACTTGGCTTCTTGTTACAATGACAGCCTCTGGTTTTCCTGGTCTGTCACAAGGATCTCTTGCCACTTGCATTTCACTCAGTTTGCTGGCTTTGCTGAGGCCAACAATGTTCTCGGCATAGATTCTGAATTCATACTCAATACCTTCCTCAAGACCAACGGCCTTATATCTGGTGTCTGGGATTATTTGTTTGTTCTGTTTCACCCACATTAAACTGTTTCTCTCTTTGAGTTCCAAGTGGTAGCCCAGAATTTTGCTTCCACCATCAGTGCTGGGTTTTTCCCATACAACCACCATGCTCTCCTTGGTGGCTGACTGGACCTCAACAGAACTTGGTTGGCTTGGCAATTCAAATGGATACTGAGCAACAATTGTCTCAGAGAGCAGGACTGAGGACTTGCCATATCTGTTCTCTGCAGCAATCCTGAACTGATACTCAATTCCAGTCTTCAGACGGGCTGCCTTGACAGTGGTTCTGGCCACAGTTGCTGACACAATCTGCCAGTTTGTGGTAGATGTATCTCTCTTCTCAACAACGTAATTGTTGATGGCACAACCACCGTCATACTCTGGTTGATTCCAGGACAGGACCATGCTGTCAGCAGTGACTTCATCCAGCTTAATTGGGCCAGTTGGTGGACCAGGCTTATCTAGAACAACTACACTGATGTCTGCGGATGCGTCTCCAACAGCGTTGATCAGTTTGATAGTGTATGTGCCCACATCATCTCTGCAAGCCTCCTTGATAACCAGGTGAAGGTTTTTGTCTGATGCTTCAGCATTAACTCTTGTTGTCTCCTTAAGAGCAATGCCATCTTTGAGCCAAGTTGCTGTAGCCTTGGGACATGCAGCATATGGTACATCTATCTTCAGATCATCTCCTGCTAGCACACTGTATGTGGTGAAAACCATTTTGAAGGTTGGTGTGATAACTAGGTCTTTAGCCACCACAGGCACACTGAGAGGACGTGGGTCACTTACTCCCTTTTCATTAGTGGCTGAGATGCGGAACATATACTCCTCTCCCTGTGTGAGGCCAGTTACAACAGCCGAAGCGGTCTTTACCACCATGACCTGGGTCCACTTCTCACTGCCTTTACCCTGCATCTCAACAATATAGCCTGAGATTCTGCTGCCACCGTCGTGGTCAGGTTTTTCCCAAGATAGTGAGACGCTGGAGCTGGTAACTTCAACAAGGGTAACTTTGCCTGGTGGAAGAGGCTTCTCTGACACTTTAAGTGGTTCAACAGTCTCCACTGGGAGGCCAACGCCGTATTCGTTCTCAGCCAGGATTCTGAAGAAGTACATCTTTCCTTCCTCAAGGTCTCCTATTTTCCAACTAGACTTATGACAGCTAGCACAGACTGTTGAGTAGGCCTTTCTGTTTGACTCGCGCTTCTCCACAATGTAGTTGCGAACTCTGGAGCCACCATCAATGAGTGGTGCATCCCAAACGAGGGAAACTGAATCTCTAGTGATATCTTTGACGATCAGATTCTGAGCGGCTCCAGGAGTGTCGAGCACCCTGACATTAACATAGGCTGTTTTGCTTCCTGAGGCATTCTCTACAGTTACCAGGTATTTGCCTGCATCAAACCTGTCAACATTTTCTACCTGAAGAGTGGTGAATGATGAGGTGATTTCAATGATGGCTTTGTCCAGGGATTCTCCATGCTCCCTCGACCATTTAACTTCAGGCACAGGTCTGCCCTTAATAGGAACAAAGAGTCTGAGTGTGCTACAGGCTCTGATGGCAACAACCTTACGCAGTTCTGCTCCTAGTTCAATCTCTGGAGCAAGCAGTCTGTCTTCAGCCTTGGGGGTTCCAGGAACAGCAGCGGGCTCTCCAACTCCCTCACAATTAGTGGCACATATGTTTATTTTGTAGTCTTGGTTTTCCTTCAAGTTGGTAATAGTGAAGGAAGTGGCTGTCCATCCCTTCTTGGGAGTGTGTATTGTCCACTCATCCTCCTCAGGCAGGCAGGTCTCCACAATGTAACCAGTGATCTCCGAACCACCATCATATACAGGCTTGTTCCAGGCAAGGGTGATGGATGATTTGGTTGTGTCCAGCACTCTTGGGTTCCCTGGAGGTCCAGGCTGGAAAATGGTGTCTTCGGCCTTGTAAAATGGACTGGAGGGACTAGGCTGACTTAGACCAGCATTATTTTCTGCAAAAACTCTGAATTCATATTCATGTCCTGGTGTGAGGCCCGAGGCCTTGAAACGCAGGTCAGTGACAGTCCTCTTGTTGCATTTCACCCAGCGCATGCCAGTCTTATCCCTTCTCTCAATAATGTAGGTGTTCAATCTGCTGCCTCCATCGTGTTCGGGGCGTTCCCAGCAGACGACCATGGAGTCCCTTGTAATGGTGGTGACTTCAGGCTGCTGTGGGGGGTCGCTGGGGACATAGGGGTTGGTGCAGATGATAGCTTCAGACTCCAGGGGCTCACCCACGCCATATTTGTTAACAGCCATGACTCTGAAGACATATTCATTGCCCTTCAGAAGCTTAGTGACCTTGAACCTGTTTGCCTGAAGTTCCGTGGCCACATTTGTCCATGCCAACCTACTTGTCTCTCGCCTCTGTATGACAAAGTACTCGATCTTGGCACCGCCATCATGTGATGGATGCAGCCAGTTAAGGACACATTTCTCAGCAGTGACGTCAGTAACAGTGAGGGAGTCTGGTGGTCCGGGTCTGTCCAGCACCTTGACATTGAAGGTGAACTTGGCAAAGCCTGCGGGATTGCTGGCAGTCAGAATAAAGACACCGCCGTCCTTCCTCAGGGAATCTTTGTTTGTAAGAACTGTGTGGAAATCAGTTGACTTTATCTCCAGCTTGCCTGTATCCAAAAGCTCCTTTCCTTCCTTGGTCCATACCAGAGATGGAAGTGGCCTGCCAGTAACATTGGCCTCCAGCTTGAACAACTCTCCTGCCATCACAACAATAGTGCTGCTATACGATGAGTCAACATCAAGCCTGGGTTCTTCCAGGTCATCTCTGCATGTAATTGCCTCCGATGACTGGGATGGAGCACTAAGAGCACCAGCTGAATTTCTGGCAAACACACGGAACTCATAAGTAGCATCTTCACTCAGACCACTGACAGTGTAGATGGTTTCTAGGATGTTGTTGAAGTTGGCTTTGAGCCAGCGTCCGTTGGGCATCTCTCTCTTCTCTACTGTGTATCCAGTGATGGAGAATCCACCATCTCCCTCCGGTCTGGTCCATGACACAGTCACCTCATGTCTGGTGACATTCAGTGCCACAGGTCTGCCTGGTGGGTCGACTGGGTCCAAAGCATACACAGCTTCACAGGGTTTGCTTGGTTTGCTGAGACCGGCCATGTTTTCAGCAGTAACACGATGTTCATATGCAATACCATCAACAAGTCCGGTTGATTTGAAGATATTTCCAACAACAGGACCTTTGCTAATCCTCTGCCACAGAATGCTGTTTTTCTCTTTTCTGTCGACATGATAGCCAATGAGGACACTGCCTCCATCAGAGGAAGGCTCATTCCAGCTCAGAGTCATTGCATCCTTGTTGAAAGATGTGACCACAGGAGTGCCTGGCTGGCCTGGCACATCAAATGGATAGGCAGCAACCACTTGCTCAGAGACAATGCATGGTCCAATGCCATATCTGTTCTGGGCCTTGACACGGAATTGATATGTTGTTCCAGTGTTGAGTTTGGCTGCCTTGAATGTGGTGCGGATAACTGTTGCTGCCAGCTCCATCCAGGAAGTACCAGTAGTGTCCCTCATTTCAACAATATAGTTGTTGATAGGAACACCTCCGTCATTCTCTGGTGCCTCCCAGGACATGAGAACATAATCACATGAGACCTCCTCCAGCTTGATGGGTCCAGTGGGAGGACCGGGAATGTCGTGGACCAGGACTGTGATTGTCTCAGTCACTGTACCCAGCATGTTCTTTCCAGTCACGGAATACGAGCCTCCATCGCTCCTCTTGATCTCACCGATGTTCAGGATAGTTAATGTTGGTGTGGTTTCAACATTGATTCTTTGTGTCTCCTTGAGCACTATTTCTCCCTTCTTCCAGGAAACCACAGGTCTGGGTTTGCCAAGAACAGGAATCTCCACCTTGAGGCGGTCCCTTGCCTTGGCAATGACCGTCTTCTGGTAGATTCCACGCAGGTCAAATGAAGGAGCTGAAGTCTGCTCTTTGATAATGGCAGGCCTGCTCTCACGTGGGTCGCTCCTGCCTGATGCATTGACGGCCATAATGCGGAATGTATATTCTGCACCCTCGACCAGATCTGTGACAGTGTAATCCAGAGCCTTGATGGCGGCTGCATGGACCCACTCCCCATCTTTCTTCTGGGATTCAATAACGTACCCAGTGATCAAGCTGCCACCATCGTGCAGGGGTTTGGTCCATGACAGGCTGGCGCTGTCAGCTGTCACATCAGTGACGTACAAGTTCTCTGGTGCAGAGGGGGACTGGGACACCCTGATTGGCTCAGGGGATTCAGCGGATTCGCCTACGCCCAGGTCATTCTCAGCAGAGATACGGAAGTAGTAGTATGCTCCCTCCTCAAGGTCTGTAAACTTGAAGGAACACTTCTGCCATGTAGTGCTGAGCACTGTGTAGGCCTTCTTGGTGGCCGCTCTCTTTTCAATAACGTATCTATGGATCTTAGAACCACCATCGATAATGGGGATTTCCCACTGGAGGGTGATGCTGTTCTTAGTTATCTCTCTAGGTATGACGTTAACTGGTGGTCCTGGTGTGTCCAAAACCTTCACATTAACAAAGCCTGTCTTCTTTCCGGCAACATTCTCAAGGCAAAGGTTGTACTTTCCAGCATCGTATCTGGTGCAGTCAGGAACAACCAGGAGGGTGTAGGACTCTGTGGTGTCGATGTGTGCACGTTGTTTCAGGTTGGTATCATCTTTGCTCCAGGTTACTTCAGGAACGGGACGACCTCTGATGGGTACAAACAACCGGATTGAAGCACGGCATCTGACCACCAGGGTTCTCCTGCATTCAGCATCCAGCTCAAAGTCTGGCAGCGACTCTTGGTCCACCAGTTCAGTCACGTTCTCAATCTCTGCAGGCTCACCAACTCCCTCTGAGTTTACAGCGATAATCCTGAAGTGGTATTTCCCTCCTTTCTGAAGTTTGCCAATAACGTATTCTGTAACTTTCACTGGATACGGTGTCTCTACCTCCCAGTCATCATGACCTTCCTTTTTGTACTCAACAGTATATCCATCTACTTCAAGACCGCCATCATAGTGGGGTTTGCCCCAGGCTAAGGAAGCTGTGGTTTTTGTGGTGTCTGTGAGTCTGGCGTTGGATGGAGGTCCAGGGGGATCTAATCAACAAGAAAATGCAGGAGTTAAAAAAAGTGAAAGTAAGTGCTTGATGATGGGACTTTTCGGAGTATGCAACTTTAAATTGATTTCTGAATTATGTGATAAGTCCAGTTTTACTTACAGACAATGTCTTTGGTCATCACAGGTGCCGATGGCTCACTTGGCTCCCCAAATCCAGCCTTGTTCTCTGCAGTCACTCTAAACTCATACTCTACTCCTTCAGTCAGGCCTTGCACCTTAAAACGCAGGTCAGGGACCGTCCTTTTGGAGGCCCTCACCCATCTCATTCCTTTCCTCTCTTTCCTCTCTACACTATATCCTCTAATGTCACTTCCACCGTCTTGTACTGGTCTCCTCCATGAAATGGTGATAGCATTCCTACTGATGTTATCAACCTCTGGGATTGAGGGTGGTCCTGGTGCACCTGGGGACACCAACAAAGAGCATGTGTCAGGTATGACTTGAATTACTCAATCCTTTAGTTCCATTAATAAAACATCATAGAGATATAAACACAAAAACATGTAAACTTACGGAAGCTGTCAATCATTTTTACTGGTCCAGATTGGCTGGCATCTCCAGTGCCAATCTGGTTCACGGCACACACTCTAAAGATGTACTCGTTGCCTTTGATCAGTTTGGCAGCTATATGTCTGCAGTCCATGATGTTTTCTGCTAGCTTGGTCCACTGCAGGCGGCTGGTCTCTCTCTTCTCCAGGGTGTAGGACTTGATGGAGAAGCCTCCGTCCTCGTCTGGTGGCAGCCAGGTCAGAGTGCACTTCTCAGCGGAAATGTTACTGGCTTCAATGGGGCCTGGAGGTCCGGGCACGTCGAGGACCTTCACCTTCACGTGTTCTTCCTTAATGCCGAAGGGGTTGCTGGCGGTGATGGTGTACTCTCCGGTGTTCTTCCGGCTGGCGTACTTGATTGACAGAGTGGAGGAGGTGGGGGTGGTGGTGATAGAGACGATCTCCGAGCTCTTAAACTCACGGCCTCCCTTGGACCATGCAGAAGTGGGGAGAGGTTTGCCCAAAATCTTGGAGGCTCTGATCACGATGGTGTCCCCTGCCTTCACTGAAACGCCGTCCTTCATGTCCGGGTCAATAGTGATGGTCGGGGGCTCTGCGGAGGGAGGATTGAGTTGAATTTAAATAAAAAAGATTGCACATGTTTTGAACTACCTTACTAAGTTTACTGCTCAGCTTACCATATTCATCCCTGCAAGCCACGAGCTCAGTGGTCTCTGAAGGAACACTGATAGCTCCAGCAGAGTTCTTGGCCTTGACCAAGAACTGATACTGAGCTCCCTCCGTCAGGTCGGTGACGGTGAAGGCACAGCCCTGGATGTTGACGTGATTGGCCTTCAACCAGGCCTTGCCGCCAGCCTCTAACTTCTCCACCATGTAGCCGGTCAACTTGTGGCCGCCATCATATTTGGGAGCGGTCCACATGAGAGTGACCGTGTTCCTGGTGATGCTGATCACTTCAGGCTTGCCAGGAGGATCTGACAGGACAAAAAGTAAAGGTGTTAAAAAGTCTTTCAAAGTCTAAGACTGTGGGTTTCCCTAAAACAGTCTGGAGCCCCCTGAGAAGACCAGAAATCTCCAGAAAAAGGGTGAAAAACAGCATTTTCAGTTTTCCCATTCAAGTATTTAATATTCTATTAACAAGAAGAATGATGTTGTCACTCTAAGAGAGGAAACAAATAAAAGCTGCTAAACTCACCAATAGGATCAAGGGCAACCACAGCCTCTGTGACCCTGCTTGGCCTGCCGAGGCCGGCCATGTTCATGGCCATCACTCTGAACTCGTACTCCAGTCCTTCGATCAGGCCGGTGACTCTGCAGTCCCTCAGTCTCAGAGGAGTCTTCGTTGCTCGCTTCCACATCAGGCTGTTCCTCTCCTTAAACTCCACGTGGAACCCTGCAGAGAACCCACAAGCTCTGATCAGGATAATGCTATTCAACTGATTTCTATCACATAAATCTGTTATGTTTCATGTTTAGGCTGTAAAGGGAGACAGTAGAGGCTAAGTTTTACCAGTAATTGGGGATCCACCGGTTTCCTTTGGATCCATCCAGGTCAACATGGCCATCTCATGGCGAATTTCTGCTATTACTGGAGGAGCAGGAGCCTCGGGCACATCTAGAGGGAGCGGAAAAAGAAAGGGAGGTGGAAGAATTAGGAAAGGAATAAGGAATAAACCACAGAGACTCGTTAAAGTCTTGTGCCAGGTTATATTCTTCAGATGTAATGGTAGAAAGTCGCCTCAAAACGTTGTTCCTTAAGGGAAGACACTACATACACAAATAGACAAAGTTAGTAGAAGGAACTCCTGATGGTGGATAATGGATGTTTTCTTTCCACACATCTCAAAAGAAGATGTGTTATGGAGGCACAATAACCCAAAGGACGTGACACTCACTGAAGGGATGCTGTGCGATGACGGGCTCGGACCTCAGGCACTCGCCCACCCCGTACTTGTTCTCTGCAAACACTCTGAAGATGTACTCCACGCCGTCGTGCAGCCGGATCACCCTCATGCTGGTCTTCTGAATAGCGGATGCAACCGTGGCCCACTTGTTGTCCGTGGTCATTCTCTTCTCCACGATGTAGTTGGACACCTCCGCGCCACCATCATCTGTGGGAGGGCCCCACTCCAGCGTGATGCCGTCGGCCGTGATCTCGTCGAACTTGATGGGTCCGGTGCAGATGCCGGGTTTGCCCACCACCTTCACGGTGAACTTGCACTCCTTGGAGCCGGCGTTGTTGCGGACGTGGATTTTGTAGGTCTCGGCGTCTCCTCTCTGGCAGTCTCTGATCAGCAGTGTGGTGACGCCCGTAGACGACTCCACACACATCCTGCCGGTGTCGCCGATCCCTGTGTCGCCCTTCTTCCAGGTGACGCTGGGGATGGGGATGCCGATGAGCGGGATGTTGATGCGGGTGGTGCTGCCCTCCTTCACCACGCAGCAGCCGTCATGCAGGGCACTCAGGTTGCAGTCAGGCAGCACTGCGGTACAAAGAGTCAACGTTAGATTAACAGGAAACATCTGTACCACACTGTCTGTAGAACAATCTCTGCATGACATTTAAATATTGCAGCAGTCTAAAAGTAAAATTCGGATTAATCAGCAATTTTGAAAAGAGTTGTACATAGCTTATTTTACTGTCAATCAAGAATGCTTTATTTGTAATTTTAATAATGTATTTTCAGAAAAAGAAATCTGAAATTTGGGTAAAGACAGGTTTTCCAATTTGGTATGTTTGAATATGTATCTTTTAATAATTGCTAATTTGCATACATTTCCAGTATTCCCAGTTTCGAAATTCTGGATAATTTACTTTAAATATGACATAAAACAAAGATAAGCTGCAAATATCCATATTTAAATTAAATCAAATAAAAATAATAATAAATAATCAAAATAACATCTTCTGTCAATCAGTCATTATCCATATTCCTAAACATATGTGAGCATCATAAGAAAATGTGTTTATTTTAGACTGGTTTTCTTTCCTCCCTTGTCCGCCCTCCGTCATATAATACATTAAATGAAATCGTTGTTTCTTACCGAACTGGTCCTTGGCGATAACGGTGAGCTCGCATGGCGGTCCCTCCCCAGACTGGTTGAGGGCCTTGACCCTGAACAGGTACTCGGTGCCCTCGGTGAGCCCCCCCATGGTGTGGGAGGTGATCTTGCCCTTCAGGATCTCCGTCCACTTGTCCTCGCCCTCGCTCTGCTCCAGGATGTAAGACGTGACGAAGCTGCCGCCGTCGACCAGCGGTTTCTTCCAGGCCAGCGCGATGCAGTCCTTCGTGGTCTTCGTGGCCTTGAACTCCGCCACGGGGCCCGGTTGCTCTGCAGGGGGGGGGGGCAGAGGGGTTCAGACTCAACATGACGTTTGTGGTAAACAAGAGGAGTTAATGTAGACTAAAACACTTTTTTTTTCTACTATCTCTTTACTTTTATCGCACATTTTACTTATATACATATTTATATATATTAGTTATATTTACTAAAAAATAGTCCAGATAGTTATTAAACAAAAAAAAAGAAATTAAAATGATTGAAAATAAAAATAGAATAATATACATAATAATAATATTAAGGTGGATTATAATGAAAAAAGTGAAGAAAAAAGAATCAAGTAATAATCATATTAAGGCTGATGAACAAAAGGAATAACTGTCTCCAGGAGGATTTTTCATATATATTTCTCCACTGTAAACCCTGGTGTGTTACCTGAGGCCCGCACGCTGCCGGCGGTCTCGCAGCCCTCCCCGATGCCGTACGTTCTCGGCGAGCACCCTGAAGCAGTACGCCTGCCCCTCCTCCAGGCCCGTCACCCTGTAGGAGATCTTGTGGCAGGTGGGGGCCACGCAGGTCCAGGCCTTCCTGTCCGCCAGACGCTTCTCCACCACGTAGCTCTTCACCGGGGAGCCGCCGTCCAGCAGGGGGGCGTCCCAGGTGATAGAGACGTGGGTCTTTGAAGTCTCCTTCACTGTCAGGTTCAGCGGGGGGCTGGGGGAATCTGAGGAGGGGGGAGGGGTATAAAGAATCAGGTTAGAGATGCACATAACAGAGGGGAAAACATCCTGATTTATATCTCTGTGAAATCATAGTTAAGTAATCCGATTCTGTTATGAATCATTCAATTATGTTTATAATTGAGTCTTAGAATATTTATCACACTTTATTTATGAATATGTTTATGACCCATGTAAGTATGTTTATGTATTTCGAGTGAGTTCATAATGCATTATAAGTATGTTTATAATGCATCTCTAAGCGCGATTACAACCCATTTATTATGTTTTGAGTGACTCGTGTTTTTAATGCATTACAGAGATGTGCGTCAGGAAGCTACCGGACATTAAACCTTTATATTTACCTCCATTTGAACCCAGTTTCCCCTCCCCTCTAACACCATAACAATGTGTATCTCCTCACCGAGCACTTTGACCACGATGGTGTAGCTCTTGGAGCCGCTGCTGTTCTCCAGAGTCAGGATGTACTTCCCGGCGTCGTATCTGTTCACGTCCTCGATCATCAGCAGCGTGTCCCACTCCGACGTCTTGATCAGAACCTGCCGGTCCTTCAGGTTGGCGTCCGCCTTGGACCACGTCACTTTGGGCGCCGGACGGCCCCTCAGAGGGACGTAGACCCTCATGGTGACCCCCGCCCTCAGGACCAGAGCCTTCCTCAGGTCAGCATCCAGCTCCGCCTCAGGGGCGACTGCAGGGGGGGAGGGGGTTAATGCAAGGGTCAAACATCTCTCAAAACTCACTTATTCACTGTAGCTTTCAAACTCTGATCAGAATCCCCCCACACACACACTTTACTTGCACAAGGATTAGGACTACTGTTTATGTTTTCTGTTTTCTTTGTACTGTTTCTGACTGTTTGAAAAGCGCTATCAAAATCGAATGCATTATTATTATTATTATTAAAGAGACAGCTACAGCTTCAGAGGTGGGACAAGTACTCAGATCTGGTACTTTAGTAAAAGTAGAAGTACTCAGATCTTGTACCATTTACCTCTGAACTGTAGTGGAGTAGAACTACACAGTAACATAACATTGAAATACTCAAGTAAAGTACCTCCAAATTGTACTTAAGTACAGTACTTGAGTGAATTTACTTAGTTACTTCCGACCTCTGTATAGCTTCCAGTGGAGAGAGAACACTTATCTGAATATCTAAAACTAACAATGGTGTAAAAACAGTAATGATATATAATTACTCAGGATGTCTTTGGGCGTGTGGTTCCCGGGGACCTCGCTGGGCTCGCTGAAGCCGATCTTGTTGACGGCGATGACCCTGAACTGGTACTCTGCGTCGTCCATCAGTCCGGTCGCCAGGAAGCGCGTCTCCTGCAGCTTCTTGGGGATGTTGCACTTGTTCCAGTGTTCTCCGTCCACACGCTTACACTCCACCAGGTAGCCGATGATCTCGCAGCCGCCATCGTACGCCGGCTTGGTCCAGCTGAGGCTGACGGAGGAGCGGGTCGAGTCCACCACCTTCGGGAAGGCAGGAGGACCAGGGGGGTCTGTAGGAATAAAGGGTCATATTAGGCATTATTCTCATAGTTCATAGGGAAAGAAATTGCACCTTTTAAACGTCAAAGTGGGATTTTAATTTGCAGATCATGTATTCTAGCCTCATCCCCCTCTATTTCAGCCCTGTTACTAAAGTGCTGATTCTGGGTCCGTAGCTTTAAAATCATTTTTAAAAAGAGGAGGGGGAGCTAATGCCTGCTCAGAATTCGTTTTTAGAGATTTGGGTATGGAGGAAAAGAGAGGGTTTTGTTTTCTGACACTTTGTGAGTCTCCTGACACACCAGGGACACATGTTTATGTATAAAAGACATCAAAAAGTGCATTTTGCATGATAGGAGACCTTTATAATGAACATGTCCCTCCCTGTAAATTGTAATCTAAGCACATCAGATCATCTCTCTAAAGCGGTAACTCACAGACGGGGTCTACGGCCAGCGCGGCCTTGGAGGCGTCGCTGGGTTTCCCCGGCCCCGCCTTGTTGAGTGCGATGACCCTGAACTCGTACTCGGACCCTTCGCTCAGCTGCACCGCCTTGATGGAGCGGTCGATGACGGGTCGTCGGTTGACCTTGGCCCAGGCCAGCTCCGTGGCCTCGCGCCTCTCCACCATGTAGCCCAGGATGGAGGCGCGGCCGTCGTTCGCCGGCGCCTTCCAGCTCACCGTCATGGAGTCCTTGGTGATGTTGGTGATGACGGGCGGCTCGCAGGGCCCAGGGACGTCTGAGGGAGGAGATATGATTAAATATGATCAATAACAGAGGTTAATACTGACCTAGAATTGGGAGGGATGAAACCCTCTTTAATGGTCACACATGCAGAGCACACAGCACACACAGTGAAATGTGTTCTCTGCTTTTAACCCCTCCTAGTACCAGGAGTCTAGTACTAGGAGCTATTGTACAGCGCCCGGGGAGCAAAGGGAGTGAGGGGGGAAGGGGGATGTCCGGTGCCTTGTGCACCACGGCAGGGCAGGAGGTGAACTGGGACCTCTCCAAGTAGAAGTCCACACTCCATATTTAGGTCTGGTCGGGACTTGAACCGTCTACATATACTTCATATATTTATATAATTATATAAACAACAAATATATGATTAAATATGCTCAATAAGGTTAATACTGTCAGTTTGACCCGCACTGCACTCACTGATCTGTACTACCGTTTAAAAAATTCTGACTTTTTCTAAAAGAAAAACTTTTTTCAAAAAGTGTTTAACTTTTCTCAAATTCTGACTATTTAAAAAAAAATATTATTTTCTCAAATTCAGACTTTTTTCTCAAATGTATTTTTTGTTGATAAAAGCACTTATTTCTCTGTTCCTGAAACACTACCATAGGGGTTCTTCACCATGACGGGGGTTATGAATGACTTGAACCTGAAATACATTCTGACTTTTCTCAAAATGTTGACTTTTCTCAGATTCTGACTTTTTTCTAAATTCTTTTTCACAAAGTTTTGACTTTTTTCTCAATTTTTTGTTTGTTGATAAAACAACGGGTCTACTTCCTGAAGTAGACCCGGTCCTTACCGTAGGGGTTCTTCACCATGACGGGGTCGGTCATGAGGACGTCTCCCACCCCGTACTGGTTCTCCGCGCTGACCCTGAACTCGTACTCGTGGCCCTCGATGAGTTTCTCCACCAGAGAGTCCGTGTTGTGTCCGTGGATGTTGGAGCTCACCAGAGCCCAGTTGGCTCTGCTGGTCTCTCTCTTCTCGATGATGTAGTTTGTGATCTCTGATCCTCCGTCAGCGATGGGGGGTTCCCAGCGCAGCTTCACACGGTCACAGAACACCTTGGCGATCTTCACCGAGGCGGGGGGGCCGGGTTTATCTGCAGGGGGGGAGGAGCTTTGTTAATCCTTTTTCTCAAAATGTTGACTTCTTTTTCAAAATTTCAAATATTCGGACTTTTTCTAAAAGCAAAACTTTTTTTCCCAAACAATCTGACTTTTCTCCAATTCTGACTTTTTCTCAAAATTCCGACTTTTTTCTCAATATTTTTTTTGTTGAAAAAAGCACACATTTCTCTGTTCCTGAAGTAGACCCGGTGCTCTGATTGTACCGTAGGGATTCTTCACCATGACGGGAGTTATGAATGACTTTAACCTGAAATACATTCTGACTTTTATCAAAATTCTGACTTTTCTCTTAACATTTTGAATTGGGCGGCCGGGTTTATCTGCAGGAGGGGGAAGAGCCTCGTTAATCCTGTTAAATCTATTCCATTATTCCCTCTGCTCTCCTCTGGGAGGCGCTACAGGTCAACACTAATACAGCTCAAAGACCCGATCTCTCACATATTCCCTACCACACATCTCCTGTCCTCTAGGAGGCGCTACAAGAAACTCTCAACCCTCAGCTATCTCCTGTCTGAACCCTGAACAACACATTTCAGACTTGATCTGACCATTAATAAGTATTATCCTATCGTATCCTATCGTATCCTATCGTATCCTATCGTATCGTATACCCAGTGACTAACTTTTCTCTTACTGTTTTGCACTTTCTGGTTACATTACATGACATGTTACTTGTTAGACGCTTTTATCCAAAGCGACTTACATACTCAATACTGTGGACAATCCCCACAGGAGCCATTTGGGGTGAAGTGTCTCAGGGACACAACGACATGCTGACTGCAGTGGGGTTTGAACCTGTGCTCCCCTGATCCGAACACCAACGCACTAGGCCACTGCGCCACACGCCTCCAATGGTTAGATGCTAACTGCATTTCGTTGTTTTAGTACTAGCAATGACAAGGAGCTCAAATCTGATCTATTCCACACTTATCCTGGTAAAAGACCCCTCTGAAGACATCTTGACTCACCGAGCACCTTGACCTTGATGGTGGCGTACTTGGACCCGCTGGGGTTCTCTGCGTGGATGCTGTAGTCACCGGACTCTTTCCTGGTGACGCAGAACAGGTCAAGCATGTAGTGGTGCTTCTTCTGGCTCAGCTTCATGCCCTCCACGTGCACCACAGCGCTGTCCTTCATCCAGGTCACTTTGGGGATCGGTTTGCCGAACACCTCGGCGTCCATGGACACGTTCTCTCCGGCCTTCACCACGATCAGGTTCTTCATATCCAGACCCAGGTCCACGCGGGGGGGAACTGCACCGAGAGGAGGGAGAATGGTTATTATATTTAGTTATTTATTAAGTACTCAGACTTTTAACTTAAGCAAAAGTAGCAATAATACATTTAAAATACTCTGTTACAAGTCCTGCATTCAACATCTTTCCGAAGTCTGATTTTTCAAAAATAAAACCCCAGAGTAACTGTACGGGGAGCACAGGAAGAGTCTGTGTTTTCCTGAAATAAAGTAAGATGTGAAGCATGAGGCATTTCAATTCAAATAAAAAACCTAAAAAAAATCACTTTATCCTTACAGGAAGCGAAGGCCAGGCTTGTTTTTCAAAATAAAAGCACCATAGAGTAATTGCATACTTACTAAAAACTTAGGATGAAATTTGTTTTTCAAAATAAAACTCCCCATGTAGTAACTTTATGCTTTAAGGAAGCTTATGACGAGTAAGGGGCCGGTCTTTCCATTAAGGAAAACTGTTAATATGATAATAATAATAATAATTAATATAATCGAAAACTGAATGCTCAGAGTTCGTACCGTGCTCTGATCAGTCAGTTTCCCGTAAGGAGCCGGTCTTCCCTTTAAGGATAAGCGTTAATGAATGATAGTTGGTAGAGTTCGTACCGTGCTCTGCGATGACGGGGATCTTGTCCGACAGCTCGGAGGGCAGGCTGGTGTTGATGGCGGTCCTGGCGATGACCCTGAACTGGTACTGCTGGCCCTCGTCCAGCCCGCTCACCGTGTAGCTCTCTGATTGGATGCTCATGCAGTTGGCGTTGCAGCGCGTCCACTTCTCCTCCGGCAGCTTCATGTACTCCATGTAGTATCCGATCAGCTTGCTGCCGCCGTCGTTCGTCGGGCGGCTCCACACCAGAGACACCGAGTGCTTCGTCACGTCCATCACCTCGGGCTTACCGGGGGGGTCTGTGTGGGGGGGGGGACACTCGGTTAGTTAGTCTGAACAGTGACGAAGGTCGGTGTAAAAGTACAAATGTAAAGAAAAACACTCTACATTTTATATTTATATTTAGTTAAATATTCCATCCCATGCACACTTGATGTAAATAATATCCTGCTTATATTGTGTTTTCTTTTCTTTTCTTACTCCTTCCACTGACACAGAAAACCCAACTCTATTCTCCACATTTGAATGTGTGGAAATGTCTCGGCCCAGAGATTCTACCTGTTATTACTCTTTTAAGGAAGTGGTAGAGAAAAATAACTAAACCAAACAAGTAGTGTCTCAAAAATATGACATGTTTTTTTGTTTTACTTCTTTCGAATAAGCGTCTTTTTTTCCAGCATTCCCAGCATTGTAACAATGCCGGTGAAGGCTCCTCTGTTTCTCTAACTTGAAAGAAAGATGATGTGTGAGTGTCTCGTACCGATGGCGGTCCTGGCGATGATGATGTCGGTCTGCTTGCAGGGTTTCCCCTGTCCGGCCATGTTGAGCGCGGCCACCCTGAAGGTGTACTCCACACCCTCCATCAGCCCGGTGCAGGTGTACTGCGTGGCCTTCACCAACGACTCGTTGGCCCTCATCCACAGCAGGCTGTTACGCTCCTTCTTCTCGATGACGAATCCTGTCAGAGGGGAGCCTCCATCGCTGCTGGGGCGCTCCCAGGACAGGATGACGTAGTCCTTGTTGATCCTGTTGATCTGCAGATTCAGGGGCTCGCTGGGGGGGTCTGTAGGGGGGGGGGGGGGTTAACAGTTAGAGCTGTAAAACTGCAGATTTTAAATTCATTCGGACTCACTTCTGCGTTTCAGGACAGTAATGCTGACTCATTTAAGTCATATTAGTTTTTTAAGCCTCATAATGCAGACTTATTTCAAGGCTTTAAGACTTGTAATGCTGACTCATTATTCGCCAGTTCAGACTTTTTTCACTATTATTTTCAGAATGTTCTCAAAAATATTCATTTTTTTAAGCATGTGATGTTCCCGCTTTCCCTTTGATACACTGTGTTATTCCTGAATACAGTTAGAGCTGTAAAACTGCCGATTTTAAATTCATTCTGACTCATTTCTGAGTTTCAGGACATAAATGCTGACTCATATCACAGTTTTACAGTTCATAATGCAGACTTAATTCAGGGTTTTAGGACTGATAATGCTGAGTCATATCAGTTTTTTGGGCCTCATAATGCTGAAATATTTGTTGCTTTAAGACTCGTAATGCTGACTCGTTATTCCTGCAGTTCCCTACAAAGCTTTATAAACATTGTCCCGGACTCACCGAACGGACACCTGGCGATCATCTTCTCGGAGTAGATGGGCGCTGAGACGCCGAACCTGTTCTCTGCGCGGACCCTGAAGCCGTACTCTTTGCCCAGACACAGCTTGGGGACCTTGAAGCTGGTCTTGGTGCAGGAGGAGGTGAGCATGGTCCAGTCTCCCTGGCTCACGTCACACTTCTCCACGATGTAGTTGGTGATGTTGCTGCCTCCGTCCTCCTGGGGCGACCCCCAAAGCAGGGTGCATCCATCCACATCCACCTCCGTCACCTCCAGGGGGGCCTCGGGGGGCCCGGGGATATCTGCAGGGACAGAGAGAAGCGGTAATGTACGAGTTATGAATGACTTTAACCTTAAATATATTCTGACTTTTTGCCGATTTTTTTAATCGTCACCAACTTTTCCTCAATAATCTCAAAATGTTTACATTTTTTTTTTTTTATGTTGAAGTTTCTTAAAACTGACTTTTTATTAAAAAAAATTACATTTTCTCATAAATGTTACTCTCTCTCAACATTTTGACTTTTCTCGAAATTATGTATTTTTTCAGTTTATTCAAAAAATTCTGACTTTTCCCAAAGAAATTACTTTTTCACATGAAACTGACTTTTTATAAACATTTAGACTTTTTCAAAAATATTGACTTTTTTCTCAATATTCTCAAAATGTTGAGTTTTAACTTTTTCTCCAAATTCAGATTTATTTTTCAAAATTTCGGACTTTTTCAAAAAAACTTTGGACTTTTTATAAAAATAAATTGACATAATCTTTTTTTTTAACTTTTTCTCAACATTTAGATTTTTCTTGAAATAACGCTAATTTCGATTTTTGGAAAAATCTGACTTTTTTCATTATTTTTTTCTGAATGTTCTCAAATATAACTCCTTTTTGAAGCAGTCCTGCTTTCCCTTTGATACAGTGTGTTATTCCTGAATATTCCCAGTGATATTCCCATATTAGGACTAGTATTACTGACCCATGACGGTGACCTTGATGATCTGGTTGACCCTTCCGCTGCTGTTCTCTGCGGACAGGCTGTAGTAGCCGCTGTCCTCCCGCTTCACGTTCTTGGTGATGAGGGTGCAGCTGGTGAGCGTCTTCACCACGGACAGGCGGTCCGAGGTCAGCACGTCCTCGTTGCCCTGCTTCCACTTGCAGAAGGGAGCGGGCTTCCCGGCCACGATGGCCTCCAGAACCATCTTAGATCCGGCTCGCACCGACACGATGTCCGGAGTCATCAACTTCGGAGCCACTGCAGGGAGAGGAAGGACAACAGTTACTCAAAGGTCCCTCAAGAAAACTAAATATATGACTGAATATGTTCAATAAGAAGCTTTATTTTCATCAGCATATGAGACAATGAGAGAAGAGGGAACAGGAAGTGCTAAAATGCTAACTCTTGTATTAAGTATTAGGACTCATAATGCCAACTTTTTCCGGGTTTTAAGACTCACACTGCCGACTCATGTCAGGGTTTGAGGACTCATTTCGAGGTTTCAGGACAAAAAATACCCACTTATTTCACGGTTTTAAGACGCATAATGTTGATTAATTTAAAGGTTTTAGGACTCATATTGCTGACTCACGTCGGGGTTTTTAAGACTCATATTGCTGACTCATCTCGGGGTCTTTAAGACTTATAAAGCTAACTAACTTCAGGGTTTCAGGACTCATATTGCTGACTCATGTTGGGGTTTTTCAGACTTATAATGCTGTCTCATATCCAGGTTTCTCTACAGTCTGAGGTTTGTGTTGTACTCACTGAGCTGCTCTTTGACCTCGAAGATCCCTTCGGCCTCGCGGGCCAGACTGACCCCCACTGAGTTCCTGGCAGCGACCCTGAACTTGTACTTGGTGTTCTCCTTCAGGCCCACCACCACGATGCTCATGTCTTTCACCACGGAGTACGGCGTCCACTTGTCCTCTGCGGCGCCCTCCTCCTGGTAGTCCACCACGTAGCCGTTGATCTTGGCCCCGCCGTCTCTGAGCGGCTTCAGCCAGCCCAGCGTGGCGCTGTTCTTCGTGATGTCCAACACGTCCATCTTCTTCGGGGGGTCTGGCTCACCTGGGGGGGAGGGGAGTGCGGAGGTTAGGTAAGATAAAGGAAAGGAAAGAACATAGAGGGAGAAGAACACAGCAGCTTTTAGGTTTACCTGGGGGCAAACATTTAAAAATAAACTAGAAAACGTTGTACGACGTATAGATATACATATCTACACATTAGTTTAAAGTCTTCTCATTCACAGAAAAAATAATATTAATTGAAGTCTTATTTTCCTGTACATGTCTCAGAATGATAAGGTTTTCTACTCACTGATGGGGTCGACGGCCAGGTAGGATTTGGGCGAGTCCTGCGGGACTCCGATGCCGTACTGGTTGCAGGCGGTGACTCTGAAGTAGTACTCGATGCCGGGCGTCATGTTGGACACCTTGAAGCTGGTCTTCCTCAGGTCCTCGATGCACTTGTTCCACGTCTTCCGGTCCACCTCGCGCTTCTCCACGATGTAGTTCAGGATCTGGCTTCCGCCGTCGTTATCGGGCGGCAGCCATGACAGCTGCGCGCTTGTCTTTGTGATGTTCGTCGCCTCCAGGCCGCCAACAGGGCCGGGGGTGTCTGCGAGGGGGGATTAAAATATGCTTTGATCATACAGATTTTCTTTTAAAGGGATGTAAAAAAATCTCATTATGTAATAACACCTCTTTTTGTAATATGTTAAAAATGTTGTACGTAACAGCCTTTAAAAGTTCCCGCATTTTTGGACGTTATTATTACATTTGTATATTCCTAAAAATATGTTCAGATGAAGACGTCCATTTTCCTTGGTGTTTACTAAATGCATATACTATAAAAGATTAGAACATTGTGGGAAAGTTTCATAAATACAGCAATCAAACTGTCTAAAACTAAATATGGGTGTTATAGCATGATAAAGTAAATATGTTGGTTGTGGATAAATGTGTTGTTATGTTCTCACCGAGGACTTTGACGCGGACGTACACAGCCTTCTCTCCGGCCGAGTTGGACAGAGTCAGCGAGTATCTCCCAGAATCCTCTCTGGTGCTTTCGGGGATGACGAGGAAGGACATGCTGTCCACCTGGTCCACGTGTCCACGGCGGATCACGTTGTCCACGCCGAGGCGTTTCCACGTGACCTTAGGCGAGGGTCGTCCTCTGACGACGGCGAAGAGCCTGATGGGGCAGCCGGCCCTCACAGACAGACCCTTCCTCAGACTGGCATCCAGGTCGATCTCTGGAGCCTCTGCAGCAGGAAACACAGGAGAGAGGTTACCAGGATGTGAGATCATAAACAGACAGTGTTTCCCTTAATGTCTACCCCTGAAACATCAAAGTGCTCTACGCTGAAGTTGCAAAAACACCATGCTTTGTTTCCCAGTTTCACTGACAATGCCCAAATAAGGCTATCTGCAGTGATACAGTTAACTATATTGAGTTAAATCGACCAAAAAATCATCAAAATCAGCACACAGAGAGTACCACCACAGTGGCCACTTTCTGGTTAAAACTGCCATTTCTGATGCTGAACATTTCAGAAATTGATTCAGCGTCCTCAATAACCCCAGAAACCACTCTAAAACTGTCCAAACCGGAGATAACCCTTAACTATTGTCTGCATATGCTAATGAATGCTAATTGTGCAAATTACCCAACATGCAGGTTAGCATCCGGCAGTTTCTATGTGCTGGGACCCTACTATTAATTTCAACACTTTGGGGTCCTCAACATTTCCCGGTTCACAACAGGACTATGAGCTGGAAACAGACTTTTATCGTATCGTATTGAATGTCAGTTCTTACCAATGATCTCCTTGGGGGACACGGATTCCTTAAGGTAGGCGTGGCGTCCCCAGCCCATCTGGTTTTGGGCGGACACCTTGAAGTCGTACTCTAGCTTCTCGTCCAGCCGTCCGATGGTGAACTCTGTGAGCACCAGCGGGCCGTTGGTGTCGATCCTCTTCCAGCCAACCGAGGGGTTCTCGGGGTCCACATCGGTCTTCAGCCTGAGGTCCAGGCTGTAGTTGATGATGGGAGCACCACCGTCGTACACTGGTTTGGACCAGGTCAGGGTGATGGAGGTCTTTGTGCTGTCGCCCACCTTCAGGAAAGCAGGGGGACCAGGGGGCTCTGCAGGAAAACACAGAAACACAGATTTGCATAGCTATATCTACACTATAGCTACGATGCATATGATGATAAAGCCTTTGAGTCTTTGATTAATCTCGAAGAACCACAGACTTACCGATGGGATCTTTGGCTCCGACGGGTCTGCAGGCCTTGCTGGGTTCTCCCAGGCCCACCTCGTTCTCGGCCTTCACCCTGAACTGGTACTCGTGGTTGGGGATCAGGTTGGTGACCTTCATGCGTCTCTCAGAGATGGGGCTCTTGGTGCACGGCACCCAGCGGACGGCTCTCTTCTCCTTCCTCTCCAGGATGTAGCCGGTGATGGACTTTCCTCCGTCGTTCTCGGGGGGAGCCCAGACAACGGTCATCTCTTCTTTACTGACCTGGATCACGGAGGTGTGGAGAGTGTGAGTAACAGCAGTAAAAATAGTTAGCTAAAGTAATGAAAACGCTGTCCAAATAGTTATCTTAAAGTTATAGAATAATAATAACTGGCGTCCACATAATACTGTGGAAGCAGAAACCAGGATAAAATGTAGCTAATTATAGAAAAAGGTACAGCACAGGAAGTGTTTTGCGTACCTTGGTGACGTCGGGGGCTTCTGGGGGCCCAGGTTTGTTGAACTGAGTCTTGACGGTGACAGGCTTGCTCTCCATGGCGGGGCCAGTGCCCATCTTGTTCTCTGCCTTCACTCTAAATATGTACTCGTTACCCTCCACCAGACGGATCACGTTGCAGTATGGTGTGACCACCGAGGCGGAGTACGTGGACCAAACCATCCTCCTAGTCTCGCATTTCTCCAGGATGTAGCTGTCCACCTCGCAGCCTCCCTCATCCTCCGGAGGGTCCCACACCACTCTGCACTTGTCGGCCCCGATGCCGGTGACCCTGAGGTTCCTCACTGGGCCCGGGACGTCCAGGACGTTGATGTTAGCGTATGCCGTGAAGGTGCCGGCCACGTTGGTGGCGGTGATGATGAACTTTCCGGTGTCCGTGCGTCTGGACTTGGTGAGAAGGAACTTGGAATAGTCAGGTCCGGTTTCGTAGCTGATTCTGGGGTTGTCCCCGACGGCCTTTTCTTTGATCCATTTGACCTCCGGCGCAGGTTTTCCTCTCAAGCCGGCCTCTATCCTCACAGAATCTCCGACCTTCACCGTCAGAACTCCGGCCAACTTCAGGTCGATGACGGGCTTCAGGATCTCCTCCTTTACCAGAATATCAGCGAGTTTCACCCAAGCACTTTCACCTCCTTCATTGATGGTCTGCACCCTGAGAGACAAATGATAAGAATTATTAGTAAGTAATTTTCACTAGGTAGGGTAACAGACTTTTCACAGCCATCCTGCAAAACCAACAGTCTGATCTTTCAACCCTCCTGTCGTGTTCGGGTCAAATCTGACTGATTTACTGCCTTATGATATCCTCCACAGTAAGGATGCAGTAACCTACCTGAAGGTGTAGGTCTGGTTCTCTTTGCACTTGTCAGCCAGGAAGAAGGTGTCGGTGAGGATGGTGTTGTTGAGTTTCTCCCAGTCCTCAGCATCCTTGGATTTGCACTCCAGGTTGTAGGAAATGTTGGGGCTGCCCCCATCAAAGTCGGGCTTCCTCCATCTCAGATAGACGTAGTTCTTACCGATGTCCGTGGCTCTGAAGTTCTCAGGCTCTCCGGGATTCTCGATGGGGTCGATGGCCAGCAGAGGGGTCTTGGTCTCCGTGGTGGGACCGGCGCCCATCTTGTTCACGGCGCTAACGCGGAACAGGTACTCTTTGCCGTCCATCAGCTTGACCTTGATCTTGCGGTTGGTGCAGAGGGATGTGATCATGGACCACGTGCTGGTGCTGGGCTCACGGCACTCCACCACGTAGTTGGTGATTTCAGATCCACCGTTGTCTTCAGGCGTCTCCCAGTTCAGCATGCAGGAATCCTTGGTGGCGTAGGTCACGTGCAGGTTCTGGCAGTGGCTGGGTCTGTCCAGCACATTGACTGTGATGGTGCAGGAAGCCTCGCCTCCTTCATTGGAAGCCTTCAGGACGTATTTGCCATGGTCCGCTCTTGTGGCCTCCTTGATCTTCAGGTGGACCAGAGGGAAGTTCTGAGTGATGGTGACCCGTTTGCTGTTCTCCAGAACTACCTCCTCCTTCGACCAAAGCACCTCAGCCTCAGGGCGGGCCTTGATGTAGCCCATCATGTTGATGTTGTGTCCGACGCGCACAGTGAGGCGCTCGCGGCAGGAGAGGTCCATCTCGATCTCTGGAGGGATCAGGATGTCCTGAGTGGTGACGGACTTCGGGATCTCTTTGGGCTCGCCATCTCCGATCATGTTGGAGGCGAAGATCCTGAACTTGTACGTCGCTCTCCCTCCTCCAGACCCTTCACAGTGTAAGCGGAATGCTTGATGAAGTCGTCCAGGTTCACCTTTTGCCAATCCTCAGTGTCAGCCTTCTTCATTTCCACGGTGTAGCCCAGGATGGGGCTGCCTCCGTCTTTGTTGGGTTTGGTCCACACCAGGTAGGCAGTGTCCTTGCTGTAGTCTTTAACTTTGGGGTTGACAGGGGGGCCGGGGGCCGTGATGGGTCTGCAGGGCTTGCAGAGGTCAGAGGTGGGAGAGGGGCTGCTGTAGCCGGCGATATTCTCAGCAAACACTCTGAACTCATACTCGTTGCCTTCAAACAGACCAAGGACTGTGTACTTCATGTCTTTGCAGGGAGTCCTGTTCACACGGATCCACTTTCCTCCCTTGTGTCTACGCTCGATCAAGTATCCGGAGATCTGGCTGCCTCCGTCGGACAGGGGCATGGTCCAGCCCACTGTGACAGAGTCCTCTGCGACATCAGTGGCATGTGGTGTACCTGGCGGGCTGGGGAGGAAGGAAGGTGTGCTCGGCCACAGTGGGCTTGCTCTCCAGAGCAGCACCGACGCCCATCTTGTTCTGGGCACGAATGCGGACCACGTACTCCACTCCCTTCTGGAGGCGGATGATGTTGACTTTGGTAGAGAGGCTGCCGGAGCTCACCCCTCCCCAGGTCTCCTTGTTGGACTCCCTCTTCTCCACGATGTAGTCGGTGACAGCGCTTCCGCCGTCATCCTTGGGAGGACGCCATTCAATCATCATAGACTCTGGAGTGACCTCCAGGATGTTAACGGGTCCGATGGGAGCGGCGGGAACATCCAGCACCGTGACGCTCAGGGCGGCGGTCTTGGTTCCGGCTGGGTTGCTCACGGAGAGCAGGTAGGACCGGTGTGGCTCCTGGTGCATTCGTTGATGCTGAGCACAGTGGAGAAGTTGTCGGTATCGATCTTGACGTTGCCCTCGGTGGTGATCTCCTCTCCCTCCACCATCCACTTGGCAATGGGGACAGGAATTCCTCTCATGATGGCGGGCAGCCTGATGGTGGTGCCGGCCTTCACGATGATGCCTTCAGTGAGCTTAACGTCAACCTCCAGGATGGGAGCAACTGTGGACAAACAGACAGAGGAGGTTACCCAATATATTAACACTCGATGGAAAAACACTGAGTATCCCTGTTGACGGGCCTACAGTTTACTAAATAGATGTGAAACAATGAAATTTCTCAAGCCCCAATATTAAAGGAATACTTCACCCCTAAAATTACCAATTTCATTTAGGTAACTTAAACCGGGACAAACTAACTTTTGCTCAAGTAAACTGAGGTTTTCGTTAAAGAATCCTCGTTTAGACATGATAGAGTGCTGGACTCACCCAGTTTCTCCTGGCACAGGATGGGCAAGGTGGTGTCTGGTCTGCTGAGTCCGATGGCGTTCTCAGCCCGGACTCTGAAGCGGTAGGTCTTGCCCTCCTCCAGGCCGGTCACATGACTCTCTGGGATGCTCACCGTCTTCCACTCGTCCCACTCCCTCTCTCCCTCCTCCTGGTACTCCACCAGGAAGCCGGTGATGTCACTTCCTCCGTTGCGGTCAGGCCAATTCCAGACCAACCACACCTCTGTCTTGTCCACGTCGTCGTGGTGCAGGTCTTTGGGAGGACCGGGGGGGACTGGAGGGAAAGACATTCAGGTTTAGACTGGTGAGTTTTAGCAACATTTTTCATTTTATATACCAAAACTACAACTACATATGTCAATTTTGTTTTTACTAATTCAAGACAGTGTGAGGATATCTAATTAGCATTTTCCATTTTAGGAGTATGAATCTAAATCTATATAAAAAGTATATCTAAATGTAAAAAACATAAATCTTAATAAATAAAGATACTCACAGAGCGGGTTCATGGCCTTGACGGCCTTACTGGTCTCCGTGTATTCGCTTCGGCCGTACTGGTTCTCGGCTGCCACGCGGAAGTTGTAGGAGGTTCCCTCCATCAGGTGCTTCAGCATCATGCTGCGCTTCTTGGAGGTGGAGCACAGCGGGACCCACTGGGTGGCCGCCGAGTCCTTCTTCTCCACCACAAAGTTAGTGATGCGGACGCCGCCGTTATCCTCAGGGTCTTTCCAGGACAGGTAGGCCGAGTCGCTGCGCACGTCCGACACCCGAAGGTGTTGGATGGGACCGGGTTTATCTGGAAACACGAGCAGCGGCAGAATCATGTTAGGGTTCATTAGAGGGTAGAGTTTTACAGGGAAATGTTTACGATGTAGAGAAACGCTTCAAGAGTATAGGTCTTACATTTAAAGTTTCGACAGCTTAAAGCATACTAGGTAAAAGCTTTAAAGGTAAAGAATTCATTAGTGTGAGATTGAAAATGGTTAGAGTTTTTTCAGGGAAATGTTTTTATGTATAACATTTTTAGGTATATGCTTCAAGGGTAAAAGTTCTCTCGCTCTCTCGTGTTAAATCTGAAGTGAGTTTCCTCACCAAACACGAGCACGGTGCAGGTGACGGTCTTGGACCCGGCCGTGTTCTCCACGGTCAGCGTGTAGTCGCCGCAGTCTCCACGATGACAGAACCTCATCTCCAGCTTGGTGCCGGTCTGGTTGGTGTCGATATCGATGCGGGTCGGCACCTCGCCCTCGTTCTTCTGCCAGGTGACGGAGGGGAAGGGGACTCCCGTAATGGTCGCCATCAGAACGATGTGGGTGCCGGCGAGTGCCTTCACCTCGCGGGTCATCGCGGCGTCCAGGATGAGCTCTGGGGCCTCTGTGGGGGGAGGGGGATTACAGGTTTAATGTTCATGCACTTTAAGTAAAGAAGAGTTATTTATTTAACAGCTCAGACACAATACACACAAAGCATCTTAAAGTCGTGAAGTCGCAGTATTATTTATACAAATAAAGAGTATTTTATTCTACAGTATCTCATTTCAAAGTATGTTTTTTTTTATTAAAAAGTTCTTATTCTATTAAACATTAAAAAAGTAATCATTTTCTGATATCACAACATGTATCGCAGAATTAAGGATGTATTTCTCCACTCTCTAATTTTCGTTAACTCTCACTGATGCATTTATCCACCCTCAATAATGTGTTTCAGTTGCTGGTAACCAGTCCTCACCCAGTCTGTCCTGCACTTGGATCGGTTCGTTCAGATCGGCGGGGTCTGACTCTCCGGCGGCGTTCACTGCCATCGCCCTGAAGAAGTACCGAACGCCGTCCTCCAGATCGATCACCTTGAAGCGCGTCTCCTGACATGAGTCTGGGGTCTGGTTCACCTGTGGAAGTCAAAACAGCATTTCATTTAACAGAGACCATTCATTTAACCCTTTTAAGGTGTTTTTGTCAATAAAAGCCATACGTATATATCCCTAGACACAGGAGTTTTTCACAATAAAAGCGGCCTCACCTTGCTCCACTCGTTGTCGGTGGTCTTCTGGAACTCCAGCAGGTATCCGAGGATCTTCCCGCGGCCGCAGTCTGCGGGGGCTTTCCAGCTCAGAGTGACGGACTCTTTGGTGAAGTCGATGGCCTCCAGTTGCTGGGGGGGGCTGGGCTTCACTGCAGGGGGACAGGAGGGGGGGGGGGGGGTTATTTAGAGTAAACATTATAAAACACCATGCTGCAGCAGGAAGTCGGGGAAGGGGGGGCTTACCGATGGGGTTTTTAGCGAACACGGGTTTGGTGGCGGGGCTTGGGTCTCCGGCTCCCACCACGTTCTCGGCGCTGACCCTGAACTCGTACTCGCAGCCCTTCAGCAGCTCCGTCACGCAGTACTCCACCTTCGGGAAGATGCGCTCAGTGTTGCAGCGCACCCACCTGCAGACAGACAGCAGGTGTAGTTTGAGGTTTCATGCGGTTTGATATCAATGTTATAGTGAGTGTGTTCAAAATGTTCAAATTCAAAGGTTTTATTGTCATATATAATTATATATATATATATATATATATGAAATTATTCTGATCTGAGCTCCTACAACGATGCAACATATATAATAAAATACAAAACTACAAAAAAAAAATTGTGCAAGAAGTCCATATACATGTAAATAGAATATATGATATATGTGTGTGAGTGTGTGTGTGTGTGTGTGTGTGTGTGTGTGTGTGTGTGTGTGTGTGTGTGTGTGTGTGTGTGTGTGTGTGTGTGTGTGTGTGTGTGTGTGTGTGTGTGTACCTGTTGGCCTTGGTCTCCTTCCTCTCCACGATGTACCCTGAGATGGGCTTCCCTCCGTCGGCCGGAGGCTCCCAGCTGATCAGGGCGGAGTCCTGGAAAACTTCCTTAATGGCCGGCTGTTTGGGAGCGTCAGGAACCTCTGTGGAGAAAACAAACGCACCCCATCATATTCTGTGTGTGTGAGAGTGTGAGTGTGTGTGTTTTTGTGTGTGTGTGTGTGAGAGTGTGTGTGTGTGTGTGTGTGTGTGTGTGTGTGTGTGTGTGTGTGTGTGTGTGTGTGTGTGTGTGTGTGTGTGTGTGTGTGTGTGTGTGTGTGTGTGTGTGTGTGTGTGTGTGTGTGTGTGTGTGTGTGTGTGTGTGTGTGTGTCTTACTGAAGATGTCTCTAGCTTTGCACTCTGCAGACAGCAGAGGTTCACTGACTCCGTACATGTTCTGAGCCATGATCCTCACAATGTAGTCACGACCCTCAATCAGCTTCGGCACCTGGAGGAGGAGGAGGAGGAGGAGGAGGAGGAGGAGGAGAGGAGGAGGAGGAGGAGGAAAAGGAGGAGGAGGAGTAGTCAGTATGAGCTTTTTTTCGTGCGAATCATTTGCTAATCAGAACATCGTTTGCACAGTTGCTTTTGTCATAAACACTTGTTTACTGTATAATGTGTGTAATATTCAAATATGTAATACTTATACCACTTTATTATAATAAAAACCAATAAATAAACAAACACCTGAAAAAAAATCATATGCTTTCAGAAAAAAATGTGTTTCTAGAGGAGACCTAAGTAGAGTCAGACACATTCACTTCCTTCTTACCTTTCACAATAAAAGCCCTACACTTAAACACTGTAACTGTAAGTGTGAGTGTGTGTGTGTGTGTGTGTGTGTGTGTGTGTGTGCGTGTGTGTGTGTGTGTGTGTGGCTGTGTGTGTGTGTGTGTGTGTGTGTGTGTGTGTGTACCCTGCAGGAGGTGCGTGTTGCAGAGGAGGTGACGGGCATCCACAGGTCTCTGTTGGTGTCTCTCTTCTCCACGATGTAGTTGGAGATGGCGCAGCCTCCGTCATCGAGGGGGGGGCTCCAGCTGATCACCAGGTAGTTCCTGTAGACCTCGTCAAACACCACGGGGCCCTCGGGGGCCTGGGGTCGATCTGAGAGGGGGGGGGGGAGACACAGGTCAGTCAACACGCTTAAAGGTCTCCTATTATACTATTTTTAGGAATATATTATAGGTCTCAGATATATAAAAAACATGTCTCTGAAGTGTTTTGCTCAAAATACCAAACAGATCATTCTAGCCTCGTCCCCCTCTCTTCCAGCTGTTACTAAAGAGATGATTCTGGGTCTGTAGCTTTAAATACAAAAACTGGGCTCAATGGCGTCACAGACTGATACGGAAGTTGTAGTACCGGCGTTTGGCCACTAGGATTATTTTCCTCAGAGTCCGGAGCACTTCCTGGGGGCTTGGTTGAAACCCTGAATCTGTCCCAGTTCTTCAGTGTGTGATCACATCATTGACTCACCGACCACAGTGATGTCGCAGAGGCCCTTGCGGACCCCCGCGGCGTTCTCCACGCTGACGCAGAAGGCTCCGGTGTGTTCTCTCCGGGCCGAGCTGATGCTGAGGCTCAGGTGTCGGCCCGTGCTGTGCAGGGAGATCTCGTCCTGAGACTTCAGCTCCTCCTCGTTCTTCGTCCAGGAGATAGTCGGGGCCGGTTTCCCGCTGAAGCGACCGGACAGGGTGCAGCTGTCGCCCACCTTCACCATCATCTTCTCCCGGAAGTCCAGGTCCAGGATGGGGGGCTCTGAGGGGGGGAACAGGGTTAATGTGATCAGATAAATACAAATGTTTGCATTTTCTAGCTATTAATGTGCACAATTATTAGGTTCTGCAAGTGGTCAAAACATCTTTTGCATTTCAACATCAAGTACAATGGATAGTTTGAATTTGTCCACAAATATTATCAGAAATTAAACTGACAATAAAATAGATAATAATCTAAAAATGAATTGACAGATCTGCATGATCATTTGTTTTGTTATTACAAAAATATTGTTTAATTTTATTCGGGAAAAAACACCAAAAATAAATAAGTTATTTCACAAAAAAAGCTTAAAAATAAAGAAATATATTATTCTGTTTTTTTAAACATATATAATATAATATACACATATTTACAAAAAAAAAAATGTGTCTCTGAGTTTATAGAATACAAACAAATAAATAAAATTACCCAAAAATGTAGGATATTATCAGAGATGAAACCTGTATTAACATCCCATAGACGACCATTGAAACCGTACATTAATATACCCCTCTCAGTGTATAATGGTTCTGGTTGACCCCTCTCAGTGTATAATGGTTCTGGTTGACCCCTCTCAGTGTATAATGGTTCTGGTTGACCCCTCTCAGTGTATAATGGTTCTGGTTGACCCCTCTCAGTGTATATTGGTTCCGGTTGACCCCTCTCCATCTATAATGGTTCTGGTTGACCCCTCTCAGTGTATAATGGTTCTGGTTGACCCCTCTCAGTGTATAATGGTTCCGGTTGACCCCTCTCCATCTATAATGGTTCTGGTTGACCCCTCTCCATCTATAATGGTTCTGGTTGACCCCTCTCAGTGTACAATGGTTCTGGTTGACCCCTCTCAGTGTATAATGGTTCCGGTTGACCCCTCTCCATCTATAATGGTTCCGGTTGACCCCTCTCAGTGTATAATGGTTCTGGTTGACCCCTCTCCATCTATAATGGTTCTGTTTGACTCACCGATCTCGTCCTTGCACTGCACAGGTTTGGTGGCGAAGGAGGTCTTCCCGCGGCCCACCTTGTTGACGGCAGAGACCCTGAACTCATGGCTGCTGCCGTCCTTCAGTCCGCTCAGAGTGAACTTCCTGTCCAGCAGCTTGGTGTCGGCACCGACCCGCACGAAGCTGTCGCGGCCGACCATTCGAGACTCCAGAAAGTATTCTGTTACCTCGGAGCCGCCGTCGTACTTCGGGGCGCGCCACGACACGGAGAGAGAATCCTTAGAGACGCCAGTGATCTGGAGATCCTCGGGGCGCTCAGGGACCGCTGGGGGGGGAAGGGATGGGTATTAAATATATATAATAATAATAATAATAAGGCAGGAAATATGATTAAAAATAAATCCAAAATATAAAAAACATATTCTGGTATATATGGTGTGTGCTACATACAGATGGGGTCCTTGATGAGCACCATCTGATCCGTCTCGATGAAGGGTCCCATCCCGATGATGTTCTCGGCTGCGATCCTGAAGAAGTACCCCTTCCCGTCCAGAAGGCCCTGAACCACGGCGTTGTTCCGGGTCACGGTGTACGACACCGAGGTCCAGCCCATCCGGTCCGACTCTCTCTTCTCGATGATGTAGTTCGTGACGGCCGAGCCGCCGTCGTCCTCCGGGGAATACCAGGTGAGTTTACACGAGTCGTTGGTCAGGTTCTCTCCGGTGAACGGGAGACCCACCGGACCGGGGACGTCTGGGGGGGGGGGAGATTACATTTGTTACATACTATTTGTTATAACTACATTAGATTCATGTTTGTATTCATTAATAATAATGGTGTTTCTGACGTACCGAGGACCTCCACGATGACGGCCTTCTTCCTCTCTCCGCCCTCGTTCTTGGCGCTCAGCGTGTAGATTCCCTGGTGCTGCCGCCTGCAGTGTTTGATCACCAGAGAGTTGGAGATGCCGGTCTTTTCCACCGCCGCCTCCTTGGGAACCTCTGCGTCGTCGCGGCACCACGAGATCTCCGGCGCCGGCTTCCCCGACACGTAGGCGATGATCCGGATGGTGGCGCCGGCGTGGACCACGATCTTCTCTTTGACCGAGGCGTCCAGGTCCATCTCAGGGGGGACTGAAGGGGGGAGGAGGGGGTATTCATTATAATATAGACATGAGATGCTGACACAGTTACACTGGTTGTAATTAGGGTTTGTCTCTTGTGGGGTTTATTAGAAATACTTTAATTTAAGTTTTACTTTTAACTGTAATATTACCCAGTGTTATGATAAAAAAAAACTAAGATAAAAACATACAAATATTAATAATAATCATTAAAATAAATAAAAACAAATAATAATACTAATTTAAATAAATAAAAAAATTATAATAATAATGATTAGAAAACAATACAAGTATTTAATAATAAGAAATAATAATCCAAATATAGTAATGTAAATGTTTAAAAATTAAGTAAATGTATGAATAATATTAATAATAATGATTAAAAAAAAAATGTAGTTAAATAAGTAAAATAAATACAATAAAGTATGATAATACTTAGGAAAAGTAATGAGTAATAATTAAAAATGCAAATTAAAAATATAAACTAGGTGTGACGAGAGTTCTGGTATCTACTGAAAGCCCTGGATCTTACTGGTTCTGTCTCTGAGCTCGATGAGCTCCGTCACCAGGCCCGGTTCTCCCGGCCCGGCGGGGTTCACGGCGCTGACCCTAAATCTGTAGAGCCCGCCCTCCGTCAGCCCGGCCACCACGAACTTAGTGCCTCGGACCTCCGTGTCCTTCGCCTGCAGACAGGAGCAAACATCATGTATCCACTGCTGCACAAATGTACTACTACAGTTTAAAATACATATATACATATTTAAAAAAAATCTAGAATCTATGATTTTAAATAATTTTAAATAATTTTCCATTTCCCAAAAAGTTCCCCCTGCTATCTGATTGGCTCCTGGACATCATAACTCCTGCAGGTGAGTCCAGGTGTTGCAGGTCAAACATGAAATGAGCCAGATATTATATATTTATGTCTCTTCCTCACCTTCTGCCAGCCTTCGTCCTCCGGCTCCTTCTCCTCTTCGTCGCTGCTCAGCATCAGCAGCTTCCTCTGTGCCTTCTTCTCCTCTTCCTCCTTGTTCACCTCCTTGAACTCCAGGATGTATCCGGTGACCTTCGACCCTCCGTCCAGCAGCGGCGGGATCCACTCCAGCTCCACCGAGGACTTGGTCCAGTCGATCACCTTCGGGGTGGGGGGGCCGGGGGGCACTGAGCAGAGAGAGGGAAAAACCATCATATATTATAAGGGTCGGTTTAAGACCTGTGGTCAGTGTGATGAGCTCAGACTGACTATCGGTTTAAACCCCTTTGTTTTGTCCTGACTGACCTCAGCATCACCCGTGAAATAAACCATCAATTATCTATTTCTTTGGGTTCAATTCCTCAAGTGTCACTGTCGTAAATTAGTACGTTTAATTTGAGACAATAAATACAAATCAATTAGCAAACGTGTGAGTTTAGTTTTAAGGAGTATGACAAATATTGTTATTGTGAATTTGTACATTTAATTAGATTAATGACATTGTGCAAAATCACTTTTTTATCTCTGAAATTCAGATCTTTTTCTGCATAATAATCTCTTATTATTGCTCTAATATTCAGTCATTATTACGACTCTGGTTTCCTGTGGGGTCTTTTATTCGTTACTGCAGGGGTCTCAGGACAGAGGGTGTTCCTTATATATATTAGACTGAATAAATAACTGGATTTGATTGGTTTGATTGATACATTAAGTTTCCAGGTACAGAGGGTCTCTTACAGATAGGGTCTCGGCACAGTGCGGGGTCAGAGGGCATTATGATGTTATATAGTTATAGAGGGTCTCTTACAGATAGGGTCCCGGCACAGTGCGGGGTCAGAGGGCATTATGATGTTATATAGTTATAGAGGGTCTCTTACAGATAGGGTCTCGGTACAGTGGGGTCAGAGGGCATTATGATGTTATATAGTTATAGAGGGTCTCTTACAGATAGGGTCCCGGCACAGTGCGGGGTCAGAGGGCATTATGATGTTATATAGTTATAGAGGGTCTCTTACAGATGGGGTCTCGGCACAGTGCGGGGTCAGAGGGCATTATAATGTTATATGTCATAGAGGGTCTCTTACAGATGGGGTCTCGGCACAGCGCGGGGTCGGAGGGCTCGCTGGGCAGGCCGCAGCCGGCAGCGTTCACAGCGATGACTCTGAACTGGTAGAAGCAGCCTCCCTGGACGCTCAGCACCTCGAAGTTGTTCCCGAGCGGCAGAGCGCGGATGGTTTCTCTGTTGGCTCTCGCCCAGCGCTTCCCCGACGCCTCCTTCTTCTCCACGATGTACGTCAACACCGAGGAGCCGCCGTCATACTTCGGCTCGTCCCAGTTCACCGTCATGGAGTCCAGAGAGATGTCCGAGATGGTGGGCTTCTCACACTGACCCGGCACCGCTGTGGGGAGGGAGGAGGTTAGAGCGAGACGTTTAGCACGATCTTTAATAAACACACTGGATAACTGTTAAAAAGTCTAAGAAATGGTATAAAAACAAGGTAACATTTTTAAATAATACTTAAAAAACTGGATAAATAAATAATTATAATCAAATTAAATAATATAAAAAATAATTAGACTTCAAAAAGAGAGGTATTTTGTACCATTGCAATTCCACAAACTACTCAAAATATTTATTATATCAAATAATATATTAAAAAATAATTAGATTAACAAACAGCTATATTGTAATGCACTGCCAATGCTGAAAATGTACTTAAAATAAATTCAAAATGTTGGTAAAATATATCAAACATATCAGCCGCTCGTCGCTGTAAAGGAAGGCAGGGAGCGCTTGATTTAATCACCAAGAGAAAAGGACTCAGGTATAAAGAAGTGGAAGATAAACCTGATCTGAAGTTTAGATATTTCAGCATTAACTCACTGAAGAGGTTCCTGGCCTTCTCGGCCTTGCTGACCAGCGCGGGTCCGACCCCGAACTTGTTCTGGGCCATGACCCTGAACTCGTACTCGTGGGCCTCGGTCAGGCGGGTCACCACGTAGGCGCAGTCCTTGGGGTCGTTGGAGACGTGGACCCAGGACTTCCTGCTCTCCTCGCGCTTCTCCACCACGTAGTTCGTGATCTTCGAGCCGCCGTCGTCTTTCGGAGCCGCCCAGGCAAGCCCGATGCGCTCAGCGAACACCTCGGTGAAGGTGACGGGACCCTCGGGGGGGCCGGGGGGGCCTGGGGAGAGGGGGGAGGCAATTATTAGATTTATTAAGATGTAGTTATAAGACTAGACAAGCAAGCACCAAATAAGTAGCTACCTCAGAGGGTAATAAAATGAGTATTAATAATTAAAATTATTATTATTTACAAAACATTTTTTGAAATAATAATAGATATATATTTTTATCAATTTGAAGGGTTTAGCTAAAACTACATTTTATCTCAGCCTGATGTTAACACATGCTACTGCTATATGCTACGCGCTGCTCACCGAACACGGAGAGCTTGAGGTCCTTGGAGGTGGCTCCCAGAGCGTTGGTGGCGGTCAGGCTGTAGAGGGCGCTGTCGTGCCGGCTGGCCTGCGTGATGAGCAGCGTGCACTTGTCCTGAGTCACCAGCTTGTTCATGTGCTGGTCGTACGTCACCGCCGCTTTCTCCTCCGGCTTCGCCACGCTGGCTTTGCTCCAGGCGAGCGAGGGGAACGGGCAGCCGCTCACCTTCGCCACGATGCTGATGTCACAGTCCTCCTCGCCTTCCAACGCCTCGCGCATCTCGATGGTGGGGGCGACTGCAGGGACACAGGGCGGGAAGCACATTTAGGTACTGTACTTAGATCAGAATCATTACAATTATAGTATAAAGACTCCATTTAAAACCGGAGGTTTGGTATCTGTAAACTCAGTTATGCCTGGTGATGACGGTGCTGTGTACAGGTGGCATTCCCCTGAGCAACAAATCAAATCATCCATAAGTAAATCACAATCAATCAAAAACAGCAGAGATTAAGATGATCCCTTATTCAACTTGAATTACATTAGCATTAGCATATTCTTATATTCCTAAGACTGAGAACATTTCTACACCGCCGTGTAAATGTTGTTTCACATTCCTGCCCTGACGTTGCTGTTCTGTATGAATGTTTTTTACATTAAATCAACAAAATAAAGCATCCTGCAGCAACCAACCACAAAGTGAGGGTTGAATGCAACATCCTGAAAGCTCATAGCCAATATTTCATGTACTAGAAATAAAACACAGAAAACCGAGTGCTGTGATTGGCTGAAGCAGCTGTCACTCACATGTCTGGTCTTTGATGACCAGGGGTCCGGCGGTGGCCGAGGCTCTGCTGGGTCCGGCTGCGTTCACGGCTTTAACCCTGAACTCGTACTCTATTCCCTGAACAACAACAACAACAACAACACAGTCAACAGTGAGACCAAGGGAAGCTTCATCATGTATAAATCACAGTACTTCACGTAGTTCATCAATGAAACGTGGAGCGATACCCCAGACCAGGAGTTCTGTATCAGAGTTTAATTGGTCTTTTTTAAGCAGGAAGAATTGATGTCTTTTTGTCATTGGTTGGTTTTATTTGTCAGAAGGTTTACAGAAAAGCTCCGGGTCTGATCTGCAGGAAACGTAGCGGATGTTAGTCACTGTGACAAAGTCAAAGATACATCCTTCCACTGAATTTCGGGCACATTGGGCCAGTAGTATTTCCGTAATGCTTCTGAACAACAGACCAACCAAACCATAAAAAAAGAACCTTCTTAGTTTGTTGGGGCTAATATATGAATATACACACAAGTTAAAATCACCAAAGCATGTGATAAATGACATGTTAACACCTACACTAAACTATACTAAAATGTATTTTAAGAGAAATAAACTGAGCCTGGAAGAAGAGAAACCCATCAGAAAACTGGGCTGTGATGTTGAGTGGATCAGGAAGAGGAACATGGTGCTATGCTTCAGTGTTATTGAGCATTAATGAAGGCAGGAAGCAGTAAAGGATCACATGACGCACCTCCTTCAGGTCCTCCACCACGAAGGTGAGCTCCTCCACGTCCCTCTTGTTGCACTGCTTCCACGTCTCCTTCTCCTTGCCGCTGGTGTCCCAGCTCAGACGCTCGATCACGTAGTGCTTCACCGGAGAGCCGCCATTGTTCTTGGGAGCCTCCCAGGTCAGGGTGACGGTGCTCTTCGTCACCAGGTTCACCTTCACCTTGGTGGGGGGGTCGGGGGGGTCTAATGAGGAGGAGGAGGAGGAGGAGGAGGAGGAGGGAGAGGAGGAGGAGGGTGATTATTGTCATGTCAAATGATCATATAATCATTTAAAACATATCGTCTGATACTCTGATTGCATTTTACTCTGTTAAATTGTGTTGTTAGTCCTGTGTGTGTTTAACAGAGACCTGTGTTAAGGATTTACATTTCAGGAGGCAAAGGAAGTAAAAGGTGGATTTACAAATGGTTAAGGACTGGGGCTTTAATGGTTTAATGATGGGATGGAGGAGCAGCTGTTTCCTCTCATGAATATAGAGAGACTGTGAGCAGAACTTCTTTCTCCTCAGAGGATGAAGCTGCTCTGTTCCTGCATTTCAGATCCATTTCACTTTATATTGACTTTCTTTATTACTTTATTAAATATAACAAAATACAAACTTTGTCCATGAATCATTGATCAGTTTCTCTGAAGAGTTTCCTCCACACTTATCACTACATTTGTAAATATTTGACTGTATCTTTAGTATGAATAGTAGTGTTTGCTCACAGATGGGGTCACTGGCCCGCGGGGTCGGCGGTGATGGTGAACGGGCCGAAGCCCAGTCTGTTCTCGGCGCAGACCCTGAACAGGTAGTCCTGCCCCTCCAGCAGCCCCGGGACCACGAAGGCCTGGCTGGCACAGGCGGTGTTCACCTGGGAGACAAATCAGACCATCCATCAGTAACTAAATCACAGAGCAGAGACTAAAAGGACTCCTGATTCAACTTGAATTACATTAGCATTAGCATATTCCTAATACTGAGAATGTTTCTACATCTCTTTATATTTTTGCACATTCCAGTCATGGTATTTATTTTTACAACAAATAAACTACATATTTCTCAATAGAAAATAAAAATACAATTCAGGACAGCGACGTTTATGAGAATACAATATTTCCCTTAGAAATAATGTAAAATTGTCCTTTTTTTATGTAGCTAGGTTAGCTTTTTCATATCCTTCCAGTTTGTATTTGTGTATGATCCAAAATTCTAAAATTCCCAGAGGAGTTGATAATGAAATGTTTATGCTTAAAGTTAACTATAAAGTCACTGTTTTATAAAAAAGAACGGAAAGTCAAATGAAATGTTAAAACTAAATGGACTGAGTAGCTCACCTTGGTCCAGGCCTTGTCGGCGGTAGACTTCTTCTCGATGAAGTAGCTCTTGATCCTCTCTCCTCCATCGCTGTCGGGCAGTTTCCAGATCAGCCTCATGGTGGACCGGGTGATGTCGGTAACCCTCAGATCCTTAGGAGCTCCGGGGACGTCTGCAGCGGGAAAACACAGTCAGAGATCCAAGCAACGAAACAAAGACTCCAACACACCGACACTCTAATACTCAGGAAACGGAGACCTACCGAGCACATTGACCCTGACGTTGACGTGTTTCTGTCCAGACTTGTTCTTGGCGGTGATGGTGTAACGTCCTGAGTGTGTCCTCAGACTGACGGGGACGGTCACAATGGACGTGGTGTCTGTTGACTCAACCTGCATACACAAAATGTTTGACATTAGGCGGAAACCCATAAAACACGACCACAAATGACAGGTGTAGCCTGAATAGGAGATTGTGTTTGAGAATGTGGTGAGGAAGCCTTTGGAGGTCTCACCTCGGAGTCGACAGGCAGCGTGTGCAGTTTGTTCTTCTTGTGGGACTTGGCTTTGCCAGTGAACTCCCAGGTGACCTTGGGAGTAGGGCGGCCCTTAATGGTGGCGGGGATCTTGAATGCATCTCCAGCACGGACGTACAGCAGGTCATCCACCATCATGTCGATGTTGATGGCAGGAATCACTGTGGAATACACACAATAACATCAGTGACGGATAGAGACACACAAAGATAAAGGATGGTATTGGATGGGGAGTTAGGACTTACGCTGGACGTCTTGAACCAGAACCTCGGTGGTGCGGGGGCTGGGGTCTGACTCGCCAATGTCGTTGACAGCAATGACCCTGAAGTAGTAGCGTTTCAGCTCGCGGAGGCTGGGCATGGTGAACTCGGTGGTCGGGATCAGTGAGTCCACGTCATTGACCCTCTGCCATCCGGAGGATCCCTCATCCTGGATCTCCATGATGTAGCCCTTGACGGGACTTCCTCCATCCTTCTCTGGTGGCGTCCAGGCAAGTGTGACACTGTGCTTCGTCTTATCAACGACTTCAGGTGCAGCAGGCATGCTTGGAGGAGCTGCAGTGGAGAGCAGCAGTTAGTAAAAACAGATCTTCCAAAATACAGTGGAACCGTTTAGCTCAAGAATACTGATCTGGTCAAAGGACTTCAATTAGGAACCGAAGTTCAGTTCGATATGTCAGATATGTAAAATCAATGTCTTTTTTACTCACTGATTGGATCGACAGCAAAGGCAGAGTCGGACGGTGCGCTGAATGGTCCAGTTCCTGCAGAATTGCTGGCAGCAACCCTGAACTCGTACTCTGTTCCTTCGATCAGACGAACCACCTGGGGGACGCAGAAAGTTAAAGGGGTTTTATAGACTCATATGGCTAGCAGGACAAAGCATCAACAGATACTCTGTGGACCTGAACCAACCAGAAATCGGTTCTGAAACAGAAACAAATCATCATCAGCTCACCTGGTACTCCCAGCCTTTCATGCCCCTCTTGTTGACGGGCATCTTGTTGACTTTGGCCCAGTATTCAGAGCCTTTCTCTCTTTTCTCCAGCCAGTAGCCGACAATCATGGAGCCACCGGTGTCTCTGGGAGGCTCCCATGACAGGGTCATTGTAGTCTTGGAGTATTCTGCAATGGTTGGTTTCTCTGGAGGGCCAGGGAGGCCGAATGGGTCGTTGATCATGACTTCCTCTGTTGTGCAGGGGTCAGAAATACCGTAACGATTCTGGGCTTTGACCCGGAACAAGTATGACTTGTTGGTCTCCAGGTTCCACACCTGCAAGTGAAAAAGGTGGTGTTAGATGACTTTGACAACCCTATTATAGCTATTATTAGTAGTAATGTCACTATCAGGACATACCCCAAACTTCCTATCGATGACGCTGCTGTTAACCTCCACCCACTGGGGCTCAGGTGGTGCTTCCTGTCCCTCTTCCAGCTCCGGTTGATCAGTCATCACGTCTCTCTTCTCAACAATGTAGTTGGTCAGCTCGCTGCCACCATTATCCAGGGGTGCGTCCCAGTGCAAGTAGCAGGACTCGGCCCTGATGTTGGACACTGTTAAATTCCTGGGTGGAACTGGTCGGTCTGAGAGGAGAGCAATATCATGTTAGGACATCCATTATTTTACTTTTCTACCTTAGATAGAGTCTTCATCGGCATGTTTTAACTCACCCAGCACCATGACGGAGATGGTGTGATGGGCTGACCCCATGTTGTTTGAGGCGGTCACAGTGAAGCAGCCGCGGTCCCTCCTGTTGGCTGATGGGATGGACAGCTTGGTCCTGGCGTTGAGTCTGCCAGTGACCTCTGTCTCTATCACCTGAGCCTCAGTGGATTCAGCGATCAGCACGTCATCCTTGGTCCACTCGATAGTAGGGATAGGGAGACCAATGATTTCAGCGGGTATCTCGATGGGCTCGCCCTTCTTCACGATGATGGAGTCTCCCTTGAAGTGCTTCAGCATGTGGACCTCAGGAGACACTAGACGGAAACAAACCATGTTAGCAAAACACTCGTGTGCACCATTAACAATACACCTCAATAATATATAAGGTAGGGTTGAGGGCAGTGGCGAGCCGTCAGGGCCCTCTAGGCCCTCTCTGAGGGCCTAAGATATTCTACAAAATAATATTTAAAAACATAAAAAATATCTATTTTTTTTAAAATATATTCTTTTAAAATATATTTTTAGTTATATTTTTCATTAGTTTTACCAAAATAACTTGATTTAATTGTATTTAAAATAACATTTCCAAAGAAATAAATCCTTCGAATCTGCCTATTCAGTTTCTGTTGGAATGTGAAGGGTTAAATGAAAGAAGCTCGTCTCTGCGAGTCACTGTGAAGACAGGAGCTGATTGGTGGTCCTGCTGTGAATTCACAGAGGGCCCGCTATAGTAACTGAAGGAGAGAGTAATGTCAACTGACAGTACAATTGACCAATCATATCTTCCCTCTAAATGGGTGGGTTTTATTATCGCGGACTTTATGACAAGTTCCGCCCGCTGTGAAGCTTTTCTTGTTTCCATAGCAACAACAACTTCCTGTCAACAGCGTAAACTCGCCTTCAAAATAAAAGCATGCCAAATTACACTTAAGACATACAACTGCAACGAAAGTAACAAACACAATGCAATATCCTTTTCAACTTCAAAGAACACAATTGGGTTATTACAGGTGTTGTTTTGTGTGGCAGAGGGTCGCTGTCATTGATGCGTTTTGCACCCGGGCCGTTGTTTTTCCGCTGAAGTATACACTGTGACGTAATAACTCTTTTTTTTTTTTTTCTTCGAGGGAAGGGGCGGAGGTCAGAGGGCCTAGGTATCAAAGTCACGGCTCGCCAGTGGTTGAGGGTTTTAAAGAACCATCATAACATTAAACCTCACCTTCATCGTCTTGGATGACCACATTCAAAGAAATGGATGGCTCGCTCTCTCCCATGAGGTTGGCACACTTGATCCTGAACTCATAAGGCCAGTCCTCTTCCAGGCCCTCCACAGTCATGGTCATGCTGGGGCAAATCTCTTTATTGTGGAGAACAAAGGCTGGCTCGTCCTGCCTCTTCTTCTCAATGAAGTAGCCAATGACTGGGCTGCCGCCATCATTACGAGGTGGTTTCCAGGTAAATGTGACGGAGTTCTTGGTGCGCTCGGTGTAGTGGAACTTCTCAGGGTATGAAGGTGGACCTGAAGAACCGACAATGCACAATTAGTTTTAAGAAAGGTCGACACATCAACCAATAAGAGTTGGTCTGCTCATATGATCAAATGGGCATTGATTTCTAAATCAAACGGTTTTAAAGATTTGTGATTCCCACAAATCTTGAAACAGGCAAGTGATTAAGATCTACAAAGGGCTATCCTTAAGGTATCTGTTGGACCATTCTTAAAGTCTACAAAGGGCATTCCTAGAGGTTTTTGATGGACGAATCTTGAATTCTGTAAGAAACAGTTTTGAATGTTTGTGATAGACCTTCCAAAGAATCTTCAACTGACTATCATTAGGGGTTTTGGTACACTATTCTGAAGTTCTCTAATATACCTTTTTAAAGGTTTGTGATGGACATTCCCAAATGGCTTGAATCAGGCAAGAGCTTAAGCTCTACAAAGGATTATTCTTAGGGTTTGTGTTGGACCAGTCTTAGGGACGACAAACAACTACTCCCAAGATTTTAATTGGGCCATTTTTAAGTTATCTAAATACATTTTTAAGGGTTTGGGATGAACCTTCCCAAATGTCTTGAATCCATCAAGAGCCAAACATTCACAAAGGACCATCTTTAGGGTATTATCGGAGCTTTCTTAAGTCTACAAAGGGCAGTCGTTAAGGTTTTGGATGGTCCTTTCTTAAGGTCTGAATCAAAGGAGCAAAGGGTCTACAGATTCTGGAACTCACCCTGTGGGTCAACAGCCTTGATGGGTCCCAGCTCTACGGGCGGGCCCAGGCCGAACTTGTTCTTGGCGATGACGCGGAACATGTACTCCTGTCCCTCCATGATGCCCACGCACTCGCACTTAGACGAGGCGGTTTCAACGGGCTGCCTCCATGTGTGCATTTTGATGTCTCTTCTCTCCACGATGAAGCCAATCAGGTCGCTGCCTCCGTCGTCGTCTGGGTCGTCCCAGTTCAGGAAGATCATCTTGCGAGTGACTACAACTGGCTTCAGGTCGGTGACGGGTCCGGGGACATCTAAAGATAAAACAATATTAGTCTTCTGTGTTCATTTCAAAGCATCAATTAACGAATATAGTCTGTCTTCTTGGAATTCCACTCACCCATGACCTCCACTCTGGTCGAAGCATTCTTGATGCCGCTGGGGTTGCAAACGGAGATGTGGTATTTGCCGCTGTCCTTCCTCTGGACGTTCTTGATTGAAACGATGCTGTCGTTTCCTTCAGTGAGGATCTCCACGCGGTCTTTGTCGGGTTTGGAGTCTTCGATGGTCCATTCGATGGACGGGTAAGGTTTACCAGTGACTGTAGCAGGTAGATGGAGGTTCTCTCCGGCCCTGATAAACACGCCAGCCTTGATGGCCAGTTCCATTTCAATCATCGGCTTCTCTGCAGGGTTCCTGACAAACACGGCCTCTGTGAAACCTGGTGTTCCCTCTCCAGCGGTATTGCAGGCGATGACCCTGACCTGGTATTTGGCGCCCTCACGGACTCCAAACACAGTGAAGGCCCGGGATTTCCACAGGCGCTCTGTGGACCTGGACCAGTCCTTAGAACCAACCATGGCCTGAAACGCACCACAGAAACAACCAGGTGAGAAACTTTGGTTTACCAAATATGAACGTGCAGGGCAGTCAGTGAAAACATTAGCTGACCTTGTCCACTTGGTATCCCATAATCTCTCCACCGCCGTTGTCGGCAGGTGGGTCCCACTCCACGTCGATGGAGTGGTCGGTGGTATTTGCCACTCGGCAAGTAGGAGGTCCAGGAGGTACTATAGCGTCAAAGATACAACACAGATGTTACCTCTGAGATCAGCTATATTTACCTGGACAGAAGTATCCTGTTTAAGTTATTCCTCATTTTTTATGTTACTCCTCAAGGGAAAAACATCACAATTCTAGTTTTTCAGATAACATAATTTAAAGTGAAAGAGATTTGTTATAGAAACATTAATTCTGTCCGATCTGAGGGTTTCAGGACAGTTTACTTACGGATGGGAGCCTGGGCTGTCTTGGGTTCGGAGGGCAGGCTGAACTTCCCGGGGCCGGCCTGGTTTTCGGCCGCCACCCTGAAGATGTATGTCATTCCTTCGATGAGACCTTCAACGTTCAGCTCAGTGTCGGCAACAATTTCCCTGAGGACCGGAGGAGAAGGGAGAATTAAGAAAGTGATATATCTATATATTTTAATATTTCCCCGAAACATCAATTGATGTCTGTACATGTGTGTGCATGTAAATCGTAATAAATTTGACATTTTAACAGATCTGCCTCATTGAAATAGGTGCATCTCTTTGGTTCCTCACCTGTTGACACGTGCCCAATGCGAGCTGTTGATCTCGCGGCGCTCCACCCAGTATCCGAGGATGGGGCTGCCGTTGTCGTTGGGCGGGGTCCAGATGACCAGCATGCTATGAGCTGTGATGTCATCGATCTCAGGCTTCTCCGGAGTCTCGGGAGGTTCTGGAAAGGACAGAAGATTAAATAAATAACATGCAACAAGAGAACTGAAAATTACATTTAAAAATACAGTGTCTGATAAAAACCTATTTGTTTTAAATTCTGTTCGGTTTAAGTTGAGTCAAAAGGTATTAAAAGAAAAAAAAAAAATACAATTTAAATTAAAATAAATACAATTTATTTTATAATGAACAAAAAATGATAGAAAATTAAAAAGGAAATAAATAAAATAATAATCTTTTTTGTATTCATCTCACCAAAGGGGTTCTTGGCGATGAGCGGTTTGGACACGCAGTGCGGCCCCGCTCCGAACTTGTTCTCGGCCACGACCCTGAACAGGTACTCCTTCTTCTCGATGAGTTTGGGCACCAGGTAGCGGCAGCCTCTCAGAGTGGAGGTGACCACGCTCCAGCCGATCTCCAGCTTGGAGTTGTCCTTCTTCTCCAGGGTGTAGTTCAGGATCTCGCTGCCTCCGTCGTCCAGAGGAGCATCCCACTTACACACCACCGAGTTCTTCCTCACCTCCTCGAACCGGAAGTTCACCGAAGGCCCGGGAGTGTCTGCAGAGATAGAGGAAAATCAGGGAATCAAGTCAATGTTTCGGTGTTTATATGTGGAAAAACGTTCATTAACACTCAAAGAAAAGCTAAACCTTATATTAATCCATTCATGAGAAACTAACTTTCTTTTTGGCCCATGTCCCTAAAGGAGCTCCGTCCAATGTAATACAGCTCTTTCCACACATTTCTAACTCGCTGTACACCTTTAAATGTCTTTTTCCAACTAGTTTTGGAAATGTCAGAGTGTTTTTCCAACAGAATGAAGCCTCGTTGCATTAAATCAAACAAAATGATTCCTCACCGAGCACGTTGACCTCGCAGGTGGCCGATGCTTTGCCGTGGTCGTTCACCACCTTCACCATGTAGACGCCGTGGTCTGCGCGCACAGAGTCCCTGATGGTGATGGAGGAAACCCCGCGGTGACGGTTATCCACGGACAGACGCTCGTTTATGGTCGGGTAGTCGCTCTCCTCCACCTCCTCCTCCTTCACCTCTTCCTCCTTCTTCTTCTCCTCTCCTTCCTTCTTCTCAGGCTCTCCTTCCTCCTTCTCTTCCTTCTTCTTCTCCTCTCCTTCCTTCTTCTCAGGCTCTCCTTCCTTCTTCTCTTCCTTCTTCTTCTCCTCTCCTTCCTTCTTCACGGCCTCTCCCTCCTTCTTTTCCTCCTTCAAGAGTCAAGATTCAAAAATGAAATGCTGTTTATTGTAGTAATAGATAAATATGTGAGATGCAAACAGATGAATGCTATAGGCTAAAACAGAGAGACACATCGCCATGTTTACTCACCTTCTTCTCCTCCTCCTTCTTCTCTTCCTCCTTCTTCTCCACCTTCTTCTTCAGTGGTTTGTCGGGTCTCTTGCGCAGCGCCTCGGGTCGGATCACCTGGTTGTTCCAGTACCAGGTGATCTCGGGGTACGGGGATCCGGAGATGTTGGCGTTCAGGCAGATCACTCCGCCTCGCTTCGCACTGAGGCCAGACTGCAGGCTGCCGCTCAGGAACACCTTCGGGAGGTCTGAGGGGAGAGATGATTATATTTATTAAGTTTAAAGTACAATATTTATCTTTATTTTAGCACAACCGTCACTTTTATTTATGGTGCAATCCTCACATTTTATTCCTGAAGTTATTGTATTTTTTCCTAGTGCAAAAATCATATTTATTCTAGTTGAAAAATAAACCATTTTTTCAGATGTATTCTGGCCAAACGATTCGATATTTGCTCTGTTGGAGGAGCCTGTGACTTCAGTTGTTCATTGCCATATCCACACTGTAGCTTATGTGCACATGACAATAAAGCCTTGAAATTGAAATTGAAACGGTCTGTAAAGCATCTGTCCTCATGTGTGAATGCAGATATAGTATTTTACTGTTTCTGTTTCGGATTTTATGCAAAGCGTCTTTGAGCACTAGGAAAAGCGCTATAAAAATGTAATGTATTATTATTATTATAGGAGACAGTAAACTGCATTTCTAAGGACTCGTCGTTCTTACCGATGGCGTCTGAGACCTTGACGTGCAGCGACGCTCTGGACGGCTCGCTGACCCCCGCTGGGTTCTCTGCTCGGACCCTGAAGGAGTAGCTCTTGCCCTCCGTCAGCCCCCGCACGTGTAGGACAGCACGGGCACCAGGAAGTCGTTGCAGCGCCCCCAGGCCTCCTCGCCCTTCAGCTGCTTCTCCAGCACGTAGCCCATGATCTTGGCGCCGCCGTCGTACATCGGGGGCTTCCAGGTCAGCGTGATGGTGCTGGAGGTTGGGTTGTGGGTCTCCACGTCCACCGGGGGGTCCGGGGCGTCTGGACGGAGGACAGAGTTCAGAGTTAGAATTACCCCATTTATGATTGACTTGGTACATTTACAAAACAATAACTAGAGTGATAATTCATAGATCCCATACATGTACAACCAGGAGGGAGGACAGAGTCACAATTACCCCACTTAGGATTCACATCTCAAAACATCTTGCACTATTTTATCTGTTGTATTTGTTCTATGACCTATATTCATGTTGCTCTGCTGGAGGAGCCTGGGACTTCAGTTTTTCATTGCCATATCTCCACTGAAGCTGCTGTGCAAATTATAATAAAGCCTTGAAACTTGAAACTTGAAAAGTGGTACATTTACTAGAAAATAACTACAGTGATACATTCACAGGTTTCAAGATTTCAAGATCCCATATATCTACAACTTTAATCTTTCATTTTGAGGTTTTTCAAAAGTCATTTTTCTGTATTTATTTGTTGTATCCAGAGGTCGCGTTAACCGAATATTTTCCGTCAATGACGGAATTTTTCCAAGAATGACGGAAAAATGTGAAAGCAGTCCGTCATTTTGACAGATTAGAACACAACTCGGAACAGCGGCAAAATGTCCACCAGCGGCCCACATTATATTACATCCTTAGTGGCCAGGTAGACTGAGGGCGATCTACTGTACTCTAACTATTATTTAGTAATTCACACCCCTGTGCAGTTGGTGGCGAGTGTGTGCATATTAAGTAGCTATTGTCTAGTCTTGTATTTGACCTCGTTGATTACCTCGTTGTTTAACCGGCTTTAGCAATCTCAAAATGTCACGGCAGCTGAGTGTCCGAAGCTTTTTTAATAAACCCAGTAATTGTGATGGTGTGGATAAACGAGGTGAAAAAAGAGGGATTGATGCAGTGGAGGATGAAGGACAAGCCAGTAAGACTAAAACTGACAACGTTCAGCCTGCAGCAGAGGGACAAGCAAGTGGCAAGGAGTTGAAGCGGGAGTACCGGGTTCAGTGGGAGCAAGAGGAGGAGGGAAGATGGCAAAATGTTTTTTGCAATCTCCCTTGATGCGTTTGACTGAGCACAAGCGGGCACCAGTCCCAGTTTAAATCCATGCGGCCCAGGAGGAAGAGTTCAGGCTAGGCTACAGCAGGTCAATTGAGTTGTTCTTGTAAATGTTTTGTTCATATTTTAATTGTAATTGTCTCATTTTAAACAATGGCAATCATTCATATTCGTGTTGACATGAAAAGTGACCACACGGTCGGTGTCTCTGTTCATCTTTTTTTTTTCTCCATGTCCTTAAAAGTTCTGTATGAATCATTAAAAAAAGGAATGAATGAACATGTGCTGCTTAGTACCCAAACATAAATATTAAATATGTCTCATCATTAAAACATGAAAAATAAAATGACGGGTAATAATGGATTATGACGGAAATTTTACGATCCTGTCCGTCAAAATGACGGACAACGAAAAAGTCTAACGCAACCACTGGTTGTATCCTACATTGGCTGTTGTATTGAAGTGTCCCTTTATATAATAATTGACAGTTAAGGTATTTTCTCTCACGTTTCTGGTCCTCAGCGATGACGGGGTTGCGCAGCTCGATGAACTCTCCGCCCCCGATCTTGTTGACCGCCTGAACCCTGAAGTAGTATTCTCCGTTGGGGATCAGGTCTTTGACGTTCCAGCACACCTTGTTCTCTCCGGACATCATATTCACGTACGTCCTGCGGCCGGCCTCACGCCTCTGCACACACACACACACAATACCACGTATTAACACCACTTTAAGGCTATAAAGAACTACAGCGCGGTCACATGACTTCACGTCACCACCGCTAAGCTAACGGCTAATGTTGGGCTATAAAGGAACTACAGCACGGTCACATGACTTCACGTCACCACCGCTAAGCTAAAGGCGGCTAATGTTTGGCTATAAAGGAACTACAGCACGGTCACATGACTTCACGTAACCACCGCTAAGCTAAAGGAGGCTAATGTTGGGCTATAAAGGAACTACAGCACGGTCATGACTTCACGTACCACACCGCTAAGCTAAAGCGGCTAATGTTGGGCTATAAGGAACTACAGCACGGTCACATGACTTCACTTCACCACCGCTAAGCTAAAGGCGGCTAATGTTGGGCTATAAAGGAACTACAGCAGGGTCACATGACTTCACGTCACCACCGCTAAGCTAAAGGGGCTAATGTTGGGCTATAAAGGAACTACAGCACGGTCACATGACTTCACGTCACCACCGCTAAGCTAAAGGTGGCTAATGTTGGGCTATAAAGGAACTACAGCACGGTCACATGACTTCACGTCACCACCGCTAAGCTAAAGGGGGCTAATGTTGGGCTATAAAGGAACTACAGCACGGTCACATGACTTCACGTCACCACCGCTAAGCTAAATGTGGCTAATGTTGGGCTATAAAGGAACTACAGCACGGTCACATGACTTCACGTCACCACCGCTAAGCTAAAGGTGGCTAATGTTGGGCTATAAAGGAACTACAGCACGGTCACATGACTACACTAATTAAAATGCTAATAATAATAAATATATATATATAAATAAAGTTTGTTCTGTGTCTGACCTGCATGATGTAGTGGATGATGGGGCTGCCTCCGTCGTAGTTTGGAGGATCCCAGGACACTTTGCAGGAGTTCTTTGTGATTTCAGAAGCAATGATCTCCTTACACTGCCCGGGGAGACCTGAGGACACACAGACAGAGGTGTGTCAGAGAGTGTGTGATCTGTGTGAGTGTGTGAGGGTGTGTGTCTGTGTGAGTGTGTGAGGGTGTGTGTGAGGGTGTGTTGGCGTACCGATGACTTTGACGTTGATGGCGGCGCTGGCGGCTCCCATCTTGTTCTCCAGAGTCACTTTGTACTGTCCTGCGTCAGAGTGCAGACTGCTGTCGACCTCCAGGTGACAGGAGACATACTCCTTCCTGTTGAACACACACACACACTCTCCTATCAGCCACTGCTGCACACACTGATAACACCTCCACCTCAAACTGTTTACTACTGAACACATTTTATTCAAAGTATATCTGGTATGTCAAATATTGTCCGATAGAAACAAGTATTACAGTTGTTTAACTGTTTTGTGTGTGAGCGTTAATTTTAGAAAGTGTATCAGAAAACTCAGATAATATACAGAAATGTATTTAAACATAGAGGAATTATAGGAAAATAAATTGTAAATATTCGTGAAAATACCTTAAATATTCTCTAGGATTTAACTCCTAAATATACATGAACATTTTTGGGATATTCTCTGAGATTAAAGATGTAAATTCAAATATCTTCTCCCTTAAATTGGCAAAAAACGTAATATAAACTGAGAATAAAGTGGTACATTTAGAAGAAAACCTCAGATTTTCTCCTATTTAAAGAAGGAAGTAATTCTGATGTAATGCCCAGTATAAACAGATGTAGATTTGAGCGCAGACCTGAATCCCAGGCGCTCATCGGCCTTCAGCTCCTTGCCGTCTTTGTGCCAGGTGATCCTGGGTGAGGGCACGGCTCTGAAGGGAATGGGGATGTGAAGCTTCTCCGTCTCCACGACAACCAGGTCCAGAGTCTGGAACTCCAGCTGGGGGTTACCTGCAAAAACATAACATAATATAATATAACCAAGTGTTAAATCAGACTTTAGTTCCACCTGGAGTAAATCCTCAAGCTACCCTGCAGTATACAAAGCCATTCAAACTAGCTGCACCTTTACCAGCTTTGAGAACACTTTCATGATCAATCATTATAAAACATATCATATATATTATTCTGAAATGGACCAATCTGCACAATGACTACTTTTACTGTCGCTACTTTCACTATATTTTGATGATAATACTTTTCTACTTTTACTTGAGGAACATTTTGAATGCAGAATACTTTTACTTTAACAGAGTATTCCTACACTCTGGTACTTCTACTTTTACTCAAGTACAAGATCTGAGTACTTCTACTTTTACTCAAGAACAAGATCTGAGTACTTCTACTTTTACTCTAGTACAAGATCTGAGTACTTCTACTTTTACTCAAGTACAAGATCTGAGTACTTCTACTTTTACTACAAGATCTGAGTACTTCTACTTTAACTACAAGATCTGTGTACTTGTATCCGCTTTGAGAGATGTCCCTGGTATAGTCACTGATCAGAATCAGGTTTATCACCAGGTAGATTGACACGTACGAGGAATTTGACTTGATGTCATGGTGCATACATACAAGTAAAACAAAAATTATAATCTGGTGCATTGGCGCTGCTTACAGTCGGACTCTTTGGCGAACACGTTCTCGGAGAGGTCGGAGGGCTCGCTGACGCCCACAGAGTTGATGGCTCGGACCCTCAGGATGTACTCCTTCTCGGGAACGACGCCCTCTTCTGCCGTCACGTGGAACTTCAGCTCCTTCACGGGGCGAGAGTTGACTCTCATCCACTTCTCTGTGCCGGCAGCACACATCTCCACGTGGTACCCTCTGATAGGGCAGCCGCCGTCCCTCTGGGGGGGCTTCCAGGCGATGGACAGGAAGTCACGGCTGGCTCCGGTGACATGGAGCTCCACGGGGGGGGAGGGGATGCCTGGGGGGAGACAGGGGAATTAATCAGAATTTGACTCATTATTATTATCGATCCAGGGCGGAGCTGCGGTTATTGCTCCATAATAAATAACTCTAATAATAAATAAAAGATAAAAAAATGTGATACAAATATTTGTACAAACAAAATAAGTTAATTAAAAATGTTGCAATAAAAGAAAAGAAAGATATTTATAAAAAGAAAGGATGTTAAAGTAAAAATGTTCAATAAAAGTTTAAATAAACATAAAATAGAATACAAATATTTATATAAATATTAGGAGTTAAATAAAAAATGTCTGAGTTCTCTCTACACCCGGCTCTTCATGTAAATAATAATATTTCAGTCCTCAGAGGTGAAGCACTGACCGGTGGGGTCCTCGATAGTCAGGATCTCAGTGGGCTCACTGGGGTGTCCGGTGCCCGCCTCGTTCTCCGCGCTGACCTGGAACTGGACCTCAGTTCCCTCGATGACGTCCGTGACCCGGTACTTACAGTCCGGACCCGACGTCTTCCCGCACTTCACCCAGCGAGTGCCCAGCTTCTCCTTCTTCTCCAACGAGTATCTGCAGGAAGAGGACACAGTCATTACTGCTGGATCGGCTTTTCAAGGTTTCAAATGTGGAAGTTCAAACATGTTAAAGGAATCGTACTTGAGGATTGGTCTTCCTCCGTCATTCTTGGGCGCCTCCCACTGCAGGTCCACGTATCTCTTGGAGATGCTGAAGACGCTGAGAGCGTAGGGTGGGCCGGGAGCAGCTGCAGAAAAATGATAAAATAAAGATTATTATTATCATCTCCGTCCTGAACAAGATACCTCATCTGCTCCAAACTCTCTCTGTGACTCACAGAAGTTGTCCTTGGCCATGACGGAGTCTTTGAGCTCGCAGAACTCTCCGACTCCGACGCTGTTCTCTGCAGCGACGCGGAACACGTAGAGCGAGCCCTCGTTGAGCGGAGACACGGTGTACTTCAGCTCCTTCACCGTGGTGTCCACTGCCTGCCAGCCTTTACGCCTGGCGTCCCTCTTCTCCACCACGTAGTTAGTGATGGGGGCGCCGCCAGTCCTCTCCGGCAGAGACCACTTCAGATCAGCGCTGCTGCGGGTGACACTCATTACATCCAGCCAGCGGGGTGCCGAGGGGGGGTCTGAGGAGGAGGGGGGGGGGGGGGGGGGAGTTTAATGTGTGCATTTAATTTAAGGTACAACAACCTGAGTTAAGTTTAACTTAAACCTGAGTTTAGATTCTTACTGAGTCTCTCCTTGCAGAGTTAAACCTGACTTGAGTGTCTCTTACTGAGTCTCTCCTTGCAGAGTTAAACCTGACTTTAGTGTCTCTTACTGAGTCTCTCCTTGCAGAGTTAAACCTGACTTTAGTGTCTCTTACTGAGTCTCTCCTTGCAGAGCACGGGCTCGCTGGGTTCGCTGGGTTCACTCTCTCCGGCCACGTTGACGGCTCGGACCCTGAAGGAGTACTCCTGCTTCTCCATCAGGCCCTGCAGGGAGTGCTCCAGCAGGTTGATGTTCTCGGCCACCCTGATCCAGTCCGTGGTGCCGCTCTTCAGCATCTCGATCACGTAGCCCTCGATCTTTGCTCCGCCGTCGTGCTCCGGCTTTGTCCACATGAGGAAGCAGGAAGTCCTCGCCACGTCCTTCACTGTGGGCTTACCTGGAGCCCAGGGGGGGTCTGGAGGAGACAGAGAACAGTTTGTATTAAAAAGGTGAGACAATCAGGAGTTTATTTCAATAACTGTGTCTGAGTTGCAATCTACTAATAGTTATCATCGCAATAAACCGTATTTAATTTAGTCTTAATGTACATTATTTAATTTCATATTCTGTTCTTGTACACATCATATTCTATTTAAATGGATATAGACTTCTTGCACTATTTATTATTTGTATTTTATTATATATGTTGCATTGTTGGAGGAGCTCAGGTCAGAAGAATTTCATTGCCTTTTCTGCACTGTAGCTGCTGAGCATCTGATGATAACACCTTTGAATTTGAATAGTGTTAGCATTAGCATCATTAGCATATACAACAAATCCAGTAAACTTGTAATATAAAAAATAATTGTGTTGACGTCAGAAATGAGGTGGGGGAGTTTCATGGTGATATCTGTTAGTGTCAGTTGTAACCCTATCCCCTGTAGTGTGTTTATCTGTTCTGAGTGAAAGTGTGTTTCCTACCGATGGGGTCTTTGATCAGGATCTGGTCCGTCTCCGCGCTGGGTTTTCCGGTTCCTGAGAGATTTTCCGCCAGGACTCTGAACTTGTACTTCTTCCTCGTGGGAAGACCTTTGACTCTGCAGAGGGGAAAACAACAATGAAGAGCATGTTATTAAAATATTGGAAACCAACGAAGAAGAAAGAGTTGTAGGGTTTTAGGGCTCACGTTGAAATCTCTTCAGCTTGTGTTAACCACAGACTGTAATTCAGGATAACAACCAAAAACACACTCAGAGCACCATTGACCTCCAGACAGGAAGCTGTTTTGTCTCTCTCCAGGGGGGGTCTCACCTGTAGTTGGTGTCCTTGATGGGCAGCTTGTTGCAGCGGATCCACTTGTTGAGGTCGGCCTCGTAGCGCTCCACCCAGTACCCGGTGATCGGGCTGCCTCCGTCCTCGTCCGGCTCGTACCAGGCCAGCGTCACCGAGTCCTTGGCGATGTCCGACGCCTCCAGTTTGTAGGGAGCGCCGGGGGTGTCTGAGGACGGGAGGGGGGGTTAGACACAGTGGAGGTACTGGTACAGGATGTTATACCAAAAAACACACATTTCGCCTGTGCTGGAATCACTGCACGGGTTACCGGTTCCCTTCAGAATTGATTTTAAAGTGCTTTAATGATTTACAAGGCTTTACATAACCTTGCCCCAACATATGTAAGTGACTGTCTCTCGTTTTATCAACCAGCAAGGACACTTAGATCCTGAGCTAAACACCTGAGCTCTGTAAAGTGCCCGATAAACCTTCATCTGTTTGTCATCTTGCAATCTACTTATTTATATAAATAGTTATCACCGCAATCAAACGGTATTTAATTTTGTCTTAATGTACATTATATAATTTCATATTCTGTTCTTGTACATATCATAGTCTATTTACATGTATATAGACTTCTTGCACTATTTTATTATAAATGTTGCATCGTTGGAGGAGCTCAGGTCAGAAGAATTTCATCTCCATGTCTACAGTGTAGCTGCTGAGCATCTGATGAGAACACCTTTGAGTCTGAATGTGTTGGTGTGTCGTACCGAAGGGGTATCTGGCGATGATGGGCAAGTGCTCCGCGGGGGGTCCCACTCCGAACTGGTTCTCGGCGAAGACCCTGAAGAGGTACTCCTTGAACTTGGTGAGGCCCACAGCCTTGTAGGTGGTCTGCTTGACGGTGGAGGACAGGCGGTGCCAGATCTCGCTCTCCACGTTTCTGCGCTCCACGATGTAGTTCGTGACCCTCGATCCTCCGTCGTCTCGAGGCGGGTTCCAGGCCAGGAAGCACGTCTCGTTGGTGATCTCTGAGATATCGAAGGCTGCAGGGGGGCCGGGCTTATCTGAGGGGGGGGACAGGGTGATTATTATCCAGGACATAAGAGAGTAGGGATTATAGAAATGTATTTTTTAAGGGTTCCTACATATTTGTAAATGTGTAACCTTCAGTCCATATTTGACATTCAAGTACAAATGTCTCAATGTTTTATAATTAAAATAAATGTTTTTAAATCAAACTCAAACTTACTGACGGACTGCTTCAATTATTATCCAGGAAATAAGAAACAAACTATGTAAACTTTTTTTTTTTAGTTCCCATACATTTCCATAATTCTGTATCTTTTACCAAATAAAAGAAATTGATATTTGGTAAAACGCAGTTTAGCAGTATGTTATAATACACACAATATTATTCTTTTTGGAAGTTTAACCTGTTAGATTAAATCGTGCATAACTTTCTAACTTTCTATTTAATCCATTTGGAGATTTTTCAAAGTAAAAGCCTCTAGAAGTGAATAATCCCTCTTTAGTGAAACCTAGTTAAACCATCAGGGACAGTGTTGAGCCTTATTAAAATAAGGGCTCCAGATGAAGTCTCTCACCCAGGATGTTGACGTCCACGGTGGCGGTGGCGCGCCCGCTGCTGTTGGTGGCCTCGATGATGTAGGTGGAGCTGTCGTCTCTCTGGGTCTTGGCGATGGTGACGGTGGAGTGTCCGGGGGTGGTGTCGATGGAGACCCGGTCCTCTGCCTTCAGAACCAGGTCTGCTTTGGTCCACTTCACGCGGGGCTCGGGTTTCCCCTTCACCTCGGCCGGCAGCTCGATCTTACTGCCCGCCTTCGCCGTGAGGCCGGCCAGCAGCTTGGCGTCCAGCTGGATCTCTGGAGCCTCTGCAGGGGGGAGAATAATGTAATGACGAGCTGTGCAACTTTATCTAAACTAAAACAATTATTTAGAAACCAAACCCTGACTGGTTCTGAGCAGGACCTGTGAACTCATGCTTGCTATTTCTTGTTGTTGTAAAAGTTATTTGTTTTTGGTTGTTTTGCAAAAAGAAATGATTTGTTTAAAAGAATGAATCTTTTACTTTTACTGTGAAGGAGCAGGAGGGCTTTTACTGTGAAGGAGCAGGAGGGCTTTTACTGTGAAGGAGCAGGAGGGCTTTTACTGTGAAGGAGCAGGAGGGCTTTTACTGTGAAGAAGCAGGAGGGCTTTTACTGTGAAGGAGCAGGAGGGCTTTTACTGTGAAGGAGCAGGAGGGCTTTTACTCTGAAGGAGCAGGAGGGCTTTTAATGTGAAGGAGCAGGAGGGCTTTTAATGTGAAGGAGCAGGAGGGCTTTTACTGTGAAGGAGCAGGAGGGCTTTTACTCTGAAGGAGCAGGAGGGCTTTTACTCTGAAGGAGCAGGAGGGCTTTTACTCTGAAGGAGCAGGAGGGCTTTTACGGTGAAGGAGCAGGAGGGCTTTTACTGTGTATTGGGATCAAGAACGTACATCTTATCTTATCTTATCTTATAAAGAACTTGAGAGAGGTTTCTGGTCCTGTATATGTTTAAATTAACCCCTGATGGACGTGGGTACCTAACTTGAGAGAGGTTTCTGGTCCTGTATATGTTTAAAATAACCCCTGATGGACGTGGGTACCTAACTTGAGAGAGGTTTCTGGTCCTGGTCCTGTATATGTTTGTATTTATTATTATTATATGTTTAAAATAACTCCTGATGGTACCTTTGGGGTCCACGGCCTGGATCTCGTCGGTGGCCTTGCAGGGTCTGCTGGCCCCCAGCTTGTTGAGGGCCCGGACCCTGTAGGCGTACCACTGGCCCTCGGTGAGGCCGGTCACCTGCACCTTCAGCTCGGGGACCATGTCTCCGCAGGGCTCCCACTTGTCGGTGCCTCTCTGCAGGCGGTCCACGTTGTAGCCGCGGATCCCGGCGCCGCCGTCGTACTTCGGAGGCTCCCAGGTCAGGAAGATGCCGCTCGCCGACTTGTCTCTCCAGCGCAGGTTCTCAGGGGGGTCGGGGATCGCTGGGGGGGAGAGAGGGGGAGAGAAAGAGGGGGTTAGGAAGAAACTCTGGACTATAATAATATATAATAACGTTTTATCTTTAATATATACGACGGAGGAAGACCCATCCTCAAGTACGTTTCCTTTACCATGTTTGAACTTCCACATTGTAACCCTTAAAAAGCCGATACCAACTATGTGCAATATATATATATATGCCGTAACAACCGTGCAATATATACCTGGCTGCTGTATTTTGTAAATTGTGTAATTCTTAATTTTTTTTTATCTTTTAATATTTGTTGTATGCATGCTTCTTAGTTAACATGAAGCTGTCTTTGGCTCTTTTCTGCTGTAACAGTGCATTTCCCCTCTGTGGGACGAATAGAGGGATTCTGGTTCTGATTCTGATATTCTGACTGACAGGATGATCAGGGGGAGAGTTCTAGATTGATATAAGAAATGAGCTATTGAAATGAATGAAAGCCATGTGATTTTTAAATGCGTTTTTTCTGTTGTAAAATGTCAGAAACATATTTTCACTTTTCTTGGAAAAATGTTTGAAATCTAGAAAAAAATGTTAACTTTAAAAAATAAAACGTTTTTAACGTCCTAGTGACTAGGATTAATTATTTATTTTTTAATAAAATGTGCAAAAAATGTCAGACGAACATTTGAACTTTACTTGATTGGGCCTCTCTGAAGAACCAGCACCTTACCGTGGTGGAGAGGTTTGTGTGCCCTGATGAACCTGGGGGCTGTGTTGTCTGGAACCTTGTGTTCCTGGTAGGGTCCCCCATGGCAAATTGGTCTCAGGCAAGGGGCCAGACTAAGATTGGTTCAAAGACTTCATGAAAGACGAACTTAGAAGTGAGGATACCCGGCCCGGAGGAAGCCCGGGGTCCCCTTCTGGAGCCAGGCCCAGGAGGAGGACTCGTCGGCGAGCGTCTGGTGGCCGGGCTTGCCATGGAGCCCGGCCGGGCACAGCCCGAAAAGGCAACATGGGCAACACCTCCGCTTCTCCGTCCCGCGGGACCACCACCTACGGGAAACAGCGATGGGGTCGGGTGCACTGCCAGAAGGGTGGCAGTGAAAGCAGAGGGTCTCGACGGACCAGACCCGGGCGACAGAAGCTGGCTTTGGGGACGTGGAATGTCACCTCTCTGGGGGGGAAGGAGCCGGAGCTTGTGCGGGAGGTGGAGCGTTACCAGTTGGATCTGGTTGGGCTCACCTCTACGCACAGCGTCGGCTCTGGAACCTTACTTCTGGATAGGGGTTGGACTCTATTCTTCTCCGGAGTTGCTCAAGGTGTGAGGCGCCGGGCGGGTGTGGGGATACTCACAAGCCCGCGGTTGGGTGCTTCGTTGTTGGAGTTTACCCCAGTGGACGAGAGGGTCGCCTCCCTACGCCTGCGGGTTATGGGGGGGAAAACTCTGACTGTTGTGTGTGCTTATGCACCAAACAGCAGTTCAGAGTATACGGCCTTCTTGGAGACCCTGGAAAGAGTCCTGTATGGGGCTCCTGAAGGGGACTCTTTAATCTTGCTGGGAGACTTCAACGCACATGTGGGCAATGATGGAGACACTTGGAGGGGCGTGATTGGGAGGAACGGCCCCCCTGATCTGAACCGGAGTGGTGGTTTGTTACTGGACTTCTGTGCTAGTCATGGATTGGCCATAACAAACACCATGTTCAAACATAAGGATGCTCATAAGTGTACGTGGTACCAGAGCACCCTAGGCAGAAGGTCCATGATCGATTTCGTTATCGTATCATCAGACCTGAGGCCGTATGTTTTGGACACTCGGGTAAAGAGAGGGGCGGAGTTGTCAACTGATCACCATCTGGTGGTGAGTTGGGTCGAGTGGCGGGGGAAGCCTCTGGACAGACCTGGTAAGCCCAAACGTGTAGTTCGGGTGAACTGGGAACGTCTGGAGGAGGCCCAAGTTCAGGAGGCCTTCAACGCACACCTCCGGCGGAGCTTTTCGGGCATTCCTGTGGAGGTTGGGGACATTGAACCAGAGTGGGCGGTGTTCAAAGCCTCTATTGCCGAAGCCGCGGCAGGGAGCTGTGGTCTCAAGGTCTTAGGTGCCTCAAGGGGCGGTAACCCTCGAACCTCCTGGTGGACACCGGTGGTCAGGGAAGCCGTCCGACTGAAGAAGGAGGCCTTCAGGGATTTGTTATCCCGGGGGACTCCCGAGGCAGTTGCAAGGTACCGACGGGCCCGAAGGGCAGCAGCCTCAGCCGTGGCCGAGGCAAAGCAGCGGGTGTGGGAGAAGTTCGGAGAAGCCATGGAAAAGGACTTTCGGGCGGCACCAAAGTTGTTCTGGAAAACTGTCCGACACCTCAGGAGGGGGAAGCAGGGAACCATCCAAGCTGTGTACAGTAAGGATGGGACGTTGTTGACCTCAACTGATGGAGTGTTAGGGCGTTGGAAGGAACACTTTGAGGAACTCCTGAACCCGACAACTCCGCCCTCTATGTTAGAGGCAGAGCTGGAGTATGACGGGGGATCAACACCAATCTCCCGGGGGGAGGTCACTGAGGTCGTCAAACGACTCCACAGTGGCAAAGCCCCGGGGGTGGATGAGATCCGCCCAGAAATGCTGAAGGCTCTGGGTGTTGAGGGACTGTCATGGTTGACACGTCTCATCAATGTTGCGTGGAAGTCGGAAACAGTACCGAAGGAGTGGCAGACCGGGGTGGTGGTTCCCCTTTTCAAAAAGGGGGATCAGAGGGTGTGTGCCAATTACAGAGGCATCACACTACTCAGCCTCCCCGGGAAAGTTTACTCTAAGGTACTTGAAAGGAGGGTCAGGCCGATTGTCGAACCTCAGATTGAGGAGGAACAATGCGGATTCCGTCCTGGTCGTGGAACGACGGATCAGCTTTTTACTCTCGCAAGGATCCTGGAGGGGGCCTGGGAGTATGCTTATCCGGTCTACATGTGTTTTGTAGACTTGGAGAAGGCGTATGACCGAGTTCCCAGGGAGTTACTGTGGGAGGTGCTGCAGGAGTATGGGGTGAGGGGGTCTCTACTCAGGGCCATCCAATCTCTGTACTCCCAAAGCGAGAGCTGTGTCCGGGTCCTCGGCAGTAAGTCGGACCCATTTCCGGTGAGGGTTGGCCTCCGCCAGGGCTGCGCTTTGTCACCGATCCTGTTTGTAATATACATGGATAGGATTTCGAGGCGTAGTCGTGGGGGGGGGGGTCTGCAGTTCGGTGGACTAAGGATTGCACCACTGCTTTTTGCAGATGATGTGGTTCTAATGGCTTCATCGGTCTGCGACCTGCAGCACTCACTGGATCGGTTCGCAACCGAGTGTGAAGCGGCTGGGATGAGGATCAGCACCTCCAAATCTGAGGCCATGGTTCTCAGCAGGAAACCGATGGACTGTCCACTCCAAGTAGGGAATGAGTCCTTACCCCAAGTGAAGGAGTTCAAGTATCTCGGGGTCTTGTTCTCGAGTGAGGGAACAATGGAGCGTGAGATGGGCCGGAGAATCGGAGCAGCGGGAGCGGTACTGCAGTCGCTTTACCGCACCGTTGTGACGAAAAGAGAGCTGAGCCAGAAGGCAAAGCTCTCTGTCTACCGGGCCATTTTCGTCCTACCCTCACCTATGGTCATGAAGGATGGGTCATGACCGAAAGAACGAGATCGCGGATACAAGCGGCCGAGATGGGTTTTCTCCGCAGGGTGGCTGGCGTCTCCCTTAGGGATAAGGTGAGAAGTTCAGTCATCCGGGAGGGACTCGGAGTTGAACCGCTCCTCCTTCGCGTCGAAAGGAGCCAGTTGAGGTGGTTCGGGCACCTAGTAAGGATGCCACCTGGGCGCCTCCCTAGGGAGGTGTTCCAGGCACGTCCAGCTGGGAAGAGACCAAGGGGTAGACCTAGGACCAGGTGGAGGGATTATATCTCTTCGCTGGCCTGGGAGCGCCTTGGGATCCCCCAGTCAGAGCTGGTTGATGTGGCCAGGGAAAAGAAAGTTTGGGGCTCTCTGCTGGAACTGCTACCCCCGCGACCCGACCACGGATAAGCGGGAGAAGATGGATGGATGGATGGATTGATTGGGAAAATCAAGAAAAAATGTTTTAAAAAATAAAATAAATGTAATTCTAAGAAAAAATTACAAATAATATTTTTACGAAAATGTGGCTTCAAAATGTGTGTTAGAAATCAGGTAAAATGTATAAAAGGTGTGGATTAAAAAATATATAAATACATCCAAACATTTAGTATCCCAGGTACGAACAGTTGACCCAATCTCCACGTTTGCCGCTTCATAGTGAACACCGCTTAACTCTTTAAGACTCATTTATGTCAAATATATGTTTCTAACGCCTCAGCGACTCACTGGCGGGCGAGGACACGTTGACGGGCTCGTCGATGTACGCCGGCTCTCCTGGTCCACACTTGTTGCAGGCGGTGACTCTGAACAGGTACTCCTTCCCCTCCATCACGTCGGTCACCGTCAGCTCCTGGTCCTGGATCCCAGCGGTCACCTGAGAGGGGGGGATTAGTTTAATAAATATCAGACACATGATGAGTCTGTGGTACTGAAGGAAAACTAAATAATTATTTATATAAGTAGTTATCACTGCAATAAACCATATTTCATTTTGTCTTAATGTACATTATTTAATTTCATATTCTGTTCTTGTACACATCTATTTACATGATATAGACTTCTGGCACTCTTCTTTATTTGTATTTTTGTATTTTATTATATATGTTGCATTGTTGGAGGAGCTCAGGTCAGAAGAGTTTCATTGCCATTTCTACCCTGTAGCTGCTGAGCATCTGATGAGAACACCTTTGAATCTTGAATTGAATTATTTTGGATAACCAGTGTTACCTTGACCCAGGTCTTGCGGGACAGGTCTCTCTTCTCCACCTGGTACCCAATCAGAGGGCTTCCTCCGTCGTGCTCCGGCGCCTCCCAGCTCAGGTGCACGTGCTGCCGGGTCACCTCCAGAACCTTGAAGTCCTTCGGGGCGCTGGGCGCCGCTGCAGAGAGCACAAATATATATATATACACACATTAAAAAAGAAAGGTTTTTAACTGGAACAACCGGACTACTCGGAAACTACTAAGGCTGATCTCAGAACAGTCAAATGTGGCAGAAATATGTTAAAACATTTTTAATGAGTTGTTTTTGGAAGTGTGAATTTAATAAGAAAATGTGGTAAAAAAAAACTCTGTAACAAATGAAAGGATTATATTAAGAAAAAATGTGTCCAAAAAATAAATTACAAACAGAGCTACGTCAAAGTTAACATGGCTAAATAAATGAACGCCAAGCTGTGAATGCATACAAAAAAAATGTAAATGGTAAAAAATGTGTGATCAAAGTTTCTATTAAAAAACGTGCTGAAAAAATATAATTTCTATTGAAAAAGTGTAAATCTTTGTGAAATCGTACCGATGACGTTGACCTCGATGTCTCCGCTGACGGAGGTCACGTCGTTCTCCAGCGTCAGGGTGTAAGTTCCCTTATCGGGGCGGACGCTCGGCATCACGATGAGCTCCGTGAACGAGGACTTGGTCGTCATGGAGACGCGCTCCTCGTCGGTGCTCAGCTTTTTCTCTCTGAACGTCCACTTGGCGACGGGCGTGGGGTACCCGGTGATCGGGACCCTGATGGTGAGGGGCTGCGGCACGATCACCTCCAGACCATCTTTGAACGCACTCAGGTCGAAGGAAGGAGCGACTGCAGGGGGGAGAGAGGTGCATGATGGGTACTGGACCTTTTACTGTATTTATATTTGATCATTTTTAGAGTCAGTGATAATTAAAACACTCACAGTGTGTCTCGTCGGCCAGCAGGGGGCCGATGGTGTTGGACGGGTCGGACAGTCCGGCGGCATTCTCAGCGAACACTTTGTAGTTGTACTTCTTCCCGTATTTCAGACCAGACACCTGAAGGTAACACGTACAGGAACAGGAACAGTGTCAAAATAAAATAAAATAAAAGTTGAACGAAAATGCTGGAGGGCTTTTACTTTGAAGGAGCAGGAGGGCTTTTACTCTGAAGGAGCAGGAGGGCTTTTACTTTGAAGGAACAGGAGGGCTTTTACTCTGAAGGAGCAGGAGGGCTTTTACTTTGAAGGAGCAGGAGGGCTTTTACTTTGAAGGAGCAGGAGGGCTTTTACTCTGAAGGAGCAGGAGGGCTTTTACTTTGAAGCAGCCAATAGAAGCAAATAACTGTGAAATGATTTTGCAGCTAAACAAATAAGAGTGTTTAAATAGCCTGACATTTTGGCCCTTTTTACTGAAATGATCAGCTTCAAACTTCACAGTAACTTAAGTCCCATATCAGAAATCATTAAAGATGTATCTGAGGTGTTTTCCACACTCATTAAAGTCCCGTATCAGACATTATTTAAGATGTATCCGAGGTGTTTTTTCCGTACGTTGTAGCAGAGGTCTGGGCAGAGGCGGGTGTTGCACCGCATCCACTTGTCGGTTCCCTCCTCGCAGCGCTGGATGATGTATCCGGTGATCGTGCTGCCTCCGTTCCTCAGCGGCGTCTCCCAGCTCAGCTGCACAGAGTTCTTGTTCTGGTCCTGCGAGACCAGGTTCAGGGGCGCACTGGGCCTCTCTGCAGGGGGGAATCAGAACATACATATCACTACATGCACTTCAGGGGTTATACCGTTTAGGCCTTGTCTTAACACGCTGCTGTGACGGAGTAATACCCCAAATTGGGATCGATTAAGTAGATCTGATCCCGTACTGTCGCAGTGTTTTAGGCCAGGGCAAAGTGGATTTCATAACAGCAGCAGAAAGAACTTAAATAAACAGTGGTGTAAGTATCGCAGAGATTTATACATGTAATGTGTTGCTTTATGCAAAGTTGTGTTAAAGTCTGTGTGAGTTTGAGAGACTGTCAGGCTTTAAATGTCCGCTAGGGGTCCATAAAGTGAATGTGAAGCTAATGCTAGCTTACCGATGGGGTCCATGATCTTAACGGGGCGCGAGGCGGCGCTGGGCTTCCCCTCGCCGGCCTTGTTCTGCGCCTTCACTCTGAAGATGTACTCCTTGTTCTCGATGACGTCGTTGACGATGGCGCTCAGCTCGTCGGCCTTCGTGATCTGCACAGGCGTCCACTTCACGGACGTGCGGTCGCGCAGCTCGATGATGAAGGAGGTGATGGGTGAGCCGCCGTCAGACTCCGGAGGATCCCAGGAGACGGTGCAGCCGAACTTCGTCACGTTTCCAACGATGACGTTCAGAGGAGCCTCAGGAACGTCTGGAAGTCATCGGAGACAGAAAACAAGTCAGGAACCTGAGCACTCATTTTATATATAACCTCATTTATGCGATGGGTTGCCCTTTCTAAGGGAATATGGATCATTTTTAGGCCATTCCCGTTTCCTCACTGTTGTTTCTTGCTCATTTATTTTCTTAAACATATATAAAACTTGGAAAACATATGATCACTTTAGGCCCATTTGAAATGCATCATTAGGTCAAAAGTGTTTCTCATCACCTGCTCTAATCAAATTGGTCTACCAATGTACTTAGACCACTTCCATTCCTTAATTTCGGTATTTCAATCCTCTTTTTATCATTGACTATCTGTCTATAAAATATGCTCAAAACACATAAACACAAAAAAAAAACTGCATTTAAGAAAACAAATGGATGCCTTTGTAATTAACGGCCTTTGTTTTCCCAGTGTAGTTTATGTGTGCTCGTGTCAACCCAATAATACACCTTGAATCTTCACTTCAAATTTAAATCCAGTCTTACCAAACTTGTTCTTGGCCTGTACGGGTTTGTCGGTGTCCACGTTGGGTCCGCTGCCGACCCGGTTTCTGGCGCAGACTCTGAACAGATACATGGAGTCCTTCTGGAGTCCGGTCACTGTGTACTCCGGACTCTCGGAGTGATCCGTGGCCAGAGTCCACGTCTTACGCTTCACGTCGCGTCTCTCAACAACGTAGGCAATGACCTTAGCGCCGCCATCGCTCTCAGGCTCATCCCACGCCAGACTCACCTCGCCGTCGGCGGTGTCGACAACCTGGAAGTTCTTCACGGGTCCAGGGACGTCTGGAGAAACAAGAGGAGGGTCAAGTTAAACAGTGGTGCAGGGAGGTGGTATTTCTCCATCAGCATCTTCCTGGTCCAATGGGATTTCTCCATGTGATTTTGGATTAAAAAACGAATCTAAATGAAAGGCAGCTAATGTTGGGCTATAAAGGAACTATAGCACGGTCACACGACTCTTCCTAATGTAAGATAAAGTAATGAAGTGTGTTTTGTCCCAACATTTTCCTTGTTTTTCTGTATAAAACCCTGTGTTCAGACTCACCGATGACCTCCAGGTTGATGAAGGCCTCCCCCTGCCCGTGCTTGTTCTTGATGGTGATCTTGTAGCGGCCCTCGTCGGACTTCAGCGGGTCCTTCAGCCTGAGCTCTGTGCGGTCGGCTGAGGTGTGGATGTTGTCCTTGGGCAGACTCAGTTTGTTGTACATCCAGTTGGCCTCGGCCTGAGGGTAGGCGCTGTACGGGACGGCCATGACGATGGGCTTCCTGGCGTCAGTGACGTAGCTCTGGTCTGTTGTCTTGATCTGAGGCACCGCTGCAGGAGGAGGAGGAAACAGGGTCAGAGAGACAACAACACTGGAGACACTGTGTTCATTTATGGTAATCAGGTTCCCTCTTTATTCATCATTAACATCTTCCCATCCTGGAATATCAATGTTTTATCCTTTAATGACTGATCTGAACCCGGAGTTTCTGGTGTTTGCTGCACCTCAGAGACAGTGTTTGGTGTTTGCTGCACCTCAGAGACAGTGTTTGGTGTTTGCTGCACCTCAGAGACAGTGTTTGGTGTTTGCTGCACCTCAGCGATAGGGTTTGGTGCGTCTCTTACCTGCGAGCTCCAGCTTGGCCTTGGCGTCTTTGTCCTTGACGACGAGTCTGTACTCGCCCTGGTCTCTGGGCCGGATCTCGCAGACCTGCAGCCGGTGGATCTTGCCCTCGCTCATCATCTGGTACTTGTCTCCCTGCACAACTGTCATGTTGTTCCTCAGCCACTTCACCTCCACGCGGTCCTTGTTCAGCTCCACCTCGAACACTACGTCCGAGCCGGGGGCCTGGAACGCGTCCTGGGGGGGTCTGATGATCTCCACTGGGGTCTCTGCAGAACGGGAAGGGATCATGAGCAGGGACTACTTTATCACAAAAACATCCTTTATATTAAAGAGTGAATCCTCACCGTCGATGAAGAGCCGGGCTCTGGATCTCTTGTCGTCGACTCCGCAGGCGTACTCACACTCATCCTCAGGTCTGCACTCCTTAATGCGCAGCGTGCACATCTTCCCTTCTCTCACAAATGTATATCTGGGGAAACAAAATAAGCACGTTATGAGTCAGTCAGTTGAATTTCTGTTTAACAGAAGAAACAAAAAAACCTTATTTCTAATAAAATCTAAGTCAATATTTTTCCTTTTTTGCAACAAACTGAATATGTGCCTACAAAGACAAACAGATTCTAAGCAACTTATGTTTAAAGCAAATAAAAGGGCCCAGAGGTTGCAGCACCTTTATTTCAAGTGCTTTAAATCTGATAACTTATTTTTCTCAAATCACTTCATATGTAAATATAAATCCCTTATCTCATGTCCGTTTGCAAACAATCTATGTCAATTGTTAAAAAAACAAAGGGGCCCAAGTTTGAACCTTGTGGTACCCCGTAAGGACTTGATGAATGCCGTACCTGTGTCCTTCTCTGATCTCCTGTCCAGTTTCTGAACTATTTATGTATATAGCAAACAAAAGAGGGCCCAGGATCGAACCCTGTGGTACCCCTTCAAACCTGATTATCTACAAAAACCTTTGTAATGTTGATTTTTGAGAAAGAGCTCTATAGATATATTGATAGGAGCCGTACCTGGGTCCTTCTCTGATCTCGCGTCCGTTCCTGTACCACTTGGGGTCTGCCTTGTCTTTGGTGAGTTTGCAGGTGAACTCTGCGTCCTCGAACTCTGTGATGGTCTGGTCCTTCAGCTGTATGCTGAAGTCGGTGGGCGCCTCGCTGATGATCAGCTCCGCCGTGCACTTGCTGTCTCCGGCCATGGCGGTGTACTCGCCCTCGTCGGCAAGCGTACAGTCCTTGATGGTAAGCGTGTGCTTCTCTTTGTCCGCCCGGTATACGATGCGTTTACTGAAGGTGATCTCCTGGCCCGCCTTCATCCACTTCAGCGTGGCGTTGGGCCGGTTCACCTTGCAGGAGAAGACGATTGTGTTCTTCTCCTGGGTGTCGATGTCCTCCAGAGGAACCACGAACCTCATGCTCTCCTCTGAAACACACAAAGAACACCGTCAGGTCATGTGATGAACTCTGGCACCAATTAAAGAGTGATATACATATTGATTCTACATCAACACTCTCACCGTGTCACCAGACAATACCTAAACATACATTTGTAGATTTACACAGTTTTTTGTGTATTTTCTACATTAAATGTATTATTTATCAACATCTAAAATGAGTCCTCTCTAATTGGCCGGGTTGATGTTTAAGTATACATTTTATATTCTTATCATATATTATTTCCTTATGAAATATCATTACCTTTGACCAAAGATGAATTAATGTTGTATTCTATGTTATTACCTTTGACGGTGAGGTTGCAGCTGCTCCTCTCTGATTGGTCAGATTTATGTTGTATTTTATTATATATATATATTATATGTTATTACCTTTGACAGAGAGGTTGCAGGCGCTCTTGGCCTGCTCTCCTCTCTGATTGGTCAGGTTGATGCTGTACTCGGACTCGTCTCCCTTCTGGGCGTCTTTGATCCTCAGTGAGAACACGTTGTCTCTCTGCACCATCACGTACTTGCTGCTCTCGAACACCGTCTCCTCCTTCTTCAGCCACTTGGCCTTCGCTCCCTCTGTGTTCACCTCGCAGTTCAGAACCACTTCCTGTCCCTCCTTGGCCTCCGTGTCCTTCAGCGCCGTGATGATCCTCAGCTTCTCTGCAGGGCGAAACGGATCCATGTTAGTGTTAAAAACTCAACGTAAGCTGGAGTATGACATTTAAAATTCTGTAGGTAATAAGATTGGTTTTAATTCCAAAAATGTAAACTACTGTTAGAATATAAACTAAGATAAGATAAGAAGTTTTATGGATCCCAATGTGGGACATGTTTGCGTTGCAGCAGCATAAAAAGACAAGGCGTTGCACATTAGAGAAATGAATAGACTAGAAATAAACAATTCAAAAAGTAAACGTCTCAAATAGAAATAAAATAGCCAGCCAGAGGAGATTTGTTATAAACAGGGGTGCACATAACTTTTTTGCCCTGGTCTCAAAGGAGCACCTGGAGATGTTGCTAGGTGCGCATCCTTCAAATTAAATAAACCGGACCTTTTGAGGGGTACTTGACTTTCCGAACGGGGGGGGGGGGGTTAGTGAGCACGCAGCAGGGTTACTGTGCGGAGCGCATAAAGCAGACCTTCACGCGATAGCGAGGGGTAGAGCGAGGGATCGTAGATGCCGTGGTGCTCGCGGACAGATTAAAAAAATTAAACCTAAATAGCTCGCGAATTATACTTTGGCGGCCGTTAATATACCTGGGCGGCCCGCCAAGAAAAGTCTATGTGGGAGACCCTGCTATCTATCCAGTTCTTATGCAACTCACAAATATCTCTCTCTCTCTCTTCTCTCTTTTCTATCTCTCTCTTCTCTCTTTCTCTCTTTTCTCTCTTTCTCTCTCTCTTTTCTCTCTCTCTCTCTCTCAATGTTGGTGCGCAAATGCGCCTTTTTTTAAATGATCCGGTGCTCTTTTTTGGCGGGGGTGCGCATGCGCACCTGCGCACCAGTTATGTGCAGCCCTGGTTATAAAGCCGTATTGCAGTAGGCAGGAATGGAACTAATTCACTTGAGAACAATGAACACTTGGATTGGGACTTCTCTTTGTGTTTCTTTGTTTTCTTTGTGCTGTTTCTGATTTTGTGTAAAGCGTCTTTGAGCACTGGGCAAAGCGCTATATATATGACAATGACCTCAGTGGGCGGGGCTTACCGAGCACGGTGAGGTCTGCGCTGGCGCGCGTCGCTCCGATCATCACCACGTAGGCGCCCTCGTCCTTGGGCTCGCTGTCCTTGATGACCAGCGAGCGTCTCTTCCCGTCGCTCAGCATGCTGAACTTGTCTCCGGCCTGCAGCTCCGAGCCGTCCTTCAGCCACTTCACCTCGAACGTGTCTTTGGAGACGGAGCAGCTGAACTCCGCCTTCTCGCCCTCCACCACCTCCACGCTGTGCGGCCGCGAGATGAACTCTGCAGCCAGCTCTGAGAGGAGGAAGCAGCAGGGGTCAGAGGTCACACAAGCATCAAGGTGAACACAGGTTACTTCCCTTTCTGTGTTGCAGAGTTCCTATTTAGTTTTTATTCTTTCTCCTTCTTATGACATCATACAAGGACCATTGTAGGTGTAAATCTACATATGTCTCCTTATGATAAAAAGATATTTCAAGTCATACAAGTACAGAAAAAGTTGAGTTCCAAGTAAAAAAACTCCCAATTTTACTGTAGAAAGAACCCTTAAAAAAGTAATGAATAAGCCTTTTTTTAATTAACCTACAATGACCCTTATATGCCGGCTTTTTCTTGCCTGGTTGCAACATCATTGTTGTAACTTGAGCAGTCCTAAAAAGATAAAGTTATTATAAAAAACTTCTTATAGTCTTAATACTAATCTCTAAAGTTATCATGAGAATATTCCTCCTCCCCTCCGTACCGTTAATCTTGTCCTACAAAGATTAAGTAATTCAAAGATCTCTCCCCGTACCGTTGATCATGTCTAATAGTAATAAAGTTATGATTAAATAGATCTCTCTCCTCACCGTTGATCTTGAGGGTCCCGGAGGTCTTGATGCTGGCGCTCAGCCTGCAGGTGTACTCCGCGGCGTCGGCCATCTTCAGGTCCTGGATCAGCAGGATCCTCCTCTTCCCGTCCACGATGTGCTCGTAGCGGCCACCCTCCGGCAGCTCCTCGTCTCCTCTGAACCAGCGCACCTCGGCCGAGGGTTTGGACACCTCGCAGATCAGCTTCACGCTGTCCGTCTCTGTGCCCTCCACGCTGGACAGGTTCTTACTGAAGCGCGCCTCCTCCTCTGTGGACACAACACCCCGTCAGAGTAAAGGTCTCAGACACTTTCACATACTTTATGTAATGGGTAAATAGAAAATAAAAAACAATAGATTTGCGTACGTTTTTACTGCATTGATAAAGACTAAATATTATTTATCTTTCTCTTTATTTTGTATCAGAAAACAATCTTACAAAGCAAGTAAATCAAAAAATATTGAAGTTAATTATGAATTAGCTGAAGGTTAGTATCTTCGATGCACTGCATGATCAAGACTTGTGTCAGATCAGCTGAACCCAAGTTGTTCCCGTATGGAAACAATGTTCTTGATCTGTGATATTTATATATATTAAATATTCCTTACCGACGACAGTGAGCATGCCGGAGGACTTGATGGTTTTGGCGTCGCACTCGTACTCCGCCTCGTCGTCGAACACAGACTTGTGGACGATGAGGACGTGCTGCCGGCCCTGAGACACCATCTCGTACTTCTTCCCTTTCCTGATTTCACTTCCGTCTTTGAACCAGCGGACCTGAGAGAAGAGGAGGAGAGCGTGAGACACATCGTCTTTAAATCAAACCTTTATTGATATGTTTATCCGTGGACGGACACTCACCTTGACGTCCTCTCTGGACACTTCACACTCAAACCTGGCAGATTCCTTCTCTTTCACTTCCACGTCGTGCAGCGGCTTCGAAAACTCGATGTGTGGAGCTGAGGACGCAAGAAAATAATTAAACACTTTAAATGATTCCTCATCAGGGTCTATGAGGGTCCCCAAGTCTAATGGGACACTTGATAGGAACTTCTGAAAGTCTTTAAGTGTCTTTTCAAGGGTTTTCATGAGGGTTCCTTAACTTCTTCATGGGTCATTAACCTCTTACAAGAGATTTCTTAACTTTTATAAGGGTTTCTTTACACTTTTGATTGGCTATTTAAGTAATATAAAGGGTTGTTTAAGACCCGAACGATTTAAGAGCTACCAAGTGTTTAATTTACTCCTAGAGAGGGGGTAGGGTCTAGCATCTTGCCTCTATCATGGTCCTTTAACTCTTTACAAAGGGTTTCCCTGACTAGAAGTGATTCAGATTCGTCCTTAACTCTCATTTCAATTTCAATTTTCAGGAGGTAAAACTTATTGTGAGGGATCTTAAAACCTTCTGAAGACGGTTCCTTAACTTTAACTCTAAGGTAGTTTCTTTATTAGTCTTAAAAAGGGTCTCTAGACTTCCCTAGAAGCTCCTTAAGCTTTTTTCAGAGAGGTCTGTTTACTGTAAGACGCCTCTCTTGATATCTATAGAGTAACCGTTCCCTGCTGGACTCACGCTCCACATTGAGGAAGCAGGAGGTCTTGAACTGCTTGGCGTCGCAGGCGTACGTCCTGGAGTCGTCCAGCGTGCAGTCGTGGATGATCAGCGCCCTCTTTTGGCCGTCCACGATCATCTCGTACTTCTTTGTCTTCCTGATCTCTGTCCCGTCCTTGAACCATCTCACCTCGGCCTTCTCCCGGGACACTTCACACTCCAGTGTGGCGGTGGCCTCTTCCTCCACCGTCTGGTCCTGAAGAGGCTTCGAGAACTCCACCGCCGGCTCTGAACCCCCAACAGAAACACATGTTATTGAGCTTTACTTATGGAAACCTCCATTGGGGAATCAGCAGTTTCTCAGAGTGCCTCGGCAGACCTTTGACGATGAGGTTGGCCTCCGTCTGGAAGTCCTTGGCGGTGAGTTTGATCTGTCCGGCTTCATTGAGCTTGACGTCCCTCAGAGTCAGGCTGTGGACTTTAGCTTCCGACTTCAACACCACCTGTTCAACACACGCAGGTATTAGGAGGGTTTGCACCGCCCTGAGCATCGACTGCCAGGCTCTACAGAGTCATGCAGCCTTCAGACCAGACGCAGGGTGTTTAACATCAAACGTGCTAATCAAGAGCACTAGCTAGCCAGAGATGGTCATTGATGCATCTGTGTGGCACTCAGCAGAGAACCCTATAATACTTCATATCTTAACTTTATCATACCCTCCATATTCCCTCTGTATATAACACCTATGCATATCAGACTGCCCTGCACTCCACCCTTCCTTGCGCTGCTGCTCAGATGCTAACCACATCTTGTTGTCGATGTGCAATGACAATAAAGATCTGATTGAATCCAATCTGATCGCCATGCATTGTTAAAACCCAGCTGCGATTTCAACTTGTTGGGAACCGTTTTTTACATCATGTGATTAAACTTGGTGTCATGTATTTGGTGTGGCTATGGCTTGGTGTGCTTATCTGTATATGGGGGGGTTGCTGGTTCAATCCCCCCACCTGCAGTCAGCATGTCAAAGGTTCCTCGAGTAAGATACTGAACGCCGTATTGCTCCCGTTGGCGTGTCAAAGTATTGAAGTGTCTAAATACCATGTCATGTAATGTATATATACTTTAGGTATTTCTAAATCTATTTTCCATTTACGACTTCTGTAACTGCCTCATTCCTATTGGCTGCTTTGGACATTCGTCACAGTGTTAAAAAGTGAACCCATGTTCAACTCTGGGCTTTCTGAAGGAAACCATTGCCTGGTTTACGCCCGTGGAAAATAACTTTATATTGAGATTCATAAAACTTTATTCATAATGTGTTGGAGCGCTAGCCAATAGGAGCGCTAGCCATTGTTCTGTTCTCTAACATAATACCATTTGTTCTATTATTTAATAGCATTGCATTTCATATGGAGGTAATCCAAAAGAAAGTATCTGGGTACTTTAAAAGTTTGATAATCCAATTTGTACAGGTAACTAGTTTTTGTAACGGATTATATATATACCATATACATGTATGTATATATGTGTGTGTGTGTGTGTGTGTGTGTGTGTGTGTGTGTGTGTGTGTGTGACAGCTAAATTAATGCAGGCAGCTGCTCCTCCCCCGATTTAAACTGCGAGGCCTCCTGACACCTGACGGCTGCCCCCCCCCCCCCCCCCGACTGGATTTCACTTACGTAACACATGCATTACACTGCATCATATCATCTCTTATTCTCAATATTTGTTGGTTAATACATATTTCTGCTACATATAGTTTCCATATTTATCTCAAAGGGAGAAATCCTTTCAACGTGAAACTCTTCAATGACGATAAATTGAAATATCTTCACTTTTCGCTTGTTTTAACAATAACAAATATGAATAATAATAAAAGAGTATCTATGTTTCTTTGACATGAGGACATACATGTTATTTGTATAGTTTCCTTGTGTGTTTATATTCATCTCACAGGGACAGAGTGTGAAATCCTTTCAAAATGAAACTCTTCAATCACGATACATCTTAGGAAGATATGTTTTAAAGTCACGGGTTGTTCCATAAATCACAAAGCAGCTATGGTAAAGGATTGCTTTTGGGTTTCAACTCTACAGAATCACCTTTATTATATTTAAGGTGGTTATTAAGGGTCAAATATTTCTGGTCAGTTTCTATCAAGAGTGTAAAAACCAAACTGTGATCCAAACATTATAAATTAATGACTTAAAACGCACTTTTATTTTTGGTACTTTCAACAATTACTTTGTGTTTTGTATTCGTATGTATGGTGTGTGTTGGGGGGGTGAGGTGTTTTATTGCTCAGCTGGAGGTGTGTGCGCTGCTTAATGTCGTAAGGAAACATCTTAATGTCGTAAGGAAACATCTGAATGTAAGGAAACATCTTAATGTCGTAAGGAAACATCTTAATGTCGTAAGGAAACATCGTAATGTCGTAAGGAAACATCTTAATGTCGTAAGGAAACATCTTAATGTCGTAAGGAAACATCTTAGTGTCGTAAGGAAACATCTTAGTGTCGTAAGGAAACATCTTAGTGTCGTAAGGAAACATCTTAGTGTCGTAAGGAAACATCGTAATGTCGTAAGGAAACATCTTAACGTCGTAAGGAAACATCTTAATGTCGTAAGGAAACATCTTAATGTCGTAAGGAAACATCTTAATGTCGTAAGGAAACATCTAAACGTGTGTGAAAGTGAATCTGAGGCTCAGCAACCAGCTGTTATCCAACAGGACGAAGAGCTTCAAAGGATCTGTGAACATGCTCTTTATTTCTGTGCTTTCTAACTCTTTATACAGAAAGGAGATTTAATGAGCTCAGTAACGTTTGTTTTACAGATTAAACAACATACATAAATGTCCTGTAACTCATGTTGGAGAGCTTCAAATCACCATGTTGGTTTTTCAGAATGAAACACCTTAATCGTTTCAACAGGAGTTTAAGGGCTGATTGGAAAGCCTGTGAACACTTCTCTGAAATGAATCCCTGCTGACTTCCACACCAATAAAACCAGAACGTTCATATCTGATGTAAACAGGAGCCATCTAACCTCCTCTGAATCACCATTAAAACCTACAGGATTTTAACACATTGTATCCACTTTACATTGGGATAAAGCTAAGCTTATTAAATCTGAGCGTTCACACATTTGAACCCTCCCTCTTGGCTTTAGTTTTCCACTTCATGGAGCAGCTTGATGTAACAGCATGCAGTAAATCACATTGCACAACGCGCACAGAGATCATGTGTCAGTCTTAAATTACATCCAGTAATAATCAAACTAATCCCGCGCTATGCCTGATATCCTCTCAGAGACCGCACTCACACTCCTACGCTCTGAATGATTGAATAAACATTTAAAAACACTTTAAAAGCTGTCAGTCTCAGATCTGCCACCTGCCCTGTGCCCCGTTAAAAATAACCCCAGAAACGCTTACAGGGCAGAAAGCTCCAAAGCAGATCGAATGCAGCGCAGGAATCCAGGCCCTTATATGCAGACAAACTGAACGGTGTGTGTGTGCAGGTGTACAGCAGGCCTACAGGAAGTGTGTGTGCTCAGGTGTGTGTGTGGACTCACTCTGTCGCTTGGCTCCAGCTTGGTACCCCCAAGGAACCACTCGACGGCGATGCCCTCGTACGACAGCTCGCACTCGAAGGTGGCCGTCTCTCCGGCGGTCACCGAGGCATCCGCCAGGGGCCGAGCCAGGGCGATGACCCGCGCTTTAGATTGGGGAGAAGACATGGTTAGTCCCCCCCCTTAAAACAGGTCGATGTAAATCCACACAGAGTGCTTAATCCTGGGATGTGCTCCTCATGGCTGCTGCTGCTGCTCCGAGGCCAGAAGAAGCCTTCAGGACTGAAAGCTCTCTCTTGGGGGGTTGACGCTGGGGGGGTGCGCTCATTAGCATTAGCATTACGGCCACCAGTGAGGGCCAGGGTCGCGTCCTCCCCCCCGCCAATCTCTGTGAACCTGCTCTACATAAGGCATGTGGCTTCTAAAATAACCGAGGGTCCCGATTGGCTGAGAGCCCAGTGAGAAAAATAGGAGAAGGGGGGTTGCAAATCTGCTCCTGTCAATCAACACGTGAACATATCCTGGAAAAGAGAAATCTACCTAATGTCCGTCTGCAGGACAATGTGGATACCTGTGTGTGTGTGTGTGTGTGTGTGTGTGTGTGTGTGTGTGTGTGTGTGTGTGTGTGTGTGTGTGTGTGTGTGTGTGTGTGTGTGTGTGTGTGTGTGTGTGTGTGATGATCCAGGGTGTCAGTTTAGATTAACAAGTTGCATCAAGTATTTACAGCGGCTGCCTCACATGCCTGAATTAAGGCCTGTTTAACGGCCGGTAACAGTTTACACACACACACACACTCTGACTCACTGACAGCTAACACACTCACTGACAGCTCACACACATTTAACTCTGGATTAGATATCTCTAAATATATTGAAACAGTAACACACACTGTAAAAACAAGCTCTTCCTAAACCAGGGACTTCACCTTCGGGGAGTTAAAGCCCTACACTTGGTCACAGATTTGAATGATTACTTGACTTTATTCTAATTCATTCATGTTTTGTTTGAGTCACGGAAACATCTGTCACTTCACTTTGAGTTTCAACTGGCTCTCTGTTCGTATCTGAGTCAGATTAGATCGAGTGAGCAGCTGTGTATGTCTCAGTGATAGCGAGGTGTCTCCCGATGTCCTGCAGGAGCTTGCACATCTGTTTCATTGAATGGGGAAATGCACCTTTAAATGTTTTTAAATCCTGCTTTAAATGACAATCAACATGCAATTACTCTTTAATGACAGAAGAAAGAAACGGCTAGACTTGTTCCCACAATATGAAACTGTCTCAGACTCCAGGGGACCTAAGGGGTCTGAGTGTCCCCATGAAAATAACTCTGTCCATTCAAACCAGATTAAAGCAATATTTTAACAATTTTTAGGATAATGTAAATGGCTGCAGAGAGTTATATTTTCAGATCAACAAATATGAAGCTACTACTAGCTTAGCATAAAAACCTCATAAAGCTTCACCTCAAACTAGATATCTAATGAATTTGAGGCCCATCCTGTACCATTATAAACACATTGAACGTTACATCTTTCTTTCATTTTGGCATCATTTTAAGTCATTGTAAATATAACAAATATATATATATATTATTTTACTGAAGTGTGCAATATTTGTGTCATTATGCCTCCTTGTTTATGTGGCTTGTTTTTGTTTAAATGAACACAAAGTTAAATTTGACCCAGAAATCAAAATTAGGCGAACTTAAAAATGTGACCAGAAATCTTCAAAAAGCTAAAAAGAGTCAACTTTTCCAGTGAAACACGACGTTAGCCAACCAATCAGGATACATGTGATGATGTGTGGCATGTTTTTCTAACAAAATGTACATTCATGCATGAAAACTAGAATAAAAAATGTTAAAAATGTGTGTAAATGTGAAGCCGAGGCCCAACGAAGAGAAGAGGATCTTTCTGGATATTAAAACGTCTGACAGCAAACGGTGTTGGATGCGTGTGATGTCAGTGTTGTTCCTGTCACCTTTGACCCTGAGCTGAGCGGAGGACTTGGCGTTGGCTGCGGAGAAGTCGATGCTTCCTGCCATGTCCAACTTGCAGTTGAAGATGACCAGGATGTGTCGCGCTCCCTCGTCCTTAATCTCCACATCCTGAGACAAAGACATTCAGATTTTACATTTTAAACTTTAAACAGAAATCAACTGAGAGAAGTCTGCAGTGTTCCTTTACAACACCTTTTGTGTTCATTTCAGATGAACTGATAATTCCTTCCATTTCTACCAATTTAGCTTCATTTCCCCGAATAAATAACAATACATTTGTCTGTACTTGTGTTTGTTCTAACAGGGACAGGTGCAGCATCTTAACTCGTCCTTCCTGAGGCAGAAAGCAACCTCTCTAGAATATTTCTAACCCTATTCAAACATTTTCCAGCAGTAAATTATAATAAATGTCTATCTTTGTGTTCAATCTGACGGGTGCAACATTTCTCCATTTTTACAAAATAAATGTACCAGGATATATTTTCCGGGGTAGTTCCTGCTGTAATGAATAATACATCTGTCACTTTTGAAGTTTAATCTTACAGGTGAGGGGTGCAGCTGCTCCCCCTTCAGCTTCCAGGTGGCGTGCAGGTCCTCCTCGGAGATCTCCGTCTCAAACTTGGCGGTCTCGGTCTCAGTGACCTCCACGCTGTACAGCGGGCGGACCACCTTAATGTCGCGCTCTGCAGGGGGGGGGAAACAGACGTCAAGGAGGAGGAGGAGGAGGAGGAGGAGGAGGCGGAGGAGGAGGAGGAGGAGGAGGAGGAGGAGGAGGAGGAGGAGCTCTCAGAGGAACCAGATGAAACAGTTTCATGATGTACAGAAATGTAAAATGACAGCTCAGTGTGGAAACAGAAACGTGACGAGCAGCTGACGCTCAGAGCGACTTACAGAGTGAGCAGAAGCAAAAAGACGAGTACAAACTGAAACCCAGCGCATTAGAACATCTGATCACTGTCTCACTAACATTATAAGTTCATTATTAATGCATGTGAGGACATTTATGAACTATAGATAAGTTCTGGAGTCAAAATACATTTCTTGGAGGGAGATAGAAATGATAAAAGAATAGTTTAACAATATTAAATATTAAGTATTTCTATAACAGTAAGTAGTACTGAACTTATTTAGGATGTATACATTTTTAAAGATTTCAAAAAGTAAATTATTATTCAAACATTTCAAATTAAACCTAAATAATAAATATAAAGGGCGTGTTATTTATCTCTATATTATAATTATAATATAGAGATAATATTTATACCAAGGGTTTATCAGGAAAGCTCATTATCCTGTGCTTGCAATTTTTTTAATGAAATAGTAAAATGATTCTATTGTTTAAAAATGAAATATATTATATATTAGTTTGAATTAAACTATCATTGGCATGATCATCTGTCAAAAGTAAATTCATACAATGATTTGAATATTATAAGATGTATATGAACACTTGTATGTGCCTCTGAGTGGAGAGACATTTACATTTCCATGTCTCCGTTTTGTCTTCAGAGTTCATAAAGTGTTTTTATACAGTTATAATATAGAGTTATAATGGGCGGGGTTATGAGGACAAACAAAGATGGAGGATGGAGGGGGCGGGGGCGGGGCATGGATGGGGGCGTGGTCTCGCTGCATGGTGGTGGGCGGGGCTTGTTCTGCAGTCCTGCATGTGTTCAGGGTCTCCGCAGGTTTTACCTTCGATGTTCAGGTCGGCCGTGGTTTTGTCGATGCCACAGTCGCAGGTGTACGACCCGATGCTGCTCCTCGCCGCCTTCTTGATCACCAGCATGCGCCTCTTTCCGTCCGCTTGCATCAGGATGTTCTTGGAGGCAAATATTTCGTCACCGTCTTTGTACCAGCGGACCTCGCCGGCCGCCTTGCTCAGCTCGCAGGACAACACCACCTCGTCTTTCTCAACGGCGGTGTAGTTCTGCAGCTTCACCGTGAAGTACAGGTCGCCTTCTGCAAGAAGACACGTCAGCAACACACAGTTAAAGCACAACGGTTTGGGAATGAGCCGGAAAAGTCTGGAGCCAACTGGAGATCTGTAGAAGGCTTCAGCGAATACTCTTGACTGAGTATTCTGTGTCTTTAAGACTTGTTAAACAATAAAATGTATCATTTCTATCACCAGTGAGTGTATCGTGTTATATTCTGAGTGTTAAGCAAACGGAGCCTTTTTTTAGATTTCTGTTTGTTTCACCGTCAGCGTGGTACTGACCGAGCACGGTGAGCATGGCCTCTGAGGTCTTGCTCATGGCCTCCACTTTGATCATGGAGGTGTCGTCGATGGAGACCTCCTTGAAGGCCAGCGTGAAGACTTTCCCGTCCTCCGACATGTGCACCACCTTGCTGGGGTGCAGCCGGACATCGTTTTTGTACCAGACCACAGGGATCTTATCGTGAGAGAGTTCCACGCTGAACTCTGCCGTCTCACGCTCCTTCACGGTCACATCTTTAATCGGCTTGATAAATTCGAGGCGAATACCTGATGACGAAAGGTTATATACAAAGGGGTTTCAAACTAAAGACAGTAACACAGACAGATTAACATAATGCTGACGGCCTGAAACACACTGTCCCCTCTGATTTAACTCGTAGTCACCTTTGATAATCAACTTCCCAGACGTCCGTTTGTCTTCAGCCTCAAACATGTACTTGGCTTCGTCTTCATATCTGGCAGATTTCACAATAAGAGTGTGTCTCTTCCCCTCCACCTGGATCTCAAACTTATCATCATTTGTCAACTCCTGAGATCCCTTCAGCCAGCGGAAGCTTTTGGGCTCTCTGGAAATTTCCAGCTCAAACTTGGCCTCGTCCTTTTCGTACGCTGGACGTCAGCCAGCGGAGTAATGAAAGAGACCGGCGGCTCTGCAGATTCAGACAGATACAGATAACATAAACGGACGGGCCCAGGAGAGAAACTGTGGATCAGGGGTTGGGATGCAATAGCATTTAGAGATTAAATCACTATTACATTTCATTGATCCACATTGTTAGACAATAGAACTGAAGGACCGTAAGACTGAACCCGGGTTTTTCCTTGTTAAGAGTTTGAATAAGAGTGGTAAGTGAGCGCTCACCCTTCACTTTCAGGTTAGCAGAGCATTTGGCGTTGGCGGCGGTAAACACCAGCTCGCCTGTTTGAGGCACTTTGCAGTTGTACAAGACCAAAGTGTGTTTGGCACCGTCCTCCACGATTTCTACATCCTGCAGACGACCGACAGACGTCAGCATTTCAGTAAAAAAAAACATGAGGATTTTAAAGTGAGCAGGGTGGTCGATTCACTTTCATTTGTGAAAAACACAAGTGGTTTTAAACAAAATGAAAGTGAAGGGAACCACATGTAAGATAATTATTGTGATGAGACGTACGGCGGATGGACTGAGGACTTCTCCGTTTAGTTTCCATTGTCCATGGACATCGTCCTCACTGAGCTCCACTTCAAACCGAGCGGTTTCTCCGTCAAACACCTCAACTCCGTACACCGGCCGCACCACCTTGATGTGGCGCGCTGACGTTTAAGAGAGGGGACAAAGATGTTTAAATATTCAGACAAACTTCACATTAAAACACAAACACAAGACGTAGACGCACATCATACAAGAACTCCTTTATAGTGCAACCTTTTTCTAGGACAAGAAACAACCAAAGGGCTCCAATGGCTGGGTAACAACACGGTGATGATCCAGCAAGTTGGTTTTGCAAGTAAACGGAAATAAATGGACCATCACTGCCCACAAGGAGCCATTTGGTTCTTTATGGACCGGTTAGATCATTGAGGTGCACGTTAAAGGTTTTCTTCAGAGAGGGGTGGTTCTGTTAGGAAGACCCTCTGAAGAAATATAACAGTGACAAACAAACAAGACAAGACATAATGATGGAAGAACACCACAGGGGTTTTCTCCAATAAGGGTTATAATCAGAGTTGAATAAACCCACGAAAGGCTTTCTCTGAAAACTCTTGTAGTGTGTTTCCAACATTCTCAGAAAGGTGATGGCAGTGGTGATGAGCGTAAAAAAGGTGCTTAAAAATGCCAGAAAAAGACTTGTGCGATGGAGCTTGAGGTTATGAGGTGAAGGATGAGCTTAAGATGGATGATGAGCACCATGAAATTACCTTCAATGTGAAGCGTGGCCATCGTCTTATCTGTCCCACAATCACACACGTACTGTCCTTTGTCTTTGTTGGCAACTTTCTTGATGACAAGGGTTCTGCGTTTGCCCTCGGCCTTAATGGCCACCATCTTAGAGGGTTTGATCTCGGCCTCGTTGTGGTACCACATGACCTCCACGTCTTTGCTGAGCTCGCAATCTAGGGCCACCTCGTCTTTCTCCACCGCAGTATAGTCCTGCAGCTTAACCGTGAAGTACGCATCGCCCTCTGGAAGGGGGAAATGTTTGTGTGACTCTCCAGACAGAAACACACATGAATAACAAACAAACACACAGTCCGAGGTAAACAAACAAGATGAGGAACACAAAAACACAACATGTAGAGACACAAACATGACTTACAAACACACAAACATGGACACATATCTGTGGAGAGAAGAAGACGAACAGGAGGAGGACAGACATGGGTTTACCTATGACCGTCAGGTTGGCCATGGAGGGAATCCCTTTGGCCTCAGCCTTAATTTGACAAGTATCGTCGAGAGTCACTTCCTTCATTTCTAACACGTGTTTCTTCCCGTCCACGTGAGTGAGCACGGCTCTGCTCGGGTGGATTCTGACATCGTTTTTGTACCATGTGACGGGGATGTTCTCATGAGAGAGCTCCAGCTCAAAGCGAGCCGTCGTGCCTTCCTTCACCGTTTGGTCCTTTAGCGGCGAGATAAATTTGAGCCTGATACCTGTAGTTGCATTAGGTGGAAAGAGGAGGCAACCAACTCAATGAGTGCTGTCTGGATAATGATAAAGGCTCTGCTAGATAATGGCACTCCAGCACTTACCATCCACCGTGAGTCTAGCTGTGGACATTTTGCCCAAAACAGCGATTGTATACGCGTCCTCGTCATCGAACTCGCAGCAGTTTATAATGAGCATATGCTTCTTTCCATCATCGATGATGTCATACTTTTGGTCCGGGGTGATGACATCATCCCCTCTATACCACATGACCTTAGAGACATCCTTCGTGATGGTGCATTCAAACTTTGCCTGTTTCTTTTCAGGCACAGAAACATCCTTCAGCGGGACAACAAAGTCCATCTCGATTTCTGGGTTTAAAAAGGACACAGAACATCAACAACACAACAAAAAAACAACAACGGTGTACACACAGTGGACAGTTTACCAGTCGTAAAACATAACATAAATAAAGTCTGCTTGGTAAGGTTCGGTGAAGAACTCTATGTGATGATTCCTCCAAAGGTTTAGTCTTTCGGCAGGACCGGTCCACCACCAACTAGGACTTCAGTTTACTGGGATACATCATTGTTCTTTCTTCACCAGTTACTTACCTGCTTGGACTCAACCCAGTGCCTACTGAACTCTATGATAGTTGCTGAATCATGCCTGGTGGTTTAACAAATAAACTGGCCACTGTTCGTAGAGTTAACGAACAACATTTAACCACAGACAGTACGAATATCCTGCAAAGTGGCAGCACAAACACACATTTAGACACATGTCAAATCGGACATATAAACAGACAGGTTTCCATTGAACAGACAACAAATAGAAAACACACAAACACACTGGAAATTGTTGGGATTCTCATCCAAATGTCTCCTGGTCTTCCCGGGCTGCAAGACTCAAAGAATGGCATACAAAATGCATTTCATTCATCAACCCTATGAAATAAAGATCTAAGGTCCGCTCTCAAGTGCCTTTAAGCTTTATTGTATTGCCCACGAACCTTACGCCTTTATTTTTACACCTAATATCCTAAAACATTGTACATCCGGTCCTGGATACCAGGCGCAGGTCTTACCTTTGACGTTGAGCATCGCGCTGGTCATGGCGTTCAGAGCCTGGTACGAAACCTCTCCGGCATGATCCAACTGGCAGTTCTTCAGAGTGAGCTTACGCACCCCGCGCTCCATGTGGATTTCGCACGTCTGGTGAATATATCGAAGTATAAAGTAATGAACATGACCATGCAAAAAAAGAAATACCTGCAGTAAGAATCGTGTGACTATTTAACGGAAACAAGTTCATGAAACCGTACCGGGGATCTGGTCAGAACCTCTCCTTTGAGCTTCCATTCGCCGGGAACATCGTGCTCAGAGATCTCCGTCTCAAACATGGCGTCCTGCTTCTCAACCACCTCAACGCTGGCCAGAGGTTTCAGGATCTCAGCCTCGCGCTCTGAGAGAGATGTTGTGTTAGTATTCAGAAATATCGACCAGACTAAAGAAAAGTAAACGAGGCACTTAGGGATGTCACAATACCAGAAAGTCAATAGTCAATACCAATACCATTTAAACACAATTCTTGATACCTATAACTAATCTTACACTTCTTTGTTACCATTAGCATACTGGGTTGTGTTTGGAAATCAAACAGGTCATAATTTCCTAATTACATCTCCTTCAGACAACTGGATTTATTTACGTTTCTCACACAAGACTACATTAAACACATCATGATAACGTTATGATTTACCTTTGCCTAATACTTCAATTTGTGTAAAGAGTTTGTATGCACCACAATGCAACTCAAAGGAGCTTGGCTCAACAGGCTGCTAACAGCTAACAGCTAACGTTAGCTAACTACCTGTAGCTTTTAACTTAAATGTGACCAAGAGATGACATGATCCTGTTAGTCTTGAGTTGAGCTTTGCTACCCACTTGTTACCAGAGAACTGTTTCTAGTGACATCCCTAAACCAAAAAGGAAGGTAAGTAAGTGGATAGAAAAACCTCCTAGAGTGAGATTGGCGGTGTAAAGGCGTCCTTCCACCTCCATGCAATACTGCGCCACATCCTCAGGCTGACAGTTCTTGATGGTGAGCGTCAGCTCCTTTCCTTCCTTCTTGATCTCAATCTTGTCTGAAGGAGTGACCTCCTCCTCTCCTTTGAGCCACTTCCAGTTGGGGGATTCCTTGAAGAGCTCGCACTTAAACGTAGCGTTGGCTTTCGGTTTCACATGCTGGTCTCTCAGCGGTTTCACAATCCAATCCCTGATGATTTCTGTTGGAGTTAAACAACGGTTTGCATTATAAAGAAAAGACGTGCTCCATTAATATACAAAATATTAAGAAGATGTATTCTAAGATAAAGCAGAAGGGCCAAAACAGGCTTAGTCTGATTTAGTTTATCTAACTTTGTGGCGGTTTCAAGAATTTTTGCAATTTGAAATTAGGTTTAGGGGGAGAATTCAAAGCTGCTTCCCTAAATCTGCAGATATCTGAATGTAGCTGCAGGGCAATTAGTGATTTGGTTTTTAGGGTGATTACATTTTTAAATACGAATGGACAATACCAGATGTCTACCTGTATCCACTACTTATAAAACACCTGGATTGATGGATGCGTCTGTCTTTAGGGATATGTTCACTGCTTACCAATGATTTTGACATTCGTTGAGGTCTTGACATCCTCCTGGCCGGACACCTCACAGCTGATGAGCCCGGTGTCGGCCTCAGTGGAGTTCTGGATGGTCAGAGCGTGCTGCATGCCGATGACGTTGATCTGAATCTTCCCGGCCTGTTTCTTCAGGACCTCACCGTTCTTCTTCCATATCGCATCCTTCTCTTTGTTCAACTCACAGGTCATGTACAGAGGCTGACCCTTCATAGCCGAGGTCTCCTCCTCCAGCTCCTTGATCCATTTCAATGGAAGCTCTGTGCCGAGATAAAAAGGCAATGAGTGGCGAATGCTTGGATAATGATTAGGAGAAATATATTCAGGACAGAACTAAATATAAATACCTTCAACAATGAGCTTGGCTTTGCATGATATCTCCTTGCCGGCATTCTTGGCTATACACGTGTACTCCCCGGTGTCAGAGAGCTGGACATCAATGATGTTCAGCTTGCGGTCTTTGCCGTCAGAGGTGAACTTGTGCTTGGGGCTCTCGCGAAGGTTACAGTCGTCTTTCATCCAGGTAGTGATGGCGGTGGAGGGCGAAACCTCGCACTCAAACACCGCAGCCGATCCGATGGACTCGGCTTCCTTCAACATGATGTCCTGAAGCTTCTTGATGAACTTCAGAGGGACGGCTTTGAGCTTGAACCCTGCGAACGGTTCCTCTGGTGGAGTGGGACCCTTTCCTCCGGGCCTCAGACCACGGCCCCTACCTTCTCCGGGGGACGGGGTCTGCTTGGCTGAAATACAAATGAACGGTCATTTCATGAAGGACTCTTTGGAATCACTTCATTACAAGATATTAAGAAAAGAGACTTACCTTTCAGTCCTCTACCTCTACCTCCACCTGCTGCTTCTCCTGCTGGTGATCCCTCTGTTCATGAAAAACACAAATGAGTTTTCTGCACACAACGTCATCAGGTGTCTTCATGAACATGCCAGAGCTGTGAGATGTGTAATGTCCACTCGAATGGATTGGGGAATATGATGTCATAGTGATGGTTGAATAATGAAATAATGGAAACGAAAGACACATGAATGACTTTAACATCATGAAGAGATGGAACAACAAAACAGAAAGGTGGAGATGTTATGGGAACATGTGTTGGACAGATGGAAATGACGGACACACAAATGACAGTTTGACAAACAGATTGATATTCAACACAAACACAAGAAAAAGATGGTGTGAGTCGGGTCACGTTTGAGATGTGAGGAATGATTCGGATGGAGGCATGATGGTGGGAATGGGTAGCGATTATTCAGGGCATGAAGGCAGCGTTTGTCTCGGCCGTCACCCAACGAGTTAGGGTCGCCACCATCTCACCTCTCCTGGAGACCCCGGGCACCTCCAGGGCACCTTCCTCTCCTTCACCCTCCCAGTCGTAACTGTCCCGGCGAACCATCTCCCAGCCCCAGGCCTCATCTTCCTCCTGCTCCACATCTTCCTCGTCCTCCTCTTCATACACCTCCTCCTCAGGCTGGGTGGCTATCTTCCTCATCTGCACGGCTCCAGGAGACACCTCCTTCCCCAGGGGAACCTTTCCTTTCCCGGGCTTCGGTGGTTCTGCAGCCTCCTCGGGGGACGGCTTCTTCGGGACCTTCTTCAGAGTCACAGCTTCCACAGAGTCTTTTGGTGAAACTGCTTTAGGAACCCTTTTAAGTTTATCCATACTGGGCCTCCTCTCAGCGGGGACTTTCTCTGCGTCTTTGAGCTTCTCCACCTGAGGAGATGGTGTCTTTCTCAGCTCCACCTTCTTGAGCAGCTCCAAAGGCTTCAGAGCCACCTCTTCTTTCTCCTCTTTTGGCTTCGGTGTGACTCCCTTCTTCAGCTGCAGAGGTTTGGGCTCCTCAGGAACCTTTTCTGGTATCTTAACAGGAGTCGTTTTCTTCTCAGCTGGAGCTGCCTCCACCACCTTCGCCGGCTTCTTCTCTGGAGTTTCTGCGATCTCAGGTTTCATCGGTTTAGCCTCAGGCTCTCGTTCTTTAGGTTTTTCCTCTGGACTGGTGCGACGGCGCTGCAGGTCATCCGCCGGCTTCCTCTCTTTCTCCTCCGCTGGTTTCTTCTCAGGCTCTGCAGCCTCTTTGGACGGCCTGGAGAAAGGCTTCAGCTTGACGCTCTCCACCTCTTGTTCCTGTGTTGGGATTTTCTTAACCTTAGTGGGTGCTTTGACCTCCTCAGGCTCTTTCTCCGGAGTTCTCTTTTTATCTACTGGCTTTGGCACCTTGGCTGGTGGCTCTTTGACCTCTGGAGGAGCTTTCTCAGGTTTCTTGGAAGGCTCTTTAGTTTCCACCTCTTTAGGGACTCTGTCTAGCTTCTGGAAAGGCACAGAGTCCCTGTCTAGCCTCTCTTTCTTGTCTTTCTCCGGCTCCTCAGATGGTTTAACAGGTTTCTCAAACGGTTTTAATTTGATCACCTCTGGTTCCACTTCATCTGAAGGCAGTTTTTTCACCTTTTTTAAGGCTGCAGTAGGCGGGGCAGGTTCCTCTTCCTTTGGTGCTTTGGGAGTTTTCTTCAAAGAAATCTTATCTTCTGGTTTCTCATCTTTTGGAACAGGTTTCTGGCGGGTCCAGGCTTCTGCAGGTGCTTCTTTCTGGTCCTTTTCTTTAGGCTTCATAACTTCAGGCTTCTTCACCACCTCTGCTTTGTCTCGAGGTTTCTTCTCCTCTGCGGGTCTCCTGGAGGCGATGGACATCTCCACCGCCTCCTCTCTGTGCACCAACTCCTCCACCTGAAACACTGTGGTCTTCGTGACCTTCTGAGGTCTCTCCTCTTCCTCAGCCTCTTTCAGTTGAACTGAAGGAATCTTCTTCAGTTTGATTATCTCCTGCTCTTCTTCTACTTCTTTCATGACTCTGGTCGTCTTCCTCAAAGTAGGAATCTCAAACGTCCCCTCCTCTTCAGTCTGAACTTTACCTTTTTTCTGCAGAAGAGGTTCTGAGGTGGCAAAGGTTTGACATTACTTATGAAACTTAACGAATGACACCACAATTTGTACACACACAGACTTATCACGATATATAAAACTGATAAATAAAGATGACAGCACCACAGTAACCAAAAAGAAAAATAAGAGGACGACTACAAGAAAAGACAACAGGACACAACAGACAAACATGTATTGTTCGTATGCATTTAGTATTCTTTAAAAAAAAAAAAGTAAGATCTTTTGATGTCCCAACATCTCCAACTGTTGTTGTTGTGAACCTGGGGTAGTTTTTGAGTTGGTGGTATCAAGTATCATGCTGTGTATTTTTTTAGCCGTTAGTAACTGTGTACTGAATGTACTGAGGTGAAGTGAGCGGTAACCGGTGCTCCTACCTTTCTTGACTCCTCCCGGTGCTTGGACGGGTCCCTTGGTTTGATCTAATACAGGATTATAGTTCAGACAGTTGTTAGTTAGAACATTTCATCCGTCATAAATAGCAGTTTCACTGATTTAAAAGTCGGAAGACCTTACCAAACGCACTCAAAGAAATGATAGCTGATGGGAATTGTGGTAAAGATGTGACTGAGTATGCAGAGTGGTCTAGTGTCACGTGATTTAGTGGAATGACATGGGGAATAAGTAAAGAGATGACATGAAGAGTCCAAGGACAGCTGTGGCATGCTTCAGTTAGATTTGTGGTGAATGAACAAACAGGACACAAAACATGAAATGACAAACATCCCAATGAGAAGGCCGTACCGACCAAGATTAACGGTGGAAACACACAAGTGGGGGGGTCAGTCAACATTTCCAGTGATGAAAATGGAAGTGTAAAAGATGGATAGGACTGGAAATCTCAAACAAAGAGGATGTTTCAAGGTCAGTTCTTCCTATACCTCTACCTGTTTCAGGAGATATCTTTTCTACCACGGTTGGTTTTTCTTCTTCTGCAACCTTCCTGGTTGGTTCCTGAGCCTTTGCGGCAGCCTTTGGCTTGGCCACTTAATAAAAGAGGGGATTGTAAAGTAAACACACTTTTTTTTTGGAAGACGCACAAGGTCTTAGTACAAACTCTTTACAAGTTATTATCTGTATACCTGGCTTTGTTTCTTCCTGGGAAGTTATTTTCTTCTCTAACTTCTTGGTCTTGTCTGTGACTTCAGGCTTTTTGGCAGCTTCTTGAACTTTTACAGCCGCCTGCGGTTTGCTCTCTTCAAGACAAAGTAAAAAGGGAATTCAACAGAAAGCTCTCCACAAAAACAAATATATGTTGGATCTAAGAGCTTGAAACCATAAAAAGGCAAAGTTCATATTTCTATGAAGAAAACCTTTTTCCATTGTCCTTTCGATAAAGATTCAAAGATCATGTTCGCTCAAGAGTGACATTCTTTCACGAATGCCTCACACAGATAGAAACACAGAGACATAGACACCATTAAAACATTTAAAAGAGAGGTCGGTACCTTCTTGAGGAGCAGCTGGCTTTACCAGTGCTTCTGTGACTTGTGGTGGAGACTCCATTCCCTTCACAGGAACTTTGAAATGAAATTATACAACAATCAGAAACTCAGTAAGACTGATGGGGTGAGCACTGAACCAGCATGCAAAGACAAACGACACAACGAGAACAAACAAGATCCAGGATGGAAACATACAAGGTCGGAAAAGTTGCAGAAAACTTCTCACCTCATTTGTGTAATAAAATATCTCAGGTAAAAATAAACATAAAGGACACAACAAACATAATTAGACAAAGCAATGAAGAAAAACCCAACGTGGAAGCGTGGTGATATCAGGTGATCAGAAACCAAGAGAGTCTGTCTGAGGCGACAGTGGGACGGTTCTTCACAATGAGCAGGAGTACAGTTTGTGACGACACAAAATGGGTGGTGTGACATGGATGTCTTCTTGAAATGGTCGAAAGATGAAAGAGGTATGAATCTAATAGATCCTTAAGGAGGAGGTGCACAAGGGTGTGTGGTGCTCAGGTAAAGTAAAACACGTGCTCTGTGACACATAACATATCTCCCTCTATACCTCTGGAAGACTCTTGAAGGGTGACTCGTTCTTTTCCTTCTGGTTTCAAAGACAACACTTCCTGAGGAGGGAGGTACCGGACGTCTGCTTTGAGACAAGACTGCTCCACCTCTGACTTCCTGTTGACACTTTCTCCGTATTCTGTAGTCTTTTTCTGAACCATCTTTGGCTTGCTTGTATCTGTTACTGAGGGCTCTCTGATCACGCCAATATCAGCTCTTGACTCTGTCGTTGCTGGTTGGTATTTCCCAGAAATCTCTTGGGTTTTTTGCATTTCCAGAATCATTTTTGTGGGTCTAAGTAACTGATCTTCTTTCATTTGTACTTGTCTAATCTCAATTTTTTCTTTTTCAGGAAGTTCTTTGAGGATTTTGTTTGTTCCTACCATTACTTCTGTCTTTATTTCTTTGGGTTTAGCCAATTTCAGGTGTCTTTCTAAAGGTGCTCCCTCTAAATGTGATGAAATTGGATGTTGTTGTTTGGCAGCTTGGTCTCCAAAAGTGACACATTTTGGTCTTTCTTCTATATATTTAAATTCTTGTTGGGCTGACATTGTTCTAACGTCCTTGAGAATTTCTCTTTTGGTATATTCTTCTGCAATAAGTGATTCTTTAGACGTCACAGGTGTTACTGTGGCTTTCTTTCAATCTGTTTGTGCTTCATTTCTGTTCCTTCAGGCGGACTTACTGTAGCTCTCTTATCTTTAACCATGACGACCTTTGGCTGAATTCCTTCTATTGTATCAGATTTATTCAAAGCCTTTTTAAAAGATTCTGTTTGAGTAGTTTCTCCAGTTCTTGCATATCTGTCTAAAGTATCTTTGCCTCGCAGTAATCCTTTAGTGGTGGTTGTTTGTATGGGAGTAACTTTAGTAGTTTTGTCAACAAGTGTTCCAACCTTGGACTTTCTTTCTTGAGCTCTAAACTCTTCAGTTTGACCTAACGTCAGGCTGGTACCTGTTGTGTGTTCGTCTTTCTTTAAAGGAACATCCACTGACTGTGTTTTACTTGATGTGATGTCTTTAACAAGATCGTCAGGGGTAATAAACCTCTGTGGAGTATCAAATTTAAACTCATGTTGTTTCATAATCAATGGTTTTTCATAAGCAACATCCATGACAGGTGTCCTTGAAGCTTTCCTTTCTATTTGGTCCTGCTTTGTTTCTACATGTGGAGCAACACTGAGGAAAAGGTCTTTAACTGTGTCTGTTTTGGACTGAACGCTTTTGATTGTAGACCGTTCTTGGTCTCCTTTCAATGTTTTTCGAGTCTTTTGTTGAGTAACAGCTGACGCTTCTGCCTGTTGTTGAGTTTGTTTCTGTTCTCTTAGCATTTTATTATCTTTGTCTGTAATCTTTTGTTTCTCAGCTTCCACCCTTCCCTTGGTGGACTCAAGAAAAGCCTCACTGGATTCATAAACGTCCTCTCTACTGGATCCAACGTCTTTAACACGCTTGTCAGGTGCAATAAATCTTTGCAGGGTGTCTGATTTCACATCTCCATCTTTAACTACCTGGTGTTTTTCAGCTGCGACCTCCATCACAGGAGCAACTGAGATTATTCTCTCAGCTTGTTTGGTTTCTGTTTCCTCAAGTGGAGTAATACTACCGTATTCATCTTTAACTGTAACTGACTTGGACTGCACTTCTTCAGAGGAACGTTTGTCCAACTTCAGTGCTTTCTCTTTTAGGGATTTTGATTTCTTTGACTTAATGTTTTCAGTCTCTGCGTCGGTTATGTCTGTCTGCTTTTGACTGGTTTTTATCTCTTCAACAGGAAGAACTGCAGTGATTTTATCCTTGACTGTACGTTTTTCTGAAGCTTCTTGCTCCACCAAAGAGCGTTGATATGCTTCTTCTGGTTTGGATACAGTTAAAGCTTTTCTTTCAATGTTCTGTTTATCAGGTAAATCCTCTTTAATGGGAGAAACCTTTTCTGTCTGATCTTGAACTACGTCTACTTTTGAAAAGACTGGATGTACTGTAATATCTTTTGAAGACTCCTTTGACTTTGTAGGAACATCATCTGACTTGTAAACATCCTCTTTTGTTGACCTAATGTCTTTAATGAGCTCATCAGGTGTGATATATCTTTGGAGAGTGTCTGATCTAACGTCTCCTTCTGTCACTATCAGACATCTTTCAGATGCAACCTCCATCACAGGAGCCAATGAAAACCTGTTTTCCACTTGTTCTTGATTTGCTTCTAGGACGAATGGAGTAACACTACCATATTCATCTTTTACTACCACTGTCTTAGACTGCACTTCCTTTAGGGGAGTTTTTATAGTTTTGTCCAACCTTTTGCCTTTCTCTTTAAGGGATGTATTAGTCTGGAAATCTTCCATTTCCATTTTAGTTACTTCTTGTGTGTTGTATGTAATGTTTCCATACTCATCTGGTGCATTGGATGCATCTTTTTCCATCGCTATGTCTGTTTTAATTTCCTCCATCACAGGAGGAATGACAGTTGGAAAATCTGTGGTAGTTTTGTCCATTATTGGAAGTTTTTCTTCTGGTTTACTTGAAACTTTTCTTTTAACTTCAGTTTTTGGAGATTTATCTTCAGCAATGTCTTCCATGGATTTGGATTGTACTATCTTATGTTTAAAAGTATCAGATGTTTCACTTGCAACCTCCATGGCAGGAGCTTCTTTAAACTTTCTTTTAACTTGTTTAGTATCTGAGACTTCCAATGGTGCAACACTTCCATATTCATCCTTAACTTGAACTATTTTGGACTGGATCTCTTCTGCTTTAGAGGGTTTGTCTTTCAGAGCTCTAACAGAATCATGGATCTCCGTTTGTTTATGCCTTTTTGGTTTTATCTTTACAGTTTCATCTTGAATTGTTTGGACTAATATCCTGTCTTTTTCTGGAGAAATGTTATCTAACTTTGTCTTTTTTTCTGCGATCTCAGGTTTAACTTCTACTTTAGTTTCAGTTTTATTGTGTTCAAGAGGAAGACTTTTGTCTATTTTGTCTTTCTTTGAATATCCTACAGTCTGAATTTCTTCCACAGTCTTTGCTGACTTATCTCGTCTCTTGGTCTGTGATATTTCTTTCTTTGGAAGAGTGGTTTCAAATTGACTGATTGTTTTTTCTGGAACATAAGTTACTTCAGGCTCAGTTGTCTCCAAGGGTATGCTGTCAATTTGTTCCAGTCTTTTTAGGGTATTTTTCTCAATGGGAGCCAACATGGGTGTCTTACTTTCAATTGGGACTAAATTGGACCTGATTTCTTCCTTAATGTCTTCAGATGAGATCATGTGTCGAGGAATAACAGTTTTAGTGTCTTGCTGTCTGTCCATTGCCTCCTCTATCACAGGTACCTCTGAAGTCCTTCTTAGGACATGTTCTTGTTTGATTTGTGTAGTTTCAAAAGGTGTAACACTACCATATTCATGTGAAACTGCAACGGTCCTGGCCTCTTCAACTGTAGTCTTTTTGGATTTGGCTGACAGTTTATCTGTTTGAGCTTTATCGTTCTTACGATGTTCTGATGTTTCTTCAGGTCCAGTTTGGACATTTTTATCTTTAATCTGGACGCCAAATTCATCATCTGAGACTTTAATCTTAATATGTTTTTCCAGTTGTTTTGGTGCCCCATCTTCAGCGGGTGTTACTTTTACAATTTTCTCTTTAACTCTTATGGATTTCAATGTGATTTTTTCATCTGCAACATCTTCATGTCTGGCTAACTGCTGTCCTCTCTTATTCAAGGATATTGATTCAGATGTTTCAAAAGCTATTTCTTCAAAGAAATCAGTTTCTTCTACTGTTGCTAATTCAGTTTCTCTGGTTTCTACATGTTTTTCAGGAGCTACTGCAAGTTCTCTAGAAGTTTCCTCAACTAAATGTGTATCTGTAGCCCTTCTGTCAGCTTGTTCCTGTGTTGTTGTCATCTCTTTAAATTGTTTAACTTTAAAGGTTTTATCTCTAACTGTGCTGAGCTTTACTTGGTTCTGTTGAACGATAATCTTTTGAGGCTTCTGTTGTTGTTGTTGTTGTTGTTGTTGTCGAGATACTGATTCACTATCTGTTAGTTCCTCATCAGATGTTGCACGCTTTGTGTCAATTTCTTTAGTTTCTGCATGTTTTTCAGGCGTACCATGTTTAATGAGAGTCAGTTTTTCAGTTGTATCTTCAACAGTGATGGATTTTGATGGGATTTGTTCATCTGCAACCTCTTTACGTCTGGCTACCTTCTGTCCTCTCTCATTCAAGGATATTGATGTTTCAAAAGGTGTTTCTTCAAAATCAGTTTCTTCTACTGTTGCTAATTCAGTTTCTCTGGTTTCTGCTAGTTTTTCAGGAGCTACTGCAAGTTCTCTAGAAGTTTCCTCAACTAAATGTGTATCTGAAGCCCTTCTGTCGGCTTCTTCCTGTGTTGTTTTAAGTTTAGGTTGAGTGACTTTAAAGGTTTTATCTCTAACTGTTCTGACCTTTACTTGGTTCTTTTGAACAGTAATCTTTTGAGGCTTCTGTTTTGGTTCTTGTGGAGACTTGCTCAGTGTGGTATGAATTTCCTCATCAGATGTTGCACGCTTTGTGACAGAGTCTTTAGTTTCTGCATGTTTTTCAGGCGTACCATGTTTAATGAGAGTCAGTTTTTCAGTTGTATCTTCAACAGTGATGGATTTTGGTGGGATTTGTTCATCTGCAACCTCTTTACGTCTGGCTACCTTCTGTCCTCTCTCATTCAAGGATATTGATGTTTCAGAAGGTGTTTCTTCAAAGAAATCAGTTTCTTCAACTGTTGCTAATTCAGTTTCTCTGGTTTCTGCATGTTTTTCAGGAGCTACTGCAAGTTCTCTAGAAGTTTTCTCCACTAAATGTGTATCTGAAGCCCTTCTGTCGGCTTCTTCCTGTGTTGTTTTAAGTTTAAATTGAGTACCTTTAAAGGTTTTGTCTCTAACTGTTCTGACCTTTACCTCGTCTCGTTCAACGATAATATTTTGAGGTTTCTGTCGTTGTTGTTGTTGAGATTCACTATCTGTTAGTTCCTCATCAGATGTTGCACGCTTTGTGACAAAGTCTTTAGTTTCTGCATGTTTTTCAGGCGTACCATGTTTAATGAGAGTCAGTTTTTCAGTTGTATCTTCAACAGTGATGGATTTTGATGGGATTTGTTCATCTGCAACCTCTTTACGTCTGGCTACCTTCTGTCCTCTCTCATTCAAGGATATTGATGTTTCAGAAGGTGTTTCCTCTAATAAATCAGTTTCTTCTACTGTTGCTAATTCAGTTTCTCTGGTTTCTGCTAGTTTTTCAGGAGCTACTGCAAGTTCTCTAGAAGTTTCCTCAACTAAATGTGTATCTGAAGCCCTTCTGTCGGCTTCTTCCTGTGTTGTTTTAAGTTTAGGTTGAGTGACTTTAAAGGTTTTATCTCTAACTGTTCTGACCTTTACTTGGTTCTTTTGAACAGTAATCTTTTGAGGCTTCTGTTTTGGTTCTTGTGGAGACTTGCTCAGTGTGGTATGAATTTCCTCATCAGATGTTGCACGCTTTGTGACAGAGTCTTTAGTTTCTGCATGTTTTTCAGGCGTACCATGTTTAATGAGAGTCAGTTTTTCAGTTTCTTCAACAGTGATGGATTTTGGTGGGATTTGTTCATCTGCAACCTCTTTACGTCTGGCTACCTTCTGTCCTCTCTCATTCAAGGATATTGATGTTCAGAAGGTACTTCGTCAAAGAAATCAGTTTCTTCTACTGTTGCTAATTCAGTTTCTCTGATTTGTCCAAGTTTTTCAGGAGCTACTGCAAGTTCTCTAGAAGTTTCCTCCACCAAATGTGTATCTGAAGCCCTTCTGTCGGCTTGTTCCTGTGTTGTTGTTGTCTTTTTAAATTGTTTAACTTTAAAGGTTTTATCGCTAACTGTGCTGAGCTTTACCTCGTCTCGTTCAACGATAATCTTTTGAGGCTTCTGTTCGCTATCTGTCGTTTCAATATCACTAGTTTTGTCCATCACAGGCGTGTCTACACCTTTTCCTCCACCTTGTTCCTTTCTTGCTGGTTTCTTCTGTTTGATAAGAGTATCTGAGGCCGTTGTATCTGGAGCTTTGTCAGTTTTATGTAATATCTGGCGATTGTTTTTAGCTAACTCAGTAATCTCTTTACGTGGTGCAGTTTCTACAGGTTGCATATCTGTCATTTGGGTTTGTTGGAGTCTTGGTTTTGTGCCTTTAGAAGATCTGTCTTTACCTTTGTTACCGCCTGATTGTAATGACTCTTCATGTTCGACTAACTTCTGTGTTTGGCCGGTCGGTGTTTCTTTAGAGGACTCTTCTGTCAAATCTGAAACTGATGTTTGCTTTTTGGGTTTTTCCTGTCCAATCTCAGCAGTTCCACTAGTTTTCATAGAAGTATCTGCATCTACTGATGAAATGGGATCCTTTGTTTTAGCAGTTGTGTCAGTTACTGTTGATTCAACATCTTTGTCTTTAAGGGATTTTACTTTGTCTTTAGTAACACCAGCTGGCTTGTCAGCGTCATATTGTTCATCAGATTTGCATAACACTCGTTTTTTAATTTCCTCTCCTTTGTTTAACCCTTCAGTTGGAAGTAATTTAGTATACTTGTCGTTAGCTTTTACTTTTATCTGAGCTTTCGGAGGTTTCTCCATTGGTGATGGTTTTATCCCTACAGAGACATCTAACCTAATGTCCTCTTCGTGTACAGTGTCTTGTATATCTTCTATCGGTGCTTCTTCATCAGTTAATTGGATAATTGGAGTGATTGGGGAAGTTGTTTCAATGAGTTCTTGCTCTGTAACGTCCTTTACTTTAATAGGAGGGACTTCACCTTTAGTTCGGACTCTTTTCTTTGACTGTTCATCCTCAGCTTTACCTTTGATTGGCTTCTGCTGTCTCTGTTTGTGAGGAAAGGCCTCAGGAGTAAATGTATCTGTAACTTTCTCAGTTTGGTTTTCTCTGATTTTAACTGTAACATCTTCAGATTTAAGTGGAATTTCTTCAGTTTGAGACGTTTCTAACAACATTTGTTCTTTTCCTTTTTCAGATTTGGATGTGATTGGTTTCAAATGAATTTCTTTATCTGTAGTATCTTCAGTTTTTGCTCGCATTGGTTCTTTTTTCTTTTTAGGCACCTTTCTCTCAATGGGTTCCTGTTTTATCAGTGATTTTGTTTTTTTAGTTTTCTCAACAACAGAAGTTATTTCTTCCCTTGTTTTATCCTTTTCAGTTTTAGTTGGAGGATCTCCAGTTGTTACCATCTCAAACCCTATTTGATCAGCTATATCTTTACTACCTGTGTCTTCTTCTACAGTGGTAGCTTGTTCTGAGATAAAATGCTCTACCGGCTTACCGGAGACCTGTTTTTCAGTTTGCTCTTGTCTTGGTTTTGTCTTTTCTTGCCGACTAACTTGGAGTTCTTTAACTACAGCTTCCTCGTCTTCGACCGCTGCCTGCCGTCTCACTTTCTGCGCCACATCAGTCCTGCTCTTTGACAAGATCTCAGGTTTTTTAGTTTCACTTTCTTTCTCTTGAGGTTTGACTTCTATTTCAGGAGAAACTGAGCGTCTCATCTCAGCTGTTCCTTCAATCGGACTGACTTTGACTGGTTTACCTTTATGTAAAGCTTCTTTATATCCTTTAGCATATTTTTTTATGTCTTTTATTTCTTTTAGAGAATCAGGTTTTTGGACAGAAGACTCCTCCTGAACCTTCCTCTCAGATTCACTTCCTGTCATGCTGAGCTTGTCTTTAGTTTTTGGGATGCCTCTTGTTTTAACAGCTCGTCTCTTTGAGCCATCAGTAACAGATATTTCACCACTTATTTCCGACACTTCTTCCATCGCACTTAAAACCTCTTCTTCCTGCAAAGATTTAGGACTCTCGCCTTCTTCCTCCTTGCCATATAGTTGTGCTTCAACCTCTTCTCTTGATATGGAATCAGTCTGACGTCCGGCTCTTTCCCCAGCCTTTAACAGACCGCTGGTTGCCGCTTGAGGACGGAAGATTTTAAGAGTTTTGAAGAGAAAGCACCATGAAGCGGTGCCAAGAGATTAGGGGGAAAAATAACAACAAAGACAAACATTTGGAGTGAAACGAGACAAACACAGAGGTAATAAGAAAAGGAGCTGACAGGAAAATGTGCCGTTGATGTTGTACCTCTTTTTCCTTCTTCAGGAGTCGGAGCAGCAGGAGGAAGGGTCGTGGGAATCGTCTCGGCCTCGAATTCTGGTTCTTTAAAGAATAATAGTTTTATGTTTAACGCAAGATATGAGCATTAAAGGAAGAAAGAAAGGGATAAAAAAGAACCCCTTTAAAACAAGGTAAAAGGAGAGCTTGACAATGGGGTTAAAACGAGTCTAAAATGATGATTTTAGACTCATTCTGATCCCCCTGGTGGTCAAACAAAGAGCAAACCTGAACAAAGATAAGAAAATGTGAGTATTATCATGATGTTAGATGGTCTGTTTGTACCTCTGGGAGATGTTGGTTTTGAAGGTTTTGTCTGAAGAGTTCCCTCAAATAAAACACTTCTTTCCTCTGTTTTCTTGTAATCTGTTTCAGTTCTTGCAGAAACAACTCCAGTCTCCTTTTTGACCACTTTTGGCATCTCAGGTTTGATATCTGTTACGGACACTTTGGGTTTGTCCTCGGGCGTCACGTCTTCAGAAACTTTGTCCTTTTTTTTACCAATTATCTCCTCAGATTTTTGCTGCTTCTCTTGTTTCTTTACCAAGACTCTTCCTGGTGCACTGGTCTCATCTTTTTTGGAAATGACTGCTGGTTTAATTCCCGTTAACCTTTTTACTTGTTTCCTCTTCTACCATCTTCACCTGAGATAAACTCACTTTGGTTTTTTTCTCTTCAACTGTGACTTCCCTCTTTTGAATTGTAATTTCTGTAATTTCCTCATTCTACTGCACTCTTCTTTGGGAATATCTGATATTATCTCGCGTCGTAACTCAGTCAAATGCTTTCCTTCAAATTCAAGCGCTTCAGTCTGTTTTCTAGTTGCTGTGCTGATAATAACTGGTTTATCTATTTCTTTGACTGTAGTCTTGACTTCCTGTTGCCTCTGTTTGCTTTCTGTTTCAATGCTCATCCCTCTTCCCTTTTTGACACTAGTTTCCTGTATAGAGATGTCCCTTCTTTCTTGTCTGACTGCCTCGCTGTCTTTCCTCTCGTCTGTTAAAGACAAGATGGACTGAATAATGAACTCTTCTTCAGTGGTTTCTATTTTAGTTCTAACCTCCCTATCCTGGTCAGATTTCTGGACTACAACAATGGTTTCTTGTGTTTTTGGGACTCTGTGTTTGGACGCCCGGGTGTCTTTCCTCCCTGCAGAGTCAGTAACAGATATCTCGCCTCGCAGTTCAGACTTTTCTGTACGTAAGAGGTCTGATGTCGGCTCTACGGTCTCGCCAAGATGAGCCTCTTTGCCTTTGGCGTGTTCTTGGTGGTCCCACACTTCCTCCTCGACGTGATAAACTTCCTGAGTCTCCTGAGCTGCTCTCCTGCGCTCGATCTTAACAAGACTCTCAGTTTCTGGGAGTTTTAAGAGTTGTAGAAGAAGAAAAGGCGTCATGCGGCGGCGCCAAGAGGTGAGAACAAAACACAAGGATTAGGAACACAGAGATTAATCACATGGTTAAGCTTCAGGTGATAATGTATTATCACCAAGAGTTAAAGTGGTTAAAGTACTCCATCGGGTTTTCAGATGGTCGGTACCTTTTTCTGCAGGAGAACTTTTCTCTCTTGTTCGATCTTCACAATCTTCTTGGTTTCTTTTAAAGATAATCCAGTGAGAAGGTAGAAGATCATTTTAAAAGAAGAGAATTAAGACATTTAACAAACATAAGGAAATAAACAACGTACATTTAATAACACGAAACACAGTAAAAAAAATTGAAATCAAAGAGGGATGTCAGAGGTTTTTAAAGAAGTGGCAGCAGCTCAGTTTGTATTTAAATACTCCTTACATCTGCTATACACTCAAAACATGTATTTAGTATAGTCAACTGAGCTTATTCAAAGGTGAAATTAGATCAGTTATAATCTCTTACGTGTGATTAAAACACTTTTCTTGGTTTGCATTGCTGGATTTCTTTGGACCAAGTTTTCCGTAAAAACATTCAAGCCTTTTTGTTTTGCTTTACATGTTTTGTAAGGCTCCACAGGAACCCTGCTATACTCTGCTGTTAGACGGAGGGCACTAAGACTGCACATTATATTGAATATAATTCATTAAATATCATCAAACTGAAACCTAAGTTTGATCCTTCAATGTATTCATGAGAAAGAAACTCGATCCTACCACTGGGTGGCGCCAAAGTAGCCAATGCACATAAAATACGTTTAAAACATAATTTTGAAGTATAGTGAGCATTTTAGCAAATAAAACATTTGAATCGTGGTCAAATAAAGCCTTTGTCAATGAATCTTATTCAATTAAAATCGTCAAAGTGGTTTTGTTACTTACAATAATTTGTTTTGAGTGTACATTTAGATGCCATATAGTGAGTGAGCTGCTGCCGATGGTTCTCATGCATGAAGAAGACGTGTTTAATGAAAGAGTTGAGGTCTGCCTCGGCTGTACCTTTAGTCTCAGACACCTGCTCAGGTGTTCTATCTACAGAGACCCTCTCTGGTCCTTTCTGAGACACCGGTTCAGGTTTAACTTCCTCAGGAGTCCGCTCTTCTTCGGACACTTTCTGAGAAACTTTTACAGACTTCCTCTCAGGAGGAGCCTTCTCCTCGGGTCGTTTTTCTGGAACCTTCTTTGGTATTTCATCTACTTTTCTCTGGGGTGCCAGCACTTTCTCTGGGACCCTCTCAGGGGTCTTTTCCTTCACCTCAGCCTTCCCTGGCGGTTCAGGTATTTTATCTGGACGCCTCTCAGGTTCAAACACCTTCTGAGGGACTGATTCAGGCACCTCTTCAGGTACCACTTTAGGTTTGGGCCTCACAGCTTTAAGAGGGTTTGACACAAACACATGCACAAGACATGACTAGAAAGAATGTTGAAATGTGCTGGCGCACAAACAAAGATCATTTTAAAACACCATGGAGTTACTTCACTCAAATTACCCTTTTTTTTGGTAAATTGTCTTAAAGTGCCAATAGTTTGGTTATCATCATATCATTGTTAAAAATGATGGAAACTTGAGTAGCGTAACTCCAGACTCAAAGGACCCAGAACAGAGTCTACACATTAAGGTACCTTTGTCTTTCTGAGTCGGCTCTTCTTTGGGAGGAACAGCAGCTTCTGGTTTCTTTGCTGCTTTTGGAGCCACAGGTATTTTTTCCTCCACAGGAACTTTAAAGAGTATAATTTACAAGCATTAAAAGCCTTTAAATGTACAAAGGCTAAAGAGTTTTGTAAGATGCAAACACTCTTATCGAGTGCAAGACAAGAAACAAGACGTGCAGCCCCATCGTAACCACAGTTAGACGTTAGACTAAACAAACCAGGAGCCGAAGAGAGTTTAAGATGAAGGTAAGAGTTTGGCTTTTAGTTTGCCGGGTTACGGTGATGATGAAGAAGTTTGTTTTACTCAAAACAAACACAAAAAGGATTATTAGGCATGGACAGTCACTCCAAACGAGTTACAGGTGGAGGGTGGAGTTAAGACACATCTCAATCAGAGACGCTGTGTACCTTGCTTTGGAGGTTCCTTCGGAGCAGGCTTCGGTTCTGGTTTGGCTTTCTGAGGTTCTGGTTTTGGCACTTTCACTTCAGGTTCAGCTTTTTTAGCTGCTGGTTCAGGTTTGGAGACCTTTGCAGGTTCAGGTTTTGGAACGGGCAGTTCTGGCTCCGGTTTACGAACTTCTGGTTTTGGTTTTTCCGGTTCTGGTTTAGCTTTTGGAGCCTCTGGTTCTGGCTTTTTTACCACTGGTTCAGGCTTGACCTTTGCCGGCTCTGGTTTTGCAGCCTCTTCAGGGACTTAAAGCAACATTTAGTTTAGACTCGACAAGCAGGACACACAGAAAGTCAAAGAATCGCTTCCTCACTCGAAGCTAAACACATAAACTTGAGCTGTCTAAATACTCAGGACGGAGAAACAGACACACAGTTACACTCAATACGTTTTAAAATGAACCCACAAACACAGAAGGAAATACCTTTGGAGGGGGGGTAGCCGGCTTCTTTACCGCCACTGGCTTAGCTTCCGGCTCCACCTTCACCGCCGGTTTGGCTTCAGGTTCTGCTTCGGGCTTAAGCTTTGGTTCAGGTTCTGCTCTCTGTTTGAGCTTGGGCTCAGGCTCAGGTTTAGCTGCAGACGCCACTTTTTTGGGCTCAGCTGGTACCTGAGGCTTGGGCTCATCTTCAGGTAGGCAAGACAGACATTAGCTAATGTTAGCATAAACTTGTGGTAGCATTCAAGAGTTATGAAGAGTCTTCAAAACAAGAGTTCAGACACTCAACAGAGAGACACTGATAAAGAGTGGAACAGTTTACAAACAACTACAGAGCACAAACAGGAAGACAGACATGAAGAGGTTAGCGGCTACGTAGCGGTGAGGACGATAAGCTGCTACTGAAGACGTCTGAAAGTACCTTTCTTTGGCAGTCCAGGCTTCTCCGCAGGGGGTGAGGGCACAGCAGCAGGCTTCTGAACTCCTCTGCTTCTTTTAAGATACATTTAAACACATATCAACCAGAAAGTCAAAGAAAACCAGACGAATGGGACATAAATCAATCAGAAAGCATTAGGCGAGTGTTGTCTGCAAAGAGTGAGATTTTCAGTAGAGAGATGTTAGAAAGGAAGACGTCTCTACCTTTAGAAGAGGGTGCTTTCTTCTGCTCTGGTTCTGAAACTGCAGCAACCTTTTTCTCCAATGGCTTTTTGGCTTCAGGTACTTTAAAATGTCAGTAAATTTAAGTGAAAATTCACAAAAAAACAACATTTACAGTTCACACACACAGAGGAGCAAATATGAAAAACCTTTAAAGATAGATATTAATCGGGTACATGCCAACATCAGAAGGTATGTTGGTACCTTTAGGGGGGGACGGCTCCTTCAGTGACGCCGTCGGCTTCTCGTCAGGCTTTTTCTCAGCTTTGGGAACTTTAAAAAGACACCGATTGTGTTAACAACACAAGAGAGGTGCTGAGCGTTTGCAGGTGAAGCAAAGAAGCATCAGAAGATAATAAAGCACACAAAGCTGCTACAGTAAAGAACGTCTTTCTGAAGCAACAACAAAAGATGAAGAGTGCACAGGAATAAAAAGACAAAGGCAAACAGTCAAAGACTTTAGTGGTGGACGACAGACGGGTGAGTTTGCGTTTCCTGAAGCGCGGAGCTGAGCAGGAAGTCAGGTGTTCATTACCTTTTGATGGAATTCCCTCTCTCATTTCAACTTTCTTGGTCTCTACTTTCTCCTCAACTGCGACTCTGGCAGCTGAAAGAAAGCACAAAGAAAACCCAGAATCATCGTCACTGTCAGAAAAATAGACTTTCTGGCTGAAAAAGCAGGAAGAATTACTGCTTGTAGTGAAGTCTTTAACAAAAAGAGTTTATCTCCTATATTTCTGTAACACATCTGTATATTACCTTCTGTGATGTAATGCAAAAAGACTCAAATTGTTTCTATGTGTTGATTGAAAGATAGGTAGGTTGATAGATGGATGTTTGAAAAGAGTTCCAGCAGCTGCAGGTTATCAGAGCAATGCAAAGGAGTTAGAACACTACATAATACAACCTTTGAATACAACAAGAATCAGGTATAAGCAGTTCATCCAAACCTAAAATGTAAGCAGTAACCAATTAGACAATGCAAAGCAATTATTATAATGCATTGTGGGTAAGAAATTAGAGTGTATAAGGGAGAAAAATGACCTGAGACTGAAACAAGGAACCAAGAGGAGAATGATTAATGATGAGAGAAAACAAACACCAGACCGACATTAAGAGAGAGAGCCATGGTTAAGAGCGGCTCTCACACACACACACACACACACACACACACACACCACACACACACACAGTGATACCTGTGGCTGTGGACACCTGTTGTGTCACCGTCTCTTCCCTCCAGCTCTCGCTCTCCTCTGAAGGCGTGGCGACCGCAGACGAGATAAAACACAACGTGAGGAACGGTTTGTGCACGAACACAAACTCACAACACAGTCGTTTCACAGTTTCACAAAGTCATCGTTTTGTCGATTAAATGGGACTAAAAAAACGTTCATTTTGAAAAGGGAGTCAGAGTATTAACGACTCAACAGCTTAAAAGAGAAAAAGACGCTGAATAACCACAAAGAGAAATGAAACGATTACTAAGAGATGGAACTACTCTAAAATTAAAACCAACAAAAGTACAAATGCTGCTTCGTTAGCAGTCAGCTTGCGCTAACGGATTAGCTCAGAATATGTCGATGATGGATTTTGTCATAGCGCCAACAAAAGCCAAAATGTACCTCTATTTTCATATTCTTTGATAAAATCAGGGAGGAGATATTCAAACAGAAAATAACTTTTAAAGAGTTTTATCCCAGATCGACAAGAGAAAAGACTTTGTCTGTGAAACGGCGACAAGACGAGAAGTTAGTGAGTGTGTGACGGAGAGATGGAAGATGGGAAGTTAGTGAGTGTGTGACGGAGAGATGGAAGATGGGGAGTTAGTGAGTGTGTGACGGAGAGATGGAAGATGGGAAGTTAGTGAGTGTGTGATGGAGAGATGGAAGACGAGAAGTTAGTGAGTGTGTGATGGAGAGATGGAAGACGAGAAGCTAGTGAGTGTGTGACGGAGAGATGGAAGACGAGAAGCTAGTGAGTGTGTGATGGAGAGATGGAAGACGAGAAGTTAGTGAGTGTGTGATGGAGAGATGGAAGACGAGAAGTTAGTGAGTGTGTGATGGAGAGATGGAAGACGAGAAGCTAGTGAGTGTGTGACGGAGAGATGGAAGACGAGAAGTTAGTGAGTGTGTGACGGAGAGATGGAAGATGGGAAGTTAGTGAGTGTGTGACGGAGAGATGGAAGATGGGAAGTTAGTGAGTGTGTGACGGAGAGATGGAAGACGAGAAGTTAGTGAGTGTGTGACGGAGAGATGGAAGACGGGAAGTTAGTGAGTGTGTGACGGAGAGATGGAAGATGGGAGTTAGTGAGTGTGTGACGGAGAGATGGAAGATGGGAGTTAGTGAGTGTGTGACGGAGAGATGGAAGATGGGGAGTTAGTGAGTGTGTGATGGAGAGATGGAAGACGAGAAGTTAGTGAGTGTGTGACGGAGAGATGGAAGATGGGAAGTTAGTGAGTGTGTGACGGAGAGATGGAAGACGAGAAGTTAGTGAGTGTGTGACGGAGAGATGGAAGATGGGGAGTTAGTGAGTGTGTGACGGAGAGATGGAAGACGAGAAGTTAGTGAGTGTGTGACGGAGAGATGGAAGATGGGAAGTTAGTGAGTGTGTGACGGAGAGATGGAAGATGGGAAGTTAGTGAGTGTGTGACGGAGAGATGGAAGATGGGAAGTTAGTGAGTGTGTGACGGAGAGATGGAAGATGGGAAGTTAGTGAGTGTGTGACGGAGAGATGGAAGATGGGTGGAAGTTAGTGAGTGTGTGACGGAGAGATGGAAGATGGGAAGTTAGTGAGTGTGTGACGGAGAGATGGAAGATGGGAAGTTAGTGAGTGTGTGACGGAGAGATGGAAGACGAGAAGTTAGTGAGTGTGTGATGGAGAGATGGAAGATGGGTGGAAGTTAGTGAGTGTGTGACGGAGAGATGGAAGATGGGAAGTTAGTGAGTGTGTGACGGAGAGATGGAAGATGGGAAGTTAGTGAGTGTGTGACGGAGAGATGGAAGATGGGTGGAAGTTACAAGAGGGAAAGAATAAAAACACATTTTCAAAGTTTGGAGACAAACAGACAAACAGAGCGCATTATACAGAGGTCACGTGGTGGTGATGTTAGGGTGAACGCAAGAGGCAGATTTGGGTCAATTCACAATTTGAGACCTAGATCTAGGAATGATCAGAAATGTTTAAATAACTTCTTAGTTATCATTAAGATATACCGCATATTTGTTTACGATATGACTTATTAAAAGGAACCAAACTGCAGGTACTGTTGTACATTGGTCCATGTTGTTATATTTTCTTACAGCCATTAACTGTATACATTTAAAGATGAACAAGTACATTAAAAAAACGTCTTAATATTTATTATTTATCCATTTTTTTTTTACTTTTCTTATGAATGCTATATTATTTGTGCAGATATACACAAACGTTATTATTCAGGTTGTTTCTGATCAGATTAATGCATCTTGTTTTCCCAGATCTGCTCGGTTGTTTTAATGGAGGGTGAAGATGATGAAGATGAGGAAATACAACATGGTGTACCTCTCTGCTGCACCTGCACCTCTTCTTCATAGTGATATGAATATTCGGCCGATTCTTAAACAAACAAACGTTTCATATCTGGATTAGTTTGATCGTCGGTGAGAGAGAACGACAGAGTAAAGGTAAGTGTTGTTAAATCCGATCTGTAATCAAGATCTATTGATAAGATTATTAATTCATGTTCATTTGTTTTTGGTAAAATCTCAAGTGAGCAAAAACATAATAAATACCTCGTTTTTGTTCAAACTCTTCTTCATATTGATAGAATTCAGAAGTTTCTTTAAAGGTAAAAGAACACATGCGTTAATTAAGATATTAAAGAGTTTAGTAGGAGATTCAGAAAGATTCTCAGTTTTCTGGAACTTTCTTTAAACTCTGGTTAAATGTTAGAAATGGTTTTCTTTTTGTTGGTTTTGAAGTCTTACCTTGAATTGCCACGGATGAAGGCACTTCAGGCCTCTGAACTGAGGAGTCTGGGACATCTAAAGAATATGGAATATGGTTTTATAACCAAGCTTTATTTAAAAGAAGCTAACAGTACTCCGTGTACAGTAAAAACAACAGTGATCGTAACTGTTCTCCAATTAAGGAACAGTTAGACATTTTGGAAAATCCTCTTGTTTCCCAACATTTTTGGGATTTTGATGATAAATAAAGGTGACATCAGCCAACTACAAACTGCTACTATACTGCCGGTTAACCAAAGACTCTGAAATGTCCGTAACATTCAATAATCCAAAACATTTGTAGAACAGCAAGTTATCCCAAAAACAATGGGCCATTGCTCTGAAACCACACACTTGTTGCAGGGAGTGTGTGTTTTCTGAACGACGGGCCTTCAGAGCAACGACTGGTTTGTTTTCAGGATAACATGTTGTTGGACAGTCGGCTTTCGCTATAGTTGGAGATTTTAGTCTATTGGGATATTGGAATATATTTGTTCTGAGCTAGGCTAACATGTCTACAGGGATGAAACGGATGAACTCAGAGAACAAGAGGATTCACCTTCAATGTCGCTAATAGATTTAAGTTGTCGTATAAATGAATTACTTACCCATGGGCACCATTGCTAATTCAATTTCTGTGGAAGAGGGGGGAAGAGTGAACAACGTGTTAAAGGCTTCACCAGACAGGAGCTGAACAGAAACAGAGAAAGATGGCGGCGTCTGACTGTACCTTTGCCAGACAAATAAAGCTCAGCAGTGCTCTTAGCCTCTCCTCGGGGCTCCAACCTCACAATCACTGAGTACACGCCTACACGGGATTATTAATGAAGACGTTTAACACTCAAGGCATCAAAACAATGAGGTAAAAAAAACTCTGTGGGCTCTGTGTCGGGCCTCGTGGCGCTCTACACACCTTCGTCTTCGGTGGCCACGTTTCGGATGACCATGAAATGTCTTCGGCCCTCGCTTGTGAAGTTGTACTTCGGGCTCTCTCGCAGTTCCCAGGTGTCTTTGTACCACGAAACGATTGCGTTGTCGAAGGACACCTCGCACTCAAAGGTGGCCGACTGGCGCTCGTTGACTTCGATGTTGTGGATGCGTTTGGTGAAATGAATTTGTTCAGCTAAAACAGATAAAGACGGGAATGGGTAAACGGGTTTGGCATCACAACCAGGAATGTAAGACAACACTTGATTGGTAGTTGTTTTTTATCGACACAACATCCACACGGTTAGAGATGATCAGAGGGCGAGGTGAGGGATGCACCGATCCGATTAACGAGCTGGATCCGTGATGTTCGGGACGATCTATTCTACCTTTACGACTGATTACACCTGTACCACGTCTGAGGAACACCTGTACACCTGCAACACCGACACACACCACGGAACCAGGCAACATCTGGGGCCGTCACCGAATAAAAAGTGTGTCGGATGCTTTTAAACAATGTCTCTGTTTTTAGAATTTCTATCTCAAATAGCCACCAAAATGACTGTTTTTCACTCTTTGCCAGGAGAGTGCATCGACACTGTTTTTGTGTTCTCCATAGTGCTTGAATTCCTGTTTATGTTTTGACCTATTTGTATTTGCACTTAAAAAGGATTTCACTATTTGTTATGTTTTGGTTTTACAAAGTTCGGAAGCAGTTTTAAGAGAAGTCGGCTTTTGGTAATGGGACCAATAGGGGTTTGGAATAATGGGACATTATGAAATAGCAGATTTTTGGGCGAAAACCACGTATCGATGCATTTTTCAGACAAATAGGGATAATAATGGGCAATAGACTAACGGAACATGTTTCAGACTACTCCAAGTTCAGAGTAATGGGCCATCGGGACAACGACCGTTTGCTTTCAAGGATATCTGACAAAACTACTACGATGGCTCAATTGTTTGCATCAAATAAATTGCTTCTTCAACTGACTGTTAATATCTTTAATAGACAGCATATAATCTGGACTGCAGCTCCAACATTAAGGAGAGTTTTGACCACAAAAATAAAGCCAAACACCTGCAACGCCCCCTGGTGGTCCGCTGTTTAGGAAGTGCTGGATTTGGTATGCTGCAGTATTTCTCTGAGCAGAGCATTTTAAACCTCATTATCGCAGGTGATCTCGTTCAATCAAACTCGGAATCTAAATTCCTGATCGCGATTTCTATGATATTGGTGATGCAGCACTATCCGATGTTGCTTTGACTTTAAAGATAACCTCTCTTCCACACAATACAATGCAGAATCCAGATCGGTGCATCCCTGCTGATGATGGCTGGATGTTTGGGGGGGGGGGGGGGGGGGGGGGGTGGGGGGGAGGTTTGGTGGATGGTTTCAGTCGTAAGAAGACAACCGAATGAGATGATGGCGGGACGTTTTGTTTTTGCAAGATAATCCAGAGCGTGAAGAGTTAAGACAGAAGGAGTGAATCCCAGAAGAAAGAGAGAAAAAAGAGTCGGCATTAGTCTCAGATGGGGGGGGTCTGAAGAGGTTAGTGAAGACGGTAGCAGGACGGTTCCTGTACAAACCTTCCACCCACAGGTCGGCCGAGGACTCCAGGGTCTGGTACCTGCAGGAGTACCGGCCCTGGTCTTGGGTCTTCAGGTCTCGGATCAGAAGCTTCTGAACCTTGTGCTTCACCTCCGACATGTACCTGCCCTTCATCTCTAAGCGCTTCCCATTTTTAAACCACTGAGCTTCTACATTAGGGATGGACAACTGACAAGACAGCGAGCATGACTGGCCTTCCTTACCCGAGGTCTCCTGCAGGTGCTTCTCAACCTCCGCCTCTGCAACACACAGCAGAGAAACACAGCGTGAGAAAATATACTGACCAAGTAAAACTCTTACAACAAATGGTTTGCAGCTTTTATCATTACGCTGACATTCAAGTGCTTCAGCCTTCTGCTTATTGTGCATTTTGGTAGTGTTTAAAGGTAGCTGCAGAGTGAATGAAACAGACGAGGCCACGCTTTTATTATAAAAGGTATAGAGAGCATTTTCTCAGAGTTTCAATTTTTTTCTCAGAAATTTTACTTTTTTTCTCAGATTTTCAATCTTTTTTCTAGGATTTGAATTTCTTCAAAAGAAATTGAGTTTTTTCAAAAGAAATTGACTTTTCCTCAGATTTTACTTTTTTTTCAGTTTTTAGATTTGATCAGAATTGACTTTTTTTCTCATAATTGTACTTTTTTTCAAATGTCTTATTTTTCCTCAGATTTCTGACTATTTGTCTTTTTTTTCATTTTTGAAGTTTTTCTCATAATTTAGATTATTTTTCAGATTTATGACTTTTTTCTCAGAATTACATTTTTCATAATGTTGACTTTTTCTCATTTTTTATTTTTTTCACAGAATTTTGACTTTTTTCTCAGAATTTCAATCTTTTTTCTAAGATTAGAATTTTTGACTTTTCCTCCGATTAATGCGTATTCGTTGCACTTTTTAACATTTTCCTTGCAGGACTGTTACTGGTTTAGAGTATTTATGCGCTGAGTATCTGAGTGTCTGAGTATCTGAGTATCTGAGTATCTGAGTATCTGAGTATCTGAGTATCTGAGTGTCTGAGTATCTCAGTATCTGAGTATCCGAGTGTCTGAGTATCTGAGTATCTGAGTGTCTGAGTATCTCACTATCTGAGTATCCGAGTGTCTGAGTATCTGAGTATCTGAGTATCTCAGTATCTGAGTATCTGAGTATCTGAGTATCTGAGTGTCTGAGTGTCTGAGTATCTCAGTATCTGAGTATCTGAGTATCCGAGTATCTGAGTATCTGAGTGTCTGAGTGTCTGAGTATCTGAGTATCTGAGTATCTGAGTATCTGAGTATCTCAGTATCTGAGTATCTGAGTATCTCACTATCTGAGTATCCGAGTGTCTGAGTATCTGAGTATCTGAGTATCTGAGTATCTGAGTATCTGAGTATCTGAGTGTCTGAGTATCTGAGTATCTGAGTATCTGAGTATCTGAGTATCTCAGTATCTGAGTATCCGAGTGTCTGAGTATCTGAGTATCTTAGTATCTGAGTATCTGAGTATCGGAGTATCTGAGTCTCTGAGTCTCTGAGTATCTGAGTATCTGAGTGTCTGAGTGTCTGAGTATCTGAGTCTCTGAGTCTCTGAGTATCTGAGTATCTGAGTGTCTGAGTGTCTGAGTACTGACCGGCGACGGCAAGCTTAGCGCTGGAGATGTGCGGCCCGCAGACGACCCGGTAGTTCCCCTGGTCGGCGGGCTGGCAGTTCTTGATCTTCAACAGGTGACGGTCTCCGCTGATGCTGATGTCGTACTTGTCGCTGGAGTCCAGTTTCTGCGTTCCCTTGTACCAGGACAGCGTGATCTCGGGGTAGTTGATCTTCACCTCGCACTCGAACAGCGCCTCCTTTTGGGTGAAGATGCACTGATCCGAGATGTCCTTCATCACCGTCACCGGCTGCAGCGGAGAAAACACACATTATTGTAGAGACATTTTTAGATTTAGTTGTTATCTTTGCACGGTGTGTATGAATGGATAGATTAAGTGTGCATGTCGGTTTATTTATCAATTTAATTCAATTATTTCAGTTTGATCTCTTTGCAAGAATTGCTTAAAAGTGTCCTATATTTCTGAATTAGTTGTTTATTATTATTATTTATCTCACATTCCAATCACAGAGATTATTTATACTTTTTTCTCAGAAATCTGTGATTTATTTTTACTATTTTTACTACTATCCCATAAACTATATAGGGACCCCTTTAAATCCCTCTACTTGGATCCATAATTATTTAATATTTAACCGTTTATGTCGTAGAATTTACATTCTCAAGTTTTTTAATTGTTCTGCATCAAATAAAATGTGTCTGGAGATCAGTTTAAAATATCCTCAGTGTGATAAAAAATACATTTTATTTGTGTTTTGTAACAGTTAATCTGTGTTTTCCCAGCGGTCAGTGAACGCCTCCTGACCTCTGTGCGCTCCATCCTCTTCTGAAGGTCGGCCACCAGGCGAGCCATGTCCTCATCCGACTCTCTGTCGGCACGTTCCACTTCCTGCAGAACACACACCGCGTTATCCATCAGGACGTCCAAACACACACACACACACTCACACACTAACAC
>CM062274.1:34760919-34884118 GCA_031216635.1 Dissostichus eleginoides
CGAGGCGCTGCGAAGTCCGAGGAATAGCGTGAGGAAGAGGAGGAAGATGAGGAAGAGGAGGAAGAGTCAAGACAAGAGGAAACATTACAGTCAGGTCGACGAGGATCTGCTGAGACCTCTGATAATTTAACCTCACATCAAACAAACATAAGAAATAGATATGACAACCAACGGACAGACAAAAGAAAGAAACGGAAATGTATTTATGGCCATCACACTGTGGCTGGAATAAGGAAAGATCAAACAAAACAATGAGGGAGCTGGTGGAGCGAGGTAACATTCACAATAAAAAGTCAGAATTTCCAAGTTAACATTTTAAATTTCCAAGAAAAAACAAGAATATATTTTGAGTTGAAAGTTATAAATTAGGAGGAAAAATACATCTCAAAGATTATAATTTTGTAAATGTTCTTACGTTATATTTATTAATTATGACTGAAACTGGGGTCTCAGGTACCTGTCAGGTGTTTTCTATCACACTCAGGTACCTGTCAGGTGTTTTCTATCAGTCTCAGGTACCTGTCAGGTGTTTTCTATCAGTCTCAGGTACCTGTCAGGTGTTTTCTATCAGTCTCAGGTACCTGTCAGGTGTTTTCTATCAGACGGGGGTCTCAGGTACCTGTCAGGTGTTTTCTATCAGACGGGGGTCTCAGGTACCTGTCAGGTGTTTTCTATCAGTCTCAGGTACCTGTCAGGTGTTTTCTATCAGACTCAGGTACCTGTCAGGGTGAGCTTGGCTCTGCAGGAGGCGGACCCCACGCTGTTGGTGGCTGAGCAGGTGTACTCCCCAGAGTGCCTCATCTCTCCGCGGGCGATCTCCAGCGCCGCCGTGTTGTCGTCGTACGTCATGGTGAAGTCTCCGCCCTGCTTTAGGGGCTCTCCGTCTCTCAGCCAGGTGACCTCCAGCGGAGAGGAGCCGGCCACGCGGCACTCGAACCGCACCGCCTGGCCCTCCGTCTGCTGGAGGCTAGTCATCTTCTTCGGGAAGGAGGGCGGGGATTTGGCCTCTGGAGGAGAAAAGGTGGAGGAAGTTAACAAGGTGTAGTAACCAGGTGTAGTAACCAGGTGTTGTAACAAGGTGCAGTAACCAGGTGTAATAAAAAGGTAAAGTAACCAGGTGCAGTAACCAGGTGTAGTAACCAGGTGTAGTAACCAGGTGTAATAAAAAGGTAAAGTAACCAGGTGCAGTAATCAGGTGTAGTAATCAGGTGTAGTAACCAGATGTAGTTAAAAGGTGTAGTAACCAGGTGTAGTTACAAGGTGTAGTAACCAGGTGCAGTAACCAGGTGTAATAAAAAGGTAAAGTAACCAGGTGCAGTAACCAGGTGTAGTAACCAGGTGTAATAAAAAGGTAAAGTAACCAGGTGCAGTAATCAGGTGTAGTAATCAGGTGTAGTAACCAGATGTAGTTAAAAGGTGTAGTAACCAGGTGTAGTTACAAGGTGTAGTAACCAGGTGCAGTAACCAGGTGTAATAAAAAGGTAAAGTAACCAGGTGCAGTAACCAGGTGTAGTAACCAGGTGTAATAAAAAGGTAAAGTAACCAGGTGCAGTAACCAGGTGTAGTAATCAGGTGTAGTAACCAGATGTAGTTAAAAGGTGTAGTAACCAGGTGTAGTAACCAGATGTAGTAACCAGGTGTAGTAACCAGGTGTAGTAACCAGTGTAATAAAAGGTAAAGTAACCAGGTGCAGTAATCAGGTGTAGTAATCAGGTGTAGTAACCAGATGTAGTTACAATGTGTAGTAACCAGGTGTAGTTACCAGGTGTAGTAACCAGGTGTAGTAACCAGGTGTAGTTACAAGTGTAGTAACCAGGTGTAGTAAACCAGGTGTAGTTACAAGGTGTAGTAACCAGGGTGTAGTAACCAGGTGTAGTAACCAGGTGTAGTTACAAGGTGTAGTAACCAGGTGTAGTAACCAGGTGTAGTTACAAGGTGTAGTAACCAGGTGTAGTAACCAGGTGTAGTAATCAGGTGTAGTAACCAGGTGTAGTAATCAGGTGTAGTAACCAGGTGTAGTAACCAGGTGTAGTAACCAGGTGTAGTTACAAGGTGTAGTAACCAGGTGTAGTAATCAGGTGTAGTAACCAGGTGTAGTAATCAGGTGTAGTAACCAGGTGTAGTTACAAGGTGTAGTAACCAGGTGTAGTAACCAGGTGTAGTTAAAAGGTGTAGTAACCAGGTGTAGTAACCAGGTGTAGTAATCAGGTGTAGTAACCAGGTGTAGTAATCAGGTGTAGTAACAGGTGTAGTACAAAAACCAGGTGTAGTTACAAGGTTTAGTAACCAGGTGTAGTAACCAGGTGTAGTTACAAGGTGTAGTAACCAGGTGTAGTAATCAGGTGTAGTAACCAGGTGTAGTAATCAGGTGTAGTAACCAGGTGTAGTAATCAGGTGTAGTAACCAGTGTAGTAATCAGATGTAGTAACCAGGTGTAGTTACAAGGTGTAGTAACCAGGTGTAGTAACCAGGTGTAGTTACAAGGTGTAGTAACCAGGTGTAGTAACCAGGTGTAGTAACCAGGTGTAGTTACAAGGTGTAGTAACCAGGTGTAGTAATCAGGTGTAGTAACCAGATGTAGTAACCAGGTGTAGTAACCAGGTGTAGTAACCAGGTGTAGTTACCAGGTGTAGTAACCAGGTGTAGTTACAAGGTGTAGTAACCAGGTGTAGTAATCAGGTGTAGTAACCAGATGTAGTAACCAGGTGTAGTAACCAGGTGTAGTAACCAGGTGTAATAAAAAGGTAAAGTAACCAGGTGCAGTAATCAGGTGTAGTAATCAGGTGTAGTAATCAGGTGTAGTAACCAGGTGTAGTAACCAGGTGTAGTAACCAGGTGTAGTAACCAGGTGTAATTACAAGGTGTAGTAATCAGGTGTAGTAACCAGGTGTAGTAATCAGGTGTAGTAACCAGGTGTAGTTACAAGGTGTAGTAACCAGGTGTAGTAACCAGGTGTAGTTACAAGGTGTAGTAACCAGGTGTAGTAACCAGGTGTAGTAACCAGGTGTAGTAACCAGGTGTAGTAATCAGGTGTAGTAACCAGGTGTAGTAATCAGGTGTAGTAACCAGGTGTAGTAACCAGGTGCTCACCTAGCACGTTGAGTCTGCAGGTGGAGGAGGCAGACCCAATGGAGTTCTCCGCCTTGCAGGTGTATTCTCCGATGTCGGCCTTGCCGGCCTTGCTGAGCTTCAGGCAGGCGGTGCCGCGGCTGAACTCCAGCCTGCAGGTGGCGCTGGAGCGCACCTTCCCGTCGGCCTTGAACCAGAACACCTTGATCTCAGGTGTGCCGCCCACCTGGCACTTCAGACACACGGCGTCACCTGTAGTCACCTCCATCGGCTCCAGGGACTCCACGAAGTACGGAGGCTCTGCAGGGACAAACAGCAGGGACACAGTGAGGAGGAGCCTGACACCTGCTGGACAGAGCCGGTACTGCATACACACTAAAACTGAGTATTACTGAATATCTACTGCGTATTATTCTGAATATCTTCATATTGATCCAAACATTTCCCAAATTGGGATCATAAAGTACATCTTCTCTATCGTATAAGGTTTCCTGTAAACATATGGTTATTCTGAATTAGACAGTTTAGCATTTATAAAGTAGAAAACAGTTCAACTTGTTTCTGCATTATGTTAACTAACAAACATTTAAAGTATTAAATGTCTGGAAATTAAAGAATATACGTTGTTATTATCAGGACTAAAGTTTGTTAAACACTTTAACTCAGTTTAAGGAGTTTAGGTAGAAAATAATACTGATATTTATTCAAAATGATGCAAAGACGTCCCCATAAAGACAGTGAAATCTCTTGTTTTCTCACCGAGGATGGACACGTTAGCGTCACACTGGTCCTTCCCGGCATCGTTGGACACCTCGCAGGAATATTTCCCAGCAGCCTCTTTGTCATCGGTGCTCAGGCACTCGAGGATGCAGGAGCTCTCGGTGGTGGTGATGTTGTATTTGTACGAAGCGAAGATCTGCTGGCCGTCTTTGAACCAGTTCACGGTGATTTTAGGAGTTCCTGTGTAGGTGCACTCCAGGGTCAACGGTTTCCCCTTCTCCACCGAAACGTCCTTCAGCTTCTTAGAGAAGGCTGCTGGATCTGAGAGGAAATATAAAGTATTTAAGTTTCAAGTTTGTTAACAGAAGAGAAAAGCATAGAAAGAGAGGCACTTTTTGACTGATCCAGTCTTTGTAATCTCAATACGGTATGACAGTAAAAACGAGTTACCCGGCGTAGAGGACACTCGCTTGAGAAAACATAATTTTAAAATAAAATAACTTCAGATTTATTTCCATGCAAAAGTTTACATTTCTTCTTTGTTAACTTATAATAATATTAAAGATTATATGCGCAAAATAGTTATACTATTGTTTTCCTTTTATTGTTGCCCATAGTCTGCGAATGTTCCCATTGTGGGGCTAATAAAGAATAATTAACTGCTTTTCATTTCATTCATTTTCATTTCAATCTTTATTTCGAACAGATTAAAAAAATAAAAAATAACAAATGTGAAAAACAGAATACCGTATTGCTAAAATACAGTATTTATCCACATTCATGATAATATTTATATATTCAACAAAAGGTCTTCATATTAATAATAATAATAAATCATATGTGTCCGAAAGGGAGCAGGAGGAAGCAAATGCTTATTAATTCCCACCCCTTACTTGATCAATGATTGTCCTTTAAATCATTATGCAAGTTATTCCTACTTAGATTTACATTTATACATACAATCATTCCTCATCTTCTATCACCTCTTCATTCTCATAGTTTTCCCAAAAAGTGTTTCTGTGCATCCTTTAAACTGAATTGTGCTTTGTTTGAACTCCTGCTCCAAACCATTCCATGAAATCACCCCACAGATTGTTATGCTCGTACTTCTCAGAGTTCTTCTGACCTTGAGTTGTTTCAAATTTAGATTTCCTCTCAAATTATACCCCCCCTCTCTGTCTTTGAACAGTGTTTTTAATTTCCTAGGAAGTAGATAATGTCTTGCTCTGTACATGATTTGTGCCGTTTTAAATTTAACCAGATCAGTGAACTTCAATATGTGAGACTTCAAAAATAATACATTAATGTGTTCAAGATATCCAACATTATTGATAACTCTTATAGCCCTTTTTTCTTAATGTGCATAACGGCTGTAGGTTTTAGGCTTTTAAAGCTGATATCATTTTTCAAGTACTTTATTAAATGCTTATAGTAAATGTTGATGGTGTAAAATGACTTTCACCACCTTTTAGCAGGTTAAATGTATATTAAAAGTTGTCTGGATCTACTTAATGCTGCAAAAACAGTGAAACTTAACTTATAAATGCTGGTTTAATAGAAGAGACATATAATGTTAGTCTGTCATGTCATGGCTTCACATGCCTATTGTTGTGCGAATAACAGCTTCAACAACATCTTGGAAATTAAACTCTGAAGTCCCAAACTCCTTCAACAATACAACATACAATATTCTCAAGATATAGGAAGAAATAAAGAATTAAAACAGAGTAACAGACACGTGAGACAGACCTTTGACGGTGAGGTTGACGGGGCTGCTCTCCTTGCCGGCGTCGTTGATGATCTGGCAGGTGTACTCCCCTGCGTGGGACCGGTCCACCGTGAACAGCTCCAGGACCACCTGGTTGTCCTTCAGGGAGAAACTGCAGTCACGTCCGGGCAGGATCTCCTTCGCTCCTCTGAACCACTTCAGTTTGAGCGGCGCACTGCCTTTCACCATCGCAGAGAACGTCACGTTGGAGCCCGGCATGGCCTCCACCGGCTGGGGGGGAACCACGAAGGATGGGGGCTCTGGAGGGTAGCAAGCAGAGGGTAACACGTTAAACATGGAGGAAGTCTCAAACTATATAAGGAAATAAATGTACTAAAATCAGGAGAATTTAAACTTGGAGCCACCATTCACTCAGCAATGAAGAGTTGAACTAGAGCTATTGATATATTAATAAATACCACCAATACTCAGAAAATAAGGTAAGAATTTCTGGCGTTAATATTGTACATTTACAAGAAAGTAAATACATTTTCTGAGAAGTAAGTGTTGGTGTGGTGAGATGAGGTTGATCCCACCTTGCAAAGTGACGGTTCCTCGACAAGAGAAAACAGGGCTGAGAAACTCATTAAAAGTTGAAGAACATATGATGATCTCATAAAATATGATGCATACTAGCCAGCACACTATATAGGAGTTCATATCTATATCTTACCAGACTCCCTGGTCAGATCTGGCTGCTAAATTGGCTAGCTTGGTGTTAGCAAATTACTTTGGCAGCTAACGTTACATAGCAACCAAAAATAGATCCTGCCGTTCAGTTAAGTTTCAGCTAGCTAGCTCATAAGTTAGTTTGCCCGCTCACAATCTTTATCGCCGGCAAAATACTAATATTACCTGCTAAATCTAAAGGGAAAGGGTTTAGTTTGCAAAACTGAATATGACAAATGGAGTTGTTTTGTCAAATAATAACCTGCTTTCTACTAGCCGACTGCGATGCAAGGCATTGTGTAGCTAACTAACTAACTTACCATAACCTAAGTTAGGGTTAGCTAGCTAGCTTTACTTCAGCTAAGCCGCTTGGATCTGGTGTTGGTTGCTCTGTAAGTGAACTGATCAAAGTAATTTGATAACAGCAAGCTAGCAAGTATCATTTAGCCAATAGTGGAAATATTATACAGGAACATTTAAGATAGAGCCATGATTCCTAATATGATATATGACTTTAAAGTAATATCGCATCGCTTTTTTTGGCCATTGCTCAGAGTTTTAGCGAGCAACAGGAAGCTGATAGCAGTTCACTAAATGGCCACCGGTGTCATTAATAACAAGGATTTCCTGGAAAATGAAAGTTAGCATGCAGGGTTTCTCTGTGTGTATTTCCTGACCTTTCACAACCATAGAGGCCGAGGTCTCGCTGGATCCAGCCTTGTTCAGAGCTTTGCATTTATACAGTCCAGAGTCGGACAGCTTCAGCGTGGACACTTTGAGCGTGCAGCTGTTGTTGCTGAAGTTGATCTCATAGTTGGGTCCGCTCTGTATCTCCTCCCCATCGTGGTACCAGGAGATGGTGAAAGGTGGGGAGCCCGACACTTTGCACTCCATCTCTCCGGCTGCTCCAACCACTGTGTTGAGATCCTTCATCTTCCTTGAGAACGATGCAGGAATGATCTTATCTGTTAGTGAGGGAATGAGGAGTTAGCGGTAGGACAAATGAGGACAAATACAAGAGGCAATGTCATTTGAGAAACTTGGTGTTATATAGTCAATGCTCTTGTGTGATGCTTGAGTTTAGACAACATTTAGCATTTGAGAAATTGTTGGCAGTTTACCAACTTCTGCAGATATTTTCGTATATTTTTTAACTCACATTTACATCTAAATGAGTATTAAAGGGTTTATTGTTGTGGATTGTTGGAGAACCAAACCAATTGTCTCATAGTATCTAACAGTTATGTTAAATCTAATTGGTACCGCTGACATAGCAATGTAGACCCCTTCTGGTAACCTCAATTTCAAATGACCTAGATCCACCACTGTTTGTAAAAACCCACTTTTATATTTTTCTCAAATAAATACAGAAAGAAGATATCAACAATTACTTTGATATTGGTACCAAATCTAAGGTATCATAGACCTTTCACTTCTGGTTAGATGCTAATATGTGTTGTCTTAGTACTTGTTTTCTGTGAAATGTCAATACAGTTGAATCTAATCCAACCATAAAAGCAATAATCATAAATTCAAACAATACCCAGCCCTAGTCACATTTAGGTAAATGACACCAACCTAAGACTGTGAGGTTAATCTTGCTTAGGTCCTTCCCGACCTCGTTCATAACCTCAAAAGTATATTCTCCAGAGTCCACCTTCTCAGCAGAGAGGACGTTCAGGCTGGAAATCATCTGAGAAAATGAGATCTTGTACTTCCTGCCGGAGGCCAGCTCCACCCCGTCCTTGAACCACTTGGGTGTGAGCTGTGGGGTTCCACACACTTTGACCTCCAGGGCGGCCATGTCGCCCGCCGTCACGCTCAGAGCGTCGGGCTTGTCCACTATCTTAGCGGGTTCTGGAAACAACAGAGAAGAAGCAGAACACGTTCTTAATCAAACCTGCAGGAGGAAGGATGGGAGAAAAAAAACTGTATGAGAAAGAGAGAATTATATGATTACAAACCTAGAACAGTCAAGTTAGCGAAACACTCCACACTCCCAGCATCGTTTCTGAGTTGGCAGGTGTATTTGCCTGCCGTGGTTGCATCAGCCTTAAAGACTTTAAGAGCGACCTGGTTGTTCTCAAGGGTGATTTTCCTGTTGTCACCGTCCCTGAGAATGTGATCCTTGTCTTGAACCCAGGACACAGTAATGGGTTCAGAGCCTTTAATAGTGGCCACAATGGTCACCTCCTCCCCCAGAATCACTGTCTTGTTTGACAGTTTCTTCACAAACGACGGCGGCTCTGAATAGAGGAGAAAAACAGCGCAAAAGGGAAAGTCAGCAATGTGACAAAGTAACTTGAAAATCTATTGATTGTGATTTTCATTTGAGACTATCACTACTGACCTCTGAGTTTAACTGACGTCTGGCAGGTGTCACTTCCTACACTGTTAGTCACTTTGCACTCGTACTCGCCGGCATCCGAGGCCTCTATCCCAATGACATGCAGCGTGACCGAGCTGCCCTCGCTCACCATCTTATACTTCCTGCTCTCCATCAGAGGCTTCCTGTCTTTGAACCAGGTGATCTGGAACGGAGCTGTACCGCTCATCTCGCAGTACAGACTCACGTCCTTCCCCTTCAGCCCTTCAACGGGCTGGGGTACTTTAGTAAATGATGGGGCGTCTACAAAAAGATCAGGAAACTGTTAAAGAGGCATACATGGCAAAATAATCCATGATGAAGTCTTAAAGCTGAAACCCGTAACATGTTCTCAGTTCTCGCGCTCTGCAGTGGCAAAATGCCAACTGTTAAGAACGAGCTTTTACGTTTTTTGGAAAAGCAGCTAACGTGGTGGGACGATCATCACGATGGCCAAGCTGGGAATGTTTGCGCAATTATAGCCTATATGTCAGATGTTTGTGAAAATGAAAACTAAGAGATGGCAATAGTAATAACACAAGTCCAAGGATTTACAGCTACGGAAGTTTAATTTGCTGTAGGAGTTTGTTGGGACTACAACTAAGATGTCTGAGTTGATTTGTAAGTGGTGCGTGGTTATTGGAACTGAAGTCATGACTGCAGAGTTGAAAATATTGGATAAAACTACAATTAAAATGGGGGGCAATCCTGTAAAAGATGGCAAAATGTATGTGGAATTGCTTGAAACTACAGAAAAGAGGGAAAATTGTTATGTAATTGGTTGTATCTAAAGCTAATTGCATAATTGATGTGGAATTGTTTGGGAACTACAGCTAAAATGGCAGGACTATTGTGGAATAGTTTGGAACTACGGATAATCTGGCAGATGTTTTGTGAAAATTGCGGGAACTACAGTCCAGATGGCGGACGTGTGAATGTTTGGTAGAACTACAGCTAAAATGGTGGGGATGTTGTGGAAGGATGATGGAATTATAGCCAATATGGTGGATGTATTGTTGAAAAGTGTGTATTCTTCCTGATTATTTGAGGTTCCAGCATGTTTTTATTTGTATATCAAGATAAAAGAGCCAACCCAACCAGCTGAGAAACATCTCTCAAAAGCACAAAATAAGAAACGAGTCTCGGACCAAAGTGACGATTCTCCAGCAGACCGGATATATAAAGAACTTGAATGTTACGTATTCCAGCTTCAAGCAACACAACAGCACACTGAAGAGCCAGTGCATCAGAAAGACCATGAATTATGATTAATGATGATTAGGAAGTCAGGAAGGGGCTGACCTTTAACGGTAAGTGTGGTGCTGCAGCTGACACTGCCAGCATCATTCTGAGCTTCACAGGTGTAAACTCCATCATCATTAAAGCTCGTTGACAGCAGTTCCAGGACTGCTACCGAGTCAACAAATGATGTCCTGTAGTTGCCCCCATCCGTGACCTTGGTGTCCTGTTTGTACCAGGTCACTTTCAGAGGAGCTGTGCCATTGACTTTGCACTCCAGGCGGAGTGACTCTCCCTGCTTCACAAACTTAGTGGCAGGGAGTTTCAGCACAAACTCGGGGGGTTCTGGAAAGCCAAAATACAGACAAATTAGCTGCCGGCAGCAAGTAGGGTCACTTAAGATAGGTTGTTACAACAGGCAGATGAGATAAGCTGACGATGATGGGTTAGCAGCAGAGACAGGATGGTGGTGGAAAATGCAGGAGCATCACAAAGGCAACAAATGATGATAAGCGGTGACAAACAGCTTTGAATATGAAAGAACGGCAGAAACTGGAAAATGTGACAGAGAATTCAGCCAGCGATGCAGATCTGAGATGAAAACAGCCACGCAAGAGTTTGAAAGAGGCCAACCTTTGACTGTCAAGTCTGCACTACAGCGCAAAGAACCAGCATCGTTGCTGACTTGGCAAGAGTAAGCTCCACTGTGGGTGACCCCCACTTTATAGAGCTCCATGAAGCAAGAGAGCCCCTCCAGCCCGGTGAAACATGAGGGCCCGGTCATGAGCTCGGAGTCATCCTTGAACCATTTGACTGTGAAGGGAGGCGTTCCCTTAAATGTGCATTTGAAGCGCACAGTGCCGTTGGGTACAGCCGCCTGGGACTCAGGCAGCGTCACAAAGCTGGGAGGCTCTGAAGAGAATAAGACGGATCACGTTAAAGACGGTACTCACCTTTGATTTGCATGACCAATCACGTTGGAGAGCAATGTCTAACCTTTAACCATGAGGGATCCGCTGCTTTCACAACTCCCCGCTGCGTTGGTCAGTTTGCAAGAGTAGGACCCTGCGTCAGATCGCTCTAGCTGTTCGATCTCCACGGACACAGAGTTGTCCTGCTGGATCAGTTTGTGTTTCACACCACTAGAGACTTTGCTCCCGTCTTTCTGCCACTGCACAGAGATGGGCAGCGAACCAGATATTTTGCAACTGATCTGAACAAAGGAGCCCAATATCTCTCCCATGTCTACCAGAGGTTTGATGAAGCTCGGGGGAATTACTTGTTCTGTTACCAAAAGACATTTTAGAAAAAAGTAATTAGACTTTATTCAACATGTACTACAGGAGTTTTTCGTTTTGCACACCAACCTAGAACGATCACTTTGACTTTGCAGCTGCAGCTACTGATGTGGTTTGCCACCTCGAACACATACTCTCCTTCGTCCTCTTTCTGAGCGGACTGAACCCTGAGGCTGCTCATTTTGTTCTCAAAGGTCAGCTTATGCTGCCTAATGGACTGAAGCTCCTTTCCATTTTTCCTCCATTTCACTTTGAGCTCAGGGGAGCCCGTCACCTTACAGTCCAGACTGACTGGATCTCCACTGTAACCTTAATCACTTCAGGTTTTTCTGTGATCTGAGGTGGCTCTACAATGCAAAAGGACATTCAAACAGTTTATAACGTTCCCAACAGTGTTAGAAAAGATTGGAAGCCATCATTAGTTTAGCACAAGTATACCTTGCACAGTTAGCGTGGCAAAGCACTTCTCCTGCCCGGCCTCGTTTACCACCTGGCAGGTGTACTTCCCGCCATGTGTTGCTTCACAGGCGGGAATCCTGAGAGTGGCCACATTGTTCTCAAATGTTCTCTCAATCTTTGCATTCTCCAAAATCCAGTTCTCATCTTTTTGCCATTGTACAGAGAGAGTTGGAGAACCCTTCACAACACACTTAAACTCTGCCATTTTACCGAGAACAGTGGCAGTGTCCTCGAGCCTCTGGGTAAATGTTGGTGGTTCTATTACAATAAAAAACAATGAAGTGTTAAAGGAAACGTTGAGTTTTTACCTCAGAGATAGATATGTGGAGTTGTATTTCTGATTATACCAACCTTTGAGGTTTAGCGTAGTCTTACAAGTACAGCTCCCGACCTCATTAGAAACCGTGCACTGGTATTCACCAACGTCTACAGCGTCACATTTGTGCACCTCTAGCCTCACAGTGTCATTCAGCCGGGAGAAGCCATGCTTAGCACTTGGTTTGATCTCCTTTGCATCTTTGTGCCATGTTATCTCAAATGGACCGGTCCCAGCGACCTGACACTCAAAGCAGGCGCTAGAGGCCTTCACAACATCCGCCGCAGACAGCTCTCTAATAAATGATGGCGGTTCTGAGACGGGAAAACAAACTGTTAACTAACTTTTTTTTCGTAACAGTGGATTATTTCCTCAATATGTTAAAATGCAGACTATGTTTACATTTGGAGGCAAAGTTTCCCAAATAAAAGTTTCTATATGGTTTAAGTCAGAACTTGGACTGACCCAATAAGCAAGTTAACATCAACTAGGGCTGGGCGATATGGCAAAAAACCAAACAAGGGTAATTTCATATCTAGATAACGCTATATACCCAATATACTGAATATAGCATGTTTTCTGATAACTAAATGAATGACCACCAGGTTAAACCAATTTTCTACACAACTGTGTGAACTGAAATGTATTATCTAATTTAATTCCAAACTTAAATTCAGTTCAGCTGGAGACCAGTTTGCTACTGGCATTTAACTGAGCTAATGTAAAGTGTGAAGTAAAACCAAAACAGAAATCTTAAAATTATATTTCCTCAACATTTATTTAGTAAATGCCTTGTTATCTTAAATTAAGAAAAGGTTAGTAGGTACGTTTGATTTTTGCAAATTATAATTCAATTGACCAAATAAAAAGATAATATTAAATGATCGCCCAGCCCTACTCCGGACCAGAATTCCTAGCGGTAAAGTGTCTACAAGTACAACAGCAATCAATTGCCTAGATAAAACCATCTAGAACACGTGGCCTCTAAAGTGTTTGGGAACCAATGCCTCCATCCTATATTTTTAAAACTCTGCTTTCAGTCTTCTGACTGGACTAACCTTTGACCTTGAGCTCCATGCTACAGCTCTCGCTGCCGGCCTCGTTGCGGGCCTCGCAGTAGTAAAGCCCGCTGTCTTTGGTTTCAGCGCCACACACCTCCAGCGTGGCCACAGAGTTAACAAACACCATCTTGTACCGATCGCTGGGGCTGATCTCAGAGCCTTCCCTGAACCAGCAGATGTCTATCTCAGGTGTGCCGGTCACCTGGCACTCAAACATTTTACTCTGACCGGGACGGACCACGGACAACCGAGCGGGGGTCCGTGTGAACTTAGGGGGCTCTAAGGAACAACATAAAATGATAAATGTGACTTTCACAAAGACGTCAATGAAAAACTGATCTCTATGAAGTTCACAAAATATGTTTCCATCCAAGTGTTGCTCAAAGCCTTTGGGGAGAGATTTGATGAGTTTCTTAAGAGCCTTCTTATAGCCCTCTTCTCTTTGACTGACGGAGCCTGAAACCTGTTTACACAGTTTAAGCTTATGGAAATACTTCCTGTCATTTTGGAGTTATCCAAAAAGATCCATATATTCCATGTATTAAAATCTGTATGAACAACTTATTTCTTCTTCGTAAATGTATTGCTGTTTCAATGTTCCCTTTTTTCTTGTACCATTTGCAGGCGATTTGCTCACCACTGAAAGGCAAGCTGATGGTGCTACGGTTTAAAGTCACCTCCTACAGCAGTGAAAACACTACTGTCTTTAAATGGATTGCTCTGCACCAGAAAAACAAGGGTCAGCATGAAGTATAGGGATCAAACTGATTCTGTAATAACATTTCCTTTAAGAACAAATGGATGGAGACATATTCACTGACTCAGTTTCACAAAGGGAATATTAACCTTTCACAAAGAGTGTTGCCTGACAGGAAGTGGAGCCCACATCGTTCTGTATCTCACAGACAAACTCTCCAGAGTCAGAGGTTTTTGCAAAGAAAAGCTCCAAAGAGCTTGAGGTATTGTCTTTGACCACATTGCAGTCAGCACTGGATATAATCTCCTTCTTGTTTTTAAACCATTTGGTGGTGAGCGGCGGCGTGCCAGACATCAGAACATTAAACTGGACCTTTGAGCCCGGCAACACATTCATGGATTCAGGCTTTTCAAGAATGCATGGTGGTTCTGGAAGAGAAAACACGAAATAATGCTTGAGATAAAAACCTTTGTGTAGTTGTGTACCTACTGATGAATACCACATATTAAATGTGTGTGCAAACCTTTGACGAACAAGATGCCGGAGCACTGCACGGTCCCCGCTTTGTTTTTAGCGATGCAGGTATAGCTGCCGCTCTCTTTACCGTTTAGGTTAGAGATTTCCAGAAAAGCAACATTTTCAAAGAATGTGCTTTTGTGTTTCTCATCAGTCTGGATCTCTTTCTCATCTTTGTACCATTGAATGGTTATCGGCAGAGAGCCGGATACAAGGCACTCCAGATGAGCAAACGATCCTTTGATACCTTCTGTCTGCTTCAGTTTTCTCGTAAAAGAAGGGGGAATGATTTGATCTGACATAGATGGAGGAAGAGAGAGGTGAGAAACAAATCTTCAAAGTTAGATCTTATTAAATTAAACTGATATTAGGTACTCATTAACCACTGACCGAGGACGGTGAGTGTGGCCTTGCAAGAACTTTGTCCGACATCATTTGAGACCTCGAAGGTGTAGTCACCACTGTCACCTTTCTCAGTTTTGATAATCTTGAGCACGGAGCTGGTGTCTGTGCTCTGAACTTTATATCTTTGGCCTGAGCTCAGCTCCTTGCCGGCCTTCAGCCATCTGGCCTTCAGCGGCTTGGTGCCTAAGAACCGGGCCTCCAGCGTGGCCGGATCGCCCTGAGTGACACTGATGGACTTGGCCTCCTCTGTGACCTTCGCCGGCTCTGAGACGCCAAACAAAACAGTCAGCAATGAATTTCAAATCTGAATAACTGAACTCAATGAAAGAGTTAAGATTCGAGAGTTGCATTTGTTCCTTGTCAACTTGTTAGGTCGTACAATTATCGTCCAACAAATGTCTGTTGAGGAATTTAAAGTTCAAAAGGCGTAATGTCATGATTCGTAATTTCTATCGATGTCTTAAACACCTTGTTGGCCATTTGAGGGAAATTTCCTGCGAGTAAACTTATAAATGTGTGACTTCACAAGTTGATAAGGATTTCCTGCACCAATCAAAAGAGTTCTCGAGTTTCCTAACAAACCTTTGACTATCACCACAGCAGAGCAGGTCTGGCTGCCGGCCTGGTTCTGCGCCTGGCACGAGTATTTGCCGCCATGTTTGCTCTGCAGGTTGGTGAAGTGCAGCAGCGCGATGTTGTTCTCGTAAGTAATCTGAATGTTTTCAGCCTCTTTGAGCTCGTGGTTGTCTTTGGTCCAGGACACGCTCATGGGCTCAGAGCCCTTCAGAGAGCACTGCAGAGAAACCTCGCTGCCAACCAGGGAGCTGAGGTTCTCCAGCTTTTTCACAAACGACGGTGGTTCTACAGGGAAACATTTTATATTTAATACTGGCTTCTCTATATTAGCCTCGCAAAGTCAGAACCCATCCTGCAAGCTCAGTCTTTTCTGTGGTATTTTAGTGGACTTTCCATGTATAGAAACCCAACCGCATCTAACTGTCAAAGGAGATAACCCTAAGATTGGGATTTTGAAGGTCGAACCTTGTTTTTTTAACAAAAGCAAAAGCCAATTAGCCCCTAGAAGTCCAACATATTTGTCTAATCGGGTGTAGAAAGGGTACTTCTGTCTACACTAATATACAGAGCAAGTCTGTCCTTCCCAAATTTGGAAACCTTCAACCTATGAGAGATTTCCTCTGATCCGAATTGAGGATCTATGGCTAGAGGGTGAACAGTGTTGTCCATCTTTCAGGATCCTTACTTTAAGTTGATCAAGAAACAAAGCATCCTTAAGCAAATGCCTTCTGAGCGTTGCCAGTTCAGGGTGAGTCTTTGCGAGGCTACGTGTTGGATTATTAAATGGTCAATAGCTTCTAAACCAACCTTTTAGCGTTAATTGACAATCGCAGGAGGCCTTCCCCACCTCATTCTCTACAGTACACTGGTACAACCCCACGTCTCCTGCCTCCACTGCCAGCACCTGCAGTGCTATCAGGTCGTCCTTCACTGTGATCCTGTGTCTCTTGTCATTCCTAATCGGCTTAGTGTTTTTATAAAAGGACACAGTGAAGGGGACTGAGCCGGAGACCTGGCCCTCCAGCATCATCTCAGAGCCTTTCACAACATCACTGGGCTCCAAGCTACGCACAAACAATGGCGGCTCTAGAAGAGAACAGTGGATACAGGTTTGACATATGATGATGCCAAAAAATCAAAATAACAAGATTCAACTAGAGTTTTATTGTGGAGATGAAGATTATTTTTCTGATTTCTTATCCCTATGGAAAGGCCACGCCCAGTTTAAGCTACACTCTCGACAGTGGTTTTCAATGATGTCCTCATCCACCAGGGGGTGTGGTGTCTTTACATGATAATGGTGTGTTCGGGTTAGAAAAACCCAAACGTACGGCCCCTTGAAGTCTGATTTTCAACTCTAAAATTAGGGTTATGATTCCGAATAACTGAAAGCTGTAGTATTATACTTTTTGCTTTATAGCTTTTGTGTCTTATGTGTGTCATACAGGAGTGCTCTTCTGTACACATGTCACAACGTTGTTCGTATGCATACGTAATGGAAAACTCAACTTGTTTAGTTAACAATGGCTAATGATTTCTAACTCAAGGTAAAAAACATAAATGCTGATGGTCCTTTGAACCGAAGAAAGAAAAAAAGGTCTTCAATGCCACAATAAAACTCTTAATTTCCTAAAAGTATTGGAGTGAAATGATTCCTGAAACTAACCTTTGATAGTCACTGTGCTGCTGCAGCGGTCACTACCAGCCTCGCTGGACGCCAAACACACATATTCTCCACTATCCTCCACTGCACTGTTGACTTTTCCAGAGAGGCCACTAAGTCAGTTAAAGTCATTTTGTATTTAGCACTGGAGCTGATCTCCATCTCGTCCTTGAACCATTTAAAAGAGATGACGGGGCTGCCCGTTACTTTGCACTCCACTATGGCGGAGTCGCCGCTGGTAACAAGTTTGGTCGCCTCGAGTTTCCTCACGAACACGGGCGGTTCTGAGAGAAGAGGTTAACATTCATTATCAGACAGAAGACATTATGTTAGTATCCAAAGAGACATTGATGTCAAGACATGTTCATGCAGCTGCACGCGTAAACACCTTTCACAAAGAGGACTGCGGTGCAATCCACCTTCCCAGCATCATTGGACACTTGGCATGTGTACTTCCCAGAGTCACTGGGTTTCACTGAGTTTAGCTCCAAAGAGCTGGAAGAGGCGTCTTTCTTTATGAAATATGAGCCTCCAGAGACAATCTCTTTCTCCTCTCTGAACCACTTCACAGCTAACGGAGCTGTTCCAGTGAAGCCCGTTTTGAAGGAAACTGTGGTTCCTGGTTTAACATCCTGGTTCTTTGGTTTTGCTGTAAACAATGGGGGCTCTAGAGGCCATGAAATAAACAAATATAGATTTCATGTTAGCATGAAATAACTCAAGGATTGTACAGAAAAAAATAAAAGCACAACATTAGCCAAGTGTTTATAACCTTTGACATAGAGCGTGCCGCTGGTTTCCTTAAAGCCGGCAGAATTGGTTGCTCTGCATTTGTAAACTCCAGAGTCGGCCTTCTCCAGCTTTATAACTCTCAGCGAAGCAGAGCTGTCTTTGAATTCAGGCTGGAATTTGGATCCAGACTTGATCTCCTGGTCGTCTTTGAACCAAGATATGGTCATGGGTTGGGACCCAGACACTTTACAATCCATGGAGACATCATTACCAATGTTACCATCAACCCTTTTCAGGGACTTGGTGAACGTTGGAGGCATTATCCGATCTGGTTGTTGAAGAAAAAACATGCATTATCACAATTTCATACAGTTTTCAAAAAGAGTCACTCAACTCAAATCTAAAAGACAACACTTTGCACCCTGTGTTTGGTTTTAGGTTTAAGACTTTAGCTTGATGTTAGTCCATGGGAATACATTGTGTCAAAATCCGGTTCCTTTTAGTCATGAACATAATCAACAACTTTAGATTGTAGAAGAACAAATATTAAAGAAGAGTAAAACCGGGAGCTAACCTAAGATGGTGACCGAGCATGTGCACTGGTCTTTCCCGACTTTATTGGACACCTCCATCTTGTACTCTGAAGTGTCTCCTCTTTCTGCCGTGAGGATCTTCATGGTGGCCACATTGTCCTTCAGAGTCATCTTATATTTACGGCCACTGATCATCTCCTTCCCGTCTTTAAACCACTTCACTTTCAGGTCTGGGCTTCCAGAGATTGTGCACTCCAAAGTGGCTGAATCCCCTGCGGTCACACTAATGGACTCTGCGGGTTCTACCACTCTCGCAGGTTCTGGGATAAGACAGATACGATATAAGACACTAGAACCTATAGAACTACAACAACATAGGAAATAAAAAGCATCTGCAGAAACCAACCTTGCACGGTCAAGGTAGCTTCGCATTTCTGTTGGCCAGCCTGGTTCTCAGCTGTGCACGAATACTTTCCGCCATGGCTGATGGCCACGGTCGTTATCGACAAGCTAGCAACATTGTTCTCAAACACCATCTTGATGTTTGAATCGTCATCTCTCAGTATCTCAGAGTCTTTCATCCATTTCACTGTGATGGGCGCCGAGCCCTTTATGGTCCCCTGGAGTTTTACTGTATTTCCCAACACCGCTGTAGCACTCTCAACCCTCTTTGAGAAAGTGGGAGGCTCTACAGAAACATTTCAATAGTTAATAAGTGAATTTAAAAGATGAAACTAATAACACCTTTAATCAGCTCAGGAATACTAACCTTTAAGTTTAGCTACAGCCTTAGTGGTGACTTTGCCCACATCATTGGATATGACACACTGATAATCTCCAACATCTGCGCTCTCAAAGGTCTGGATCTCCAGCCTTGATAAGGAATCCTGGGAGATTATTTTATGTTTCTGATCACTGGAGATGGCTTTCTTATTTTTTACCCAGCTGATTTCAAAGGGAGCTGTTCCTGCGATCTCACACTCCATCTGAGTGGATGCTCCCTTCACCGCCTCAACTGTCTGCAGCTCTTTTCTAATGGACGGTGGCTCTGAGAGTCAAAAAGGTGTATGCAGTTAATACCAAAGCTTTCCTGAATTAAACAGAGGGTTCATTGAATGCAAGACTTGACAAACCTTTGACAGCTATAAGGGTGTTGCAGCTCTCGCTGCCGGCATTATTGGACACCTCACAGGTGTAACTCCCACTGTCTGTGATCAGAAGATTCAGTATATCCAAAGAGGCAACGCCACTCTTGAAAGATATTTTATATTTTTCTCCATCACTGAGCTCTCTCTCATTCCAGAACCAGTGGATGTGCAGCTGAGGCGATCCTTTTACGGAGCACTGTAAGCGTGCAGCTATACCTTGTTTCCATGTTATCTTATTTTCCATTTTCTTTACAAAGGTAGGGGGCTCTGAAAGGAGTTTTTAGTTCAAAAACACCAAGATCATTGTCAGAAGAGACACAGGAAAGAAACAAAAGACAGAAAAGTGCGTAAAGAAGACAAAAGACAGAAGGTAGCAGTGCATAGTGTTAGCATCAGCTTGTCAGCAGTAGTCCACTTTATCAAATCTAACGGAAAGATCACCTTTAAGATCTTACCTTGAACTGATACCTCAGCCTCACAGGATGAGCTGCCTGCCTCATTTGCAGCTGTGCACACATATTTCCCAGAGTCCTTCAGCTTAGACTTGGGTATCTCAACAACAGCCACCTTATCCTCAAAGGACAGTTTACAATCCATGCTCTGGTGGACTTTTTTGCCATCCCTGGTCCAGGTGACGGTCACACCAGTGTCCTCGTCCACCTGGCACTCCAGCCTCAGCGGGTCATTGACAGCGACTGACGCCGGCTCAACGGTCTGAACAAAGCTGGGCTTGTTGACAACCCTGAGCTCTGTGGTAAACGTAGCAGTGCCAACACTGTTGGAGGCCTTGCACAGGTACACCCCCTGGTCAGCCACAGTAAGACTTTTAATCTGAAGCGAATACTTGTTCTTTTCACATTTCATGACATAGTTCCCTCCGGAGGAGACGGCTATGTTGTCCTTGTGCCAGACAACCTCCATGGGTGATGTCCCAGTGAGTGAGCACTGGAGCATGGCCTGTTTGCCCACATACAAAGTCATTGGGTCTGGTTGTGATACAAATACCGGTGGGTACATTTCTATGGAGAGCAGGTAGAACATAAAATTAAGAATTTAGTATAATAAAAGGGGGAAAAATACACCAACATCAAAATGAACCTGTGGAATCTCAACAGCTTTAAACAAGAGATCCTCAACCTGTTTATATATTGCCAAATGTGACACCAGATCCAATTTATGAACAAATCATTTCCACATTGCACCATAAAGGATTCAGGGGGGAAACAAATGCATATAATTCTCTCTCTCTCAAACAGACACTTGTAAAGCAGTAATTGAGAACAAAAAGGTCCCATCAGGGTCTTACCGGTGACGATGAGCGAGGCGGTGCAGCTGGCAGTGCCGTGCTGGTTTGAAGCCTTGCAAGTGTATTCACTGCTGTCGGCTTTGATTGGGTTCAGCAGCTCCAGGGAGGAGCTGTTGTGGCGGCTGAGGATCCTGTACTTGTCACTCTGTTTGATCTCGACGGTAGATTTGTACCATTTGAAAGTCACACTTGGAGCATCCTCGATTTCACATTCGAACTTGGCTTGTCCGCCGATGTTTATGTCCAAGGGTTGGATTTTCTGCCTATAGACAGGTGGCACTGAGGCACAGACAGACAAAAAAAGGAAAGAAGTCAGTCATGGAATCTATGAAACTCTTAAAAATAACAACTGACATATCAGGAACAGGAATGGAGGAAATGTGGAACAATGGTGGATACAGGAGTGACTGTGGAGGAGAAACATAGCAAGAACATTAGCCCCACAATTTCACTGCTTTCATTGTGCAGGATAGTCATGGGGCTAGGGTTCAGGCTAAAGGAAAAGAAAGGTTGTGAAAGATGAAGCAATGTCAGGTTGATCCCTGAGAGCATGCAGAGACATTGTGGAGAGAATGGACCTGAAGGATTGTGATGGGTTTAAACACAAGGAACCTGTGACCATGGAAAGACCATGAAAGTTACCTAAAGGCCAGGATCATGACCACCATTAAAGCGAGATGCCACAAAGTGTGAAGCTAAATTTCAATGGCTGTTACAATCCTGGTCTTTAGGCATCATACAAAGAGGTGGAAGACACAAGAAATGGGGAGTTAGTACCATCCAGTGACCCGCTGAAGGTGCTCATGCCGAGCTATGAAATGAATAAAGAGACCAAAATGACCAGAGCATCATTTCATGTGAGGTCTTGAATGAACCAGTGAATGATTAGTCGTTCTCGGAGGAAGTGTGATGAATGGATGAATGAAACAATCATTTGATCCTGTTATCAAACCTCTTGAGACCACAGTGAGTCTTGAAGACGTTGTAGTCCTGCCGGCTTCATTCTCAGCCTCACAAACATATTCTCCTTGATGCTTCTCCTTCACAACTTTGTTGATAACCAATGTGTATGTGTCGTGGTCTTTGCAACACTTGAACTCTTTGCCAGATTTTACCAATTGCCCATTGAAAAACCAGTTTACCTTTGTGACGTACTTAATGGTGCTGCTAAAGGTTACTTTACTATCCTCATCTATGGAAATGTCTTCGAGGGAGACGACTATAACGGGGATTTCTCTCTGCTCTGACCTGGATACTGTGATTTCCTCTGTAAAGATCTCCTCCCTGTGCTCCTGGATGCTAAAGCCCACCACCTGTTCAGTAGGGACGGTGGTGGGAGGCAGGGTGTGGTTAAAAGAGTCGCACCTACATCTTTCTCCCTGCTTTTCATGGTAACTGACCTCACTTCCTCCCTTGACACCTGTACCGACTGCTCAAAAGCCATGTGGGACTCTGTGGAAACTTTGATTTGGGATGTCTGCTCCATCTTTGCTGCCTTGGATTCCTGCACCACAACCCGCTGCTCAGCTGAAGCACTTTTAACCGCCACTTTGGACTCAGTTTTCAGTGCAGCGGCCTGAGATTTAACGGCAGTGAAACCTACGGCACTCTCTGCCACGCTCACAGTCTCCACCATGGATGACAGCATTTGCTTAGAGTGTGCCGAGGCGACCTGCGCCCTCTGAGGTTTGTCTAGCTGCATAGTGCCCGGCTGCTCCGAGGTGAGAACCAGGGCTTCCTGGTACACTATGGAGTGGAAAGCTGCCTGCAGTTCAGTCCTGAGGTCAGCGGTCTGAGGGTATTTACCCTCAATAGCCAGCGTGATCTCCATTGGGGCACCTGTGGTCGTGATCAGGTATGTAAACATGGCCCGCTTTGGCTCTTTTTGAACCTTGACTTCCTGTACTTCTACAGCCTGCAACCTCCCTACGACGTCAGCCAGTAACACCGGCTGGTCGCTGGCCACAGCCGACTGCAGAGCGTCTCTGAGCTGGTGCCGGATATTCAGACTGAAGGGTTTAGGGATCTGAATAACAAAGGTCATCTCTTTGGGAAGAGCGGTAGTGTCTTTGGACTCTGACGCCATAAGGGACAGTTTGGGCTGCCTGGTGACAGATACTTTAGTGGACTTAGACTTGGAGATCTCCTGAGAGAGCTCACCGGTCAGCACTCGCTTCTCGTCCATCACGATGGACTGCCTGACTGACTGGCCCTCCTGGATTTGAACAGCAAAGTCCTGTTGGGCCGCCTCTAGAATGACACTACTCTCAGTGGAGATCTCCTTCTCCTCTATCTGGACTGGCTCGGTGGGGAGTTTTGGCTCCACAGCCATCTGGCAGGTGAATTTATCCACCGCTGTAAGACCCTCAGTGTGGCCCTCCTGTAGGGCCCGACTCTCCGCCACAGTGGTGACATGCATCACGTTCGAGCGATCCTCCTTCTGCACCAAAGCTCGCTGCTGCTTTACATCTGAGGTGACTGGCGTCTCCTTTGGGAGCGTCATGGGCTGGAAGGAGAGCTGCAGGATGTTCTGAGGCCTAGGCTCAGTCCGGAGTTGCGACTGAATGCCGGTCACGGACAAATCCAGCTCTGTGTGATAATCTGCTGTCAGCTCCCTTCTCTCCTCTGAGGTAGCTGCATGACTTCTAGTCTTTTCCTGTTTCTGAGCCGCTACCTGCTGGTCAGGCTTCTCAATAACGAGAATACCCTCTTTGGGCAGCGCCTCCACAGGTTGGGTTGACTGCCGATGCAGCAGAGTACGAGACTCTTTCTGGGGCTGGATGGTCATGGAGCTAGCCTTTGCCTCGAATGCTGACGTGTCCTCACAAACTACTGTCCTCTGCTCGTCCTGGCTAACAGCATGCAGCAGAGTCGGGCTCTTCCTGGCTCCTGCCTGCTCTGCTGCTGGTTTCTCACAGGTGAAGCTCTTCTCAGATGGAAGGAGGTCCTGATCTGTGATCACCTGCAGGTGCAACAACTGCTCTCCTTCTACCTGGGACTGAACTGACATGGCACTGTCCAGACTGGGAAGCTGCTGTGTGGGCTCAGCCTGGAGCATTTGCTTCTCTTCAGCAGTTAGAGCACCCTTTATTATTTTATCCTTACAAAGATGGGCTGTCTCCTCAGAAGGCCTCTGCATGGAGAACTTAGTCTCCTTGGAAAGAGTCTGTTTGGACTCGCTAACTGACGCTAAGACAGGTCGGTGCTGTTCTTTCTTTACAGACGGCTTCACAGCAGAATCTGCTGTTGCTAAATCAGTGGTGTGGCCCTCTGAAAGCACCCGTTTCTCTGCAGACTCGGCAGAGTATAAAATCTTAATCCCCTCCTTAACCGTATAACCCTTCTCTGCCTGGGATTCTGGGATCTCCTGAGACTGCTCTCTAAGGATGGGCAGCTGTGACTGGACCTGATGCCCGCTGACTAAATGTTTAGGCTCTGATGTGGGCCTGACAGAAGCGGACTTTCGGTCGGACAGGGGGTCTGTGCTAACAGTAGACAGCGGTGTGAGCTCCTCAGCGACAGCCGACATCACCATTGACCTCCTCTCTCGAGCCGTCTGAAGCTCGATGACCTCAGGGCTCAGAATGCGGTCACAGTGTTGCTCTGTGAAGTCCTGACTCTCCTCAATGGAGGACGTAAACGCCGCCATGTGAAGCTGCTTCACAGGGACTGTGGAAACCTGAGCTGGGTGGGTGGGAACCACCGACACCCGCTCCTCTACCTCATGAGACTGGAGCACTGCTGCCTGGTGGGTCAGCTGCTCGCGGTGGATAGTGGCGGCGGAGATATCTAGTTCTCTAAGGGAGCCCACTTGCTCACTGGGAATTACCTGCCGGTCTTCAGTCCCGATGGTGTAAACCATCTGATCAGACCTGGATCTGTCCTGACCCGGGAGGCTAACCTGGTACAGACGAGACTCTGTTGCTTGTTCTGTCATTGAAACCTTATAGCCTTTCTTCTGAACCTTGGTCACCTGCTCCTGTTTCCGTGAAACAGAGACAGTTTCTTTGAACACAACGAGCTCTGCACTACAGGACGCCTCACCTAACTGGTTGGAGGCCTTGCATGTGTACAGGCCGCTATCTTCCTGTTTGACGCTCTTAATATTGATAAAGCCAGATCCATCTGGGTTGGCTTTAACGATACAGTTTCTACTGGGCTGGATCTGGAAAGCCCCTTTGAACCACCTCACATCGGGCATTGGATCACCGCTGGCTTTGTAACTAAAGGAAACCTCTCCTCCCTCTGAGCAGCGCACAGGTTGGATCTGAACTGTGAACGTTGGAGGTTGACCCGTGATCTTAAACATCTTCTCTACCCATTTCTCCGCCTGGCTAACATCATGCTTCTTAACCTCGAGGTACGTGGTGCAGGTTGTCTGGCCTAATCGGTTGGTGGCGGTGCAGGAGTACTCGCCCTCATACTCGGTTGTGACCTTTGTGATGACTAACGTATACTCCTCTTTCTCCTCTATCAGCCTGTATATGGACGAGCTCTGAATCGCTTTTCCATTGTGAGACCATTTAACGGTCGGTTTTGGAAAGCCGGACAGTCTAACGGTGAGTCTAGCCGTCTCCCCGGTGGTGACCGCTGCCGGGGCGAGCTGGCTGAGGAAAACTGGCTTTTCTTTTTTCTTCTCTAAAGAGGAAGAGTAGCGTTTGGACTCTGGCGTGAGTTCAAGTGTTTTAGTTTTCTGCGGTAACTGGACCCCAGAGTAGTAGGTCTCCTCTTGCTCCTCGACAGTGGTGATGGTGGTGCTAGTAAGCTCTGTTGGAAATATTGAGCATCACTCAAAACAATATCCACAACACAGAAGCTTGAATATTAACATTGAATTTGGAAATGCAAGAAGTAGGGCTGTCCTTAACCACAGAGACTCTCAAGGTAGATTTAGGATTATTTTTCCAATCAATCAATCATATTTTAAATCAGTAATAAAAATGAAATGCAATCTTACTACAAATTCTAAAAAAAGGAGAAATATATCAAAATGAAAAAAGAAAACAACCAAATAAAATAATTATTTATGACTGTGATTGAGAGAGGACAGCCCTACTATAAAAAAAAGAGCAATGAAATGCATCACAAGATAAACATATTATAAAAAATAAATATTCCCCCAAACGGTTTATGATTCTTGGACATTTTCTCAGCTTAAAAAAGTAGTTTACTTTTCTGATTGTAAATAAAATCAGAAAAATAAAACACTTTTTGGTAATAAGCGTAATTACCAAACATTCTTCTTTTTTTTTGCCAAAACGGACCTCAGCCAAATCAGGAATTGTATTGTATTGGCAATAGGCACTTTCACACCAAGTACTTTGCCGTACTTAGTTCATGAGAACTTAGTTCATCAGAACTCTTTAGTTCTGATGAACTAAAGAGCAGATCGCGTTCACACCGGAATAAGTCCCTGAGGGAGGATTAGGCAAATGAAGCCGCTGACGTCACTTCTTCTTCTTCTGCTTTGGGCTTACTGGCAGGCCGCAAACAACTTCACAGCGTATACTGCCACCCGAAGTCCCCGGCCGGAAGTCCCCGGAGTTGGGGACTGGCTTCAGTAGAAGCTGCTGGGACTCCCAGCAGCTGAAGCCTTCCGAGTAAATCGCCAGAACGCCGACACCTCCTCATCTCCACCGCTCCCACATTTTATTTTGTGTTGCCATAAGTTAGTCTCTCTCCGTTGGTGCGCTGGGCTAATGCTAATGCTAATCATGCTAATGCGAGCAAATAAAATGGCGGCTTCACAAAACTTTTTGGGAGTTTTACGGGGCGTGGTTTGCAATCCGCCCAGCCAATCAGAAATGGGAACCTTTTTCTCCCACGATAGTACCTGCTCTCTAGCAGGGACTAAAAAGGGGGTGGAAAGGTTCTCATGAACTAAGTTCTAGTTCCAGATCTTTTTGGTGTGAACGCACATTTTCGGAACTATATCGGAACTATTACTGGGAAAAGTACTCCGGTGTGAAAGCGCCTATTGGTATTAAAACATATCAAATAAGATTAATTATTACACAATAAATATTGTTTTTGACATCTGCATTTTGATTGGATTATTGATACAGAAACCATGTAAACATCGACCAACAGTTTTAACCTGTATGCATTGATTAAAGAGGCCCTATCCTGCTGATGTTCAGGTGTATATCAGTATGTAGTGTCTCTACTTTAAAGAGTCCTCTCCTGCTGATGTTCAGGTGTATATCAGTATGTAGTGTCTCTACTTTAAAGAGTCCTCTCCTGCTGATGTTCAGGTGTATATCAGTATGTAGTGTCTCTACTTTAAAGAGTCCTCTCCTGCTGATGTTCAGGTGTATATCAGTATGTAGTGTCTCTACTTTAAAGAGTCCTCTCCTGCTGGTGTTCAGGTGTATATCAGTATGTAGTGTCTCTACTTTAAAGAGTCCTTTCCTGCTGATATTCAGCGGAAACCAGAACCCAGTCTGCTCTGATTGGTTAGCTGGCTGGCTCTGTTGTGATTGGTCAACCGCTTAGAGATGTCCCGCCCTCTTAGCCTATCACGTACAATGTCTTGGAGCGCTAGCCAACAGTTGTGTTCCATAGTGACATCACTATGGAACACAACTTAGGGATTTTAGCCATTGCAGACCGTTGACATGCACTACCACCTATAGAACAAACTACAGGAGAGGGAACACCACAAAAAGCAGAATACGGCATCTTTGAAAAACAAAAAGAGAAAACTCAGACTCTGACTTTAAATCATTAAATATTTTATTATATAAACTCTGAAACAAACCAACACGACGTCTGTACAAATACACCATGAATTTCCATCTCAATGCCAGATTTTTAATTTATTCATTTACTTATTTCCCTGTTTCTACTCATACACTCCTAAAATTACACATATTTACAAAACTTCAAAACTTAACATTTTTTTTAAAGTTTCACAGTATTTTCCATTTTTTTAAATTTGTACTACTTATGATTTACCAGCTCGCTTTAAAATCCTAGAAATATCGTTCACACTCCAAAAAAAAACTAAAAACGTTCTAAATCCCACAGAAACCATAAAACTAATTAGGACAAAATACTCTTGATAGTTTCCAGATTTACTTTTTTGACAGCATTATATTTTAATGTGTGAATTACTCTCCTAATAGAGTATCAATAATGCTGTGAAAGTTAAGGGTAAATTAAATAAAAAATGTTATCTATTTTTTATAATAAAAAACGTTTTGGGTTAATATTAATTCGTTTTCTGCAATGAATGAATATTTCAAGGTTTTCTTTCTTGTTTGAAACTATTTTTTTTGGTAAAAACACTGTTTATTACCCACTGCATGTCATTTTAAGTTATGTAAAATGTGACCTAACAATAACTACTGCCTTCAGCTCAAACCAGAAACTATGAAGGGTGTCACAATGCCGGGATTTATCTCAGATGTTAAAACACAAACCAACATTTTAAGTTGTATTCTTTTTTATTTAAGCTACTATAACTAGTACATGCATTTAATTGGATTTAATTTCCAATGCAGATTCTTTTCAAACATATCTACTCTGGCTGTGCAGCGCTCGTCACTAATTTAACAAACTAAATGTTTAAAAAAGTAAATGATATGTATTCCTATTTTTCTTCATAACAACTTTCTGAGCTTCTCGATTTTAAAAACAAAAAATCCCAATGTATTTTGAGGTCAGTGAGATGTAAAGACTATATACTGTTGTGATTTAATGTTAAAGCAGCTCACTTTAAAGTGTTACCAGAAAACAAAAGCAAACATAAACCCAGATTTTCTACCAGAACTTAAAAAAGTTTACACAGCTGGCAATAAATAAAGGAAAAAAGCATTTGAAACGCTGTTCATCCCACATGACTTTGGGCTGGTTGCACAGAGATGACTCTTCTTTTCATTAAGAAGAGTCTCAGCTTAAGTAATTGCGATTTGCAAACAGTTTAAAGCAAACATTGAGAATAAAAAGTCTTAAAATTATTCATAAGGTAAAGATATTTTCTATTTCTGTTAAGTAGTTGCCATACTTATTAAATCTGCCAAGGAGCTTTATGTCTTCGGTTTGGTTAAAAAACGACTGGACTGATTTGTATTAAACTTGGTGGAAGGGTTAATCATGAGCCAATTAAGAAAACGTAAACATTTGGAAAAGTTCTGATAACAGGGACCAGTGCGTTTTAGTCATATATGTATCGCAGTAAAGCAGCTTGTAGTTTATCCTTAATACCACAAAAACAACCCTACAGAAGTCAAGCATTAACAATATACAGTCAAATTAATTAGGTAGTAAATGTATCTTCGTGCAACCAGCCCCAGAACCTCAAACCTCTAAAACACCTTTAGCAGCGCGGCAGTCTCAATGTACCCGGCCGTGTTTTGGATTACACATTTGTACTCCCCACCATCACTCTGGGTTGCGTTAGTAATGAGCAGATTGAAATGGCCTGCAGTTTTCTCCTGGATTATACACCTGCCGTTTATGACTGGGTTTCCATCTTTGTACCACTCTGCGGTGGGGCTTGGTTTACCACTAACGAGACACTGTAGGATAACTGGCGTCCCTACGGCTGCGGTAATGTTAGTCAACGGGATGACGCACTTAGGGGGCGTCTCGGTCACCAGGAACTGGAAGCTACACATATCGGAGGACTTTCCTTTGAACTCTATCTGTCATCTTTTGCCGGTTCAGCAAACACGTCAAAGTTAATGCTAACGTATTTCTCTCCCTGCTCGTTCATTTCGTGGTCGGTTTTAGCCACCAGCCTCACCGCCCGCTGTGACTCATCTGCCTCCTGCTCAAACTCAAACTCAAGCTCAATTTCAGAGACCTGTTCGCTGTCAAACGACGTGTTGCCAACCACCAAGTCGAACTTCTGCGGCTGAACTTTGGCGCTTCCCAGAGACACAGCAGTCAACTCCCTGCCTCTGGTCTTTCCTGAGAAAGCTTTGGCGTTCAACACGACCAGAGACGCCCGACACAGAGTCTCCCCGACAACGTTAATAGCCCTACAGGTATACACCCCGCTATCCTGTGTTGTGACTTTACAGATCTTCAGGAAGTGGTTGTCTCCGTCAGACGAACACAGGTATTTTTTGTTATTGTGAGGTATTTTCTTGTCACCTTTGAACCAGGACACAATAGGAGAGGGTATTCCCATCAGGGAGCACTCGAACATGATGGTGGTGCCCTCAGGGGTCTCCATGTCACAGATGGGATTAATAAACCTCGGGGGCATCTCAGTGACCTCAAAAGCTATTTTCAAATCATCATGCTCCTGCGTGACAAAGTCCACAGTGCACTCCTCATAAATACTCGGCAGCACGTTCAGAGATATGATCATGCTTTTGTTGTCGGCGGTGTACTCGGGAATGGTGATGATCTTAATTTGCCTCTCAAATTCTTTCACATCGCTTTCATCCAACTCTACTTCGAGCAGAATCTCCTGAGGGGAAGTAGAACGAGAGGAGTCATCGTCCTCAACGTCAAACTCCATCACATGCTGATGGGTGACATTAGGGGGGCCGGCAAGAACCTGACTTCCTGCGATACGACAACAACTAAAGCAACACTTCTAGCTTCCCCAACGTAGTTCACGGCCTCGCAGATGTATTCCCCCTGATCAGCTTTTGTGACATTGTGAATTTTTAGCGAGATGCTATCACCATCTCTCTCCGTTTTGACTCTGTCGTTGGCCAACAGCTGGTTTCCGTTGCAGAACCAATTCACCTGAGGGGAAGGCAGGCCAAACACCTCAGCGTAAAACGTTAGAGAGTCCTTTTCAAACACTCTTTTCTTGACGAGAGGTTTGAGAAAGGCCGGAGGGATTCCCTGCACTTTCTCCTGAAGGGTTGACAGGCCTAAAGGTCCTAGTCCCTTGGTGAGGTATAGGTTGTCATCCACTGTCTCAATGCCCTCGTCACCGGGAGACATCAGGAACTGCATTGGTGAGAAAAACCTCTCGCTGGAGCCTCCTGTCGAGGGTCGCTTATGATCCATGGGGGAGAAGGGGTATTCCTTAGGGGTCCTAAACCCACCAGAAGTATCCGAACTTGGAGTTTGAAAGGACATGTGAGACTTGGGGGTTTGGAAGGACTCTGCAATTGGTTGCGAGACCTCGGTGGAAGAACCTGGGGTGTAGAACCGCTCGGCCATCTCGGCTAGGTCCTCACTCACGGTGCTGCCGATCTCTATGGACATCTCAGACTCAGGGGACAGGGGTCTTCCCCAGTCTGTTGGAGGGTTGTAAAAGTCATACACAGCACCAAAGGTTACCTCCTCTTCCTCCATTGAGCCAGCTGCTGCTGCTCCTCCAGCTTCAGCTTCAGCTTTGTCCAAAACTCCTTCCTGTAAAGATGCAACCTGCCTTTGAGGTCCCTCAGCAGCAGCAGGAGCTTCCTCAAGAGGTTCAACACTGTTGTCTCCTTTAGGCTCGACAACAAGTGTTGCAGGTTCTGGCTCCATGACTTCCATCCCCCATCTTCACTCTTGATTTGTACATGAGGCTCAACTTCATCCCCAGCCACTTCTTCTGCTACCTCTGTCACGTCAGCCTGGGACTCCGGCATACTGAGGAAGACACCACTGTCCAAGGAGGGCTCTGGATTTGAAACCAGCACCTCGCCAGAAAGTAAAGTACTGTCAACTTCAGCCTCACTGTGAGGAGAGGAAGACCCTTCTACTCCAATTTGTTTCTCAAGTTTGAGAGATTTAGAAATGGTTTTAGGCTTGACGGCTTCTTCAACTGGAGCTGAAGTCTTAACAGCGCGTTTTACTGCAGGGACTTTATCCGGCTTGAAAGGGAAAAAGCTGCCAGTTTTGTCAAATGTACGCACAGGCTGATCCCTCAGCATCTCCATTTCACATGCCTCCACTTGTTCTGTTAATGGAGCTGGTTTCTGTGCTTTAGGCCCGACCAAGTCGGGAGACTCCTGTACTCCTTCCACAAATTGTGTAAGTTCACCATGGCTTTCTGCTGAAACTGCACCTTGTTCAACATCCCTAGATATCCCAGAGATCTTGCGTTCTTTCTGCAGAGAGGAGGTTGGATGGGAGGCCTCTGGTGAGTCAGGAAGAGCTTTGGGAGAACTGGGATTTCCTGTCATAGCAGTAGCAAGACTAACTGCATCTTCTACAGGCAGGGTGTCAATGACTTGTTCCTGCTGGTCAAGGGAAATGGCCACTGCGGGTATAAACTCTTCAGGGAAATGTGTTGCCTCTCTCTGCTCCTCAGGAGAGCTTTGGGTCTGTAATGCAACTGGCGATTCCGACTCAAAAGCTTGTTTAATCTGAGAGACTTTTATAACAGCAGCCGAAGCCTGCAGACCACATCCGGATACACTTGGAGGCTCTCTGGAGATACTAGGTCTGGATTTTGGGGCTTTGGCCAACTCTGATGGAGCTTGTGAACTCTGAGTGATAGTGTCTTTAGTGTGAATGATGGCAGCTTTCTTTGCATCTTCGGTTGAGCCAACAGGAGACCTCCTTACTGGAGTAAAACCAGCGCCCTCTGCAAATTGCACAGGTTCAGAGATACCTGTGACCACCGCCATGTTGCCCTCAGAACAGCTGATATTCTCAAATTCGCTGACAGCGTGAGGAGCTTCACCAGCCGTATCAAATGAGAAAGTGAATTTGTGTTTGACAGTCTGAGATGCACCCTCGTCGCTTGGCACTTCTGAGATTTTCTCCGGGACCTCCTGAGGTTCGTCCTCTCTGATTTCCTCTCTCATCTCAGGGAGCGGCGTGGCGGCGGTGATTCTGATTTCTACAGGTGAGGAGCTAAAAGACTCCTCCGAGGAGCGGCGTTTGTGGATCACCGCTTGAGGCACCTGTAACGTCACTTTTCCTGAATCCGTGAAGGTCTTAAATTCTGCTTCGATAAAGCTTTCCTGGGTTTCTGCACCCTCCGTAACTACCACTTCCTGTGTGGCCACTGACATTCTCATCACCTTTTTGTCAGAGATTTCGAGAGTGCCGCTGCAGATGGATTTGCCATGTTTATTGGTTATGACACTGTCGTATGTCCCCTCGTGGTCTGTAGTTGGATAGAAGATGGTGAGCTTTGATGTGTTAGATTTGCTCATGATATCATAGTCAGGGTTGTGGGCTAATTGGTGTCCGTCTTTGAGCCAGGTGACGGTGGGCAGAGGGTCACCCTGGAACTGGCAGGTAAACTCTGTCATCTCACCAATTTTTACTTGAGCCGAAGATATTTCTTTCACAAATACTGGACGGGATCCTCCGGCACTTGTTTCCCTTTCCTTCATCCTATTAAACTTTTCAAATCTGCCTCATCTTGGACTCTCCTCTCGTCCTTCTTGATAGCTCCGAGTTCAATGCTTTCTTCACTAATTTCTCCACCCTGTTTTGACCTAATGGACTCTCTGCTTACTTCCTCTCTTTTAACACCTGCAAAATCCTTCTGTTGTCTCCGATCGCTGCTCTCTCTGTTAGTTATCGTCTCCTCTCTCATCGCCCTCTTCTCTTTTACATCTGACTGGAAACATTTGCTGATGGATTTATCTGCAGTCATTGCATATTCCTGCCTGCTCCGACTCATCTCTGCATCTTTTCCCACTTCCTCCTGTGGAAAGCGACTCCCGAGTGGTGAAAACTCTCCTGAAGGCTTATCTGGGCTCTCAAATGGCACAGTAGTAGTTTGGGTTGGAGAGTAACTCTGAACTGGTGAAGCTTCCAGACCCATTCTATAATTTCCTTTGGGCTGGTGTGGTAAACCAGCATATGCAGGAGTTTGCCTTCTTATGGAAGAAGACTCACCAATAGTAGCTTGCTCGTACCCGGCAGTAGTTGTTGACGAGGCTCCACCACCAAGAGTTGGAGGTGGAAGTTCACTTGGATGAGAAAGGACACCATGGGACTCAAACAGCATCCCGGAGCCAGGCTGTTTTCCTTGATTGTCCAAAGACCACTCGGACTCCAGTTCAGCTACCTCCTCTTGCTCGACACCATCCTGTTGCCACTTCAGGATGCGCTGAGCAAGTGCTTCTTCCTCACTAACAAAGTATTCACTATCCCTTTGCAGCCTGGTCTCCCGGCCCTCTGTAGGCAGAGCCTCTGTAGGCAGAGCCTCAGCAGGCGGCCACTGCAGACTCTCAGCCAGCTGATCTTGGAAACCGGCGGGAACCGTCTCGCTCTGGAGGAACTTCTCTTTGGCTGTTTTGCCCGAGGAGGTTTTCCTGCTTCGGACCACTTCAGGTTGAGGAGCTGATTCTCTTCCGACATCTGTGGTCTTCTCCGCCTGGATCTTAGAGTAACCCTCCTCCCAGTCGGACTCCGGCTTGACAACTTCCTCTTGTTCCATCAAAACGTTCTCCTGCCACTTCATTATCCGCTGATTCAGAGCCTCCTCTTCACTGACAAACTTCTCACTTTCACTCTTCAGCTCGGATAAGTTCTCTCTCGACAGCTGGAGCTCACGTTCTTCTGTTGTCCTCTCAAACAACATCTTCTCTGCTCTGACTTTAGTTCTTGGTGATGATCCTACTTCTACGGCTCTTCCTTTTATTCTGGGAGATTTTTGTGCCATTGAGGCCTCAATTTCCAACTCTCCTTGTCTGGATTTCATTCTGGCTTTAGGCGAGGGGGCAGAGGTTTCGTCTTGGCTCTGTTTGACTTTAGGGGACTTTGGTGCCGACATGTCAGCATGTTCTACAGTCACTCTCTTATCCACTGCCTCCAGATGGGGGTTAATGTGCCCTTCAGGCTCCATGTACTGTGTCTCTGCAGGTAGGTCAGTTTCAGGTGTCTCTTCCTCTGACATTCGCACACCATGCTGCCATTTCCTGATCCGCAGGGCCAGGAGTTTTTCCTCAACCTGCATCCGCTCAGCGTCCAGGCTCTTCTCATACTGCTCCCTCAAAGACTCCCCTCCAGACTCCTCTTCATATTGCTCACCTGTTTCTGGTGTTGCACCTGTACCAAGGAACCTCTCTTTGGTAGTTTTGGCCTGCCTTAGCCTTGGTGATTCTCCGAGTCTGTCCTCCGCCCGGGCTTTTGCTTTTGGCGACAACTCCACTTCCATTTCTGCTCTTGCTTTTATTCTGGGAGATTTTGGTACCAGCATTAGTTGTGCCCCTACTTCTTCTGATTTGGCTTCTGCTGTGGCACACATTTCTGCTTCGTCTCCTCTGGCTTTTACTTGAGGTGATCTGGGTGTTGTAGCTTCAGGATCTACCATCCTTGCCTTAACTCTGGGTGATTTATGGAAAGATGAGGTTTCACTTTCTACAGTTACTGATTGTGTCGCTTCCTGTTGGGTGTGCATGTGCCCCGCTGGCTCCATGTACTGCATCTGTGCAGGGGTTGGCAGATCAGTTTCAGGGTGAAACGTCTCCTCTTCTGCCATCATACTCCCTTGCTGCCATTTTCTGATGCGCAGGGCTAGGAGCTTTTCCTCACACTGCATCCTCTCTTCATCCAGGCTCTTCTCATAGTGAGCCCTCAAAGACCCCCCTTCACCCCCTCTTCATATTGCTCACCTGTTTCCGTTGTGGATCTATCTTCTGCGGATGCTTCTCCACTGAGGAACTTCTCCCTGCTAGATGTGTCTGTTTTTGGCAGATCAACAGATCCACTGCTTTCGGTGTACATGGATGTTCCAGGGAACGCTAACCCTTCAGAGTATTGGACTTCAGGGTTACGTTGCTCGACCTTTGTTGACTCCATATTTTCCTCCGTAACTACGCCGTGACGTTCACTTACCATTTGCTTGTAATTAGCTTCTGCCCGCGATTCCAAAAAACTCTCAACCTTTTTACCCTGCCGTGTGTCACCTGATCTCCTTTCTGACACCATGGTATCCAACAACTCACCTCTCATGATCTGAATGGCCCTGGTTCTGGTTTGAGGCTCAAATGAATGCCTTGAACACGGCTTTGACGGATCCCTGCTTGAGCTTCTACTTTTAAACTCACTCGGACCCTCCCCCGAATCGAAGGGTCGGTTGAATTGCTGAACATCGGGCAGAGAGGCCGGTTTCACCCTGAGCCTCTCTACGTAGTCGGCATAACTCGACTCGCTGGCGACTGATTCTGATTCAAACTCAGAAGAGGACATGGTGGAGATAGAAAGCCTCTTCTTCTGCTTCACAGCTTTTTGGAGCGTTGTAAGTTTAGTCCTCACCTCGTTGTGAAGACTCTCTGTGTCACTGAACCTGTCGCTGTACCTGTCGCTGCATCTATCACTGAACTTGTCACTGAACCTGGCCCCGGTGCGCCGGTCGCAGTAGATATCGCTGAACCGGTCGTTAAAACGTTCGGACCTGTCAAACATTGGGGGAGGAGACGGGGCGCGCTCTGAGGCGGTCTCCAAACGTTTGGACTCTTTCTCTGTTACCTCTTTTTCTTTCATATGAGAACCAGATTTGAAGTAAACTGTACGCACCAGAGAGTCCACAGAGCGAGAACGCCTCTGATGAACTTTAGACATCTTGTCAAACGGAGACCCAACGCACCTGAGGTCCACCCTGAACTTCCTCTCTTTCCTCTGCTCGGCCATGGTTTCTGCACTTTCATGGGCTTGTGCAGAGCGCTTAACAAAGCCCAGGTAGTTAGCAGACTGCTCTTCCCTCAGCGACACTAGAAGTGATGCTGTGGACTCGGCAGAACCCTCTGAGTTAATCGCCATTACCTTATAACTGCCCGAGTCCTTCTCTCTGATACAATCGATAACCAAACTGGTCGTGTGCAATTGCATTTTGCTCTCAGTACCGACCCTACGCCTACGATCTTTAGGGATAGATTTATTATTATGAAACCAAAGGATGGTGGGTTGAGGACATGCAACTAGTTTACACCTTAACTCTACTGGTTCTCCCTCTAGGACTGATTGGAATTTAAGTTTTTTGGTGAATGAAGGTTTGATGTTCTCCGTCCAGGAGCTAATGGAGGAGGTTCTGCTGGAGCAGCGGTTGGCCGACACCAGGCCCTGATCAGGGAAGTCTTCGGTGTCGGAGAAGGCTCCTCTCAGCTGCCGGGTGGCGGTGAGTTCGCTGCCGCTCTGCTGCGTTCCCTCTTTGTGATAAAACAGCTCTGCAAATATAAACACACATCGGTCAGAACAGCGGCCTCGGGGGGTAAAACGAGAGAAAAGGATTTGAATGAATCAGTAATGGAATATTAAATGCATGCTGGGAGTCACAATGCCATAAGAAATAATTTCACTCACCATATTTGTTCGAATAAACGCAAGACTTGATTCTTTTTATTAGAAACCTTCAGGAAGTTTTGATCCTTCGTCTGTGGAAATTTCTTCAAAACATAAATTATTTTATTATCATTAAAAAGCATTTTCTTTCCAAGACTGGCTGCTTACATTCGGTTGTTTTTTTACTTTTTGATAGTTGCTTTGGCTTTATACTAGAATGTTCCTTACCTGACTTGCAGACAGGAGAATAAACGCCCTTTCTAATCCTTAAACTTATGAGGAAATAAATGCACAGGTATATGTGAGAGGCAAAGCTCTCACATATCTTATATTCCAAAATCTTAAACAAATGAAGCTGTAAAATTGGGTGAGAAGGCGTTTATTCGAACTAATATAGTTTACTGGTGTTATTTATTGCAAACCACAGGAATCACATCCCACTATCTGCAAGCCAGGCTAAGAAATATTTTGCAGGAGGACGGTGTCAGTTCCAGATGCAGTGAACCTCCATATCTTTTAAAGGGCAAAGCAAGTCCGGAAGCCTTAAAAGATACGCGTCCTGCGCCTTTCTCTGGGAAAAGATCAGAAGAACCTTCATGCCAAAAAGAGAAACGTTTCTTTGGATGCAAAACGCAAAGGAGTCAAAAGAAACTGGAACAAGCAAGTTTTATCAGGGCTCTCCTGGGGGGGGAACCATGAAATATGATCAGAACAAGAGCAGGAAGAAGAATACAGAGTTTATATCAAAACACATGAAGAGGACATGCTACTGTGGAAGACCTTTAAAAAAGGGACAGTTCAACATAAGGACATGTTAAAAAACTCTAAAAGCAGTCTGTGGATGCAGGCCAACTATAATCCAAATAACCCTTTAAACATGCATCGGTTTTTATATCCACTTTTCAACATTTTATTCACTTTAAACGTCACCTGAAAGCTTGGTTTAAAGTTCCCTGCCGACAGACCACTTTTGAAATAAATCTTTATAAAGAGAAATCTAGTCAAACTGTCCCGAATTTGTACACCAAATTCTCAGGTGTGATAACTCTCTGGAGCTTTTTATCCAGGAAGGTGTGGAATCTGACGTGGCCTTACCTTTGACTTCTTGCTCGATCTTGGCTTCGATCTGCTCCCTCACGTGAGTCACTGTGGGGGAAGAGACGACGTTAGTTCACATTGATCTTAATAACTGCAGTGGGGGTCTGAAGAACATTTCCTGTCACGTGTTCATTCCCATAAAGAAGAACCGGATTTACACATTGATTCATTTTTTTTTTGGACTCGACAGGATTCTCCTTCTGTGTTTGGGCTCCACGAGTTGAGTCTGCTACAACAACCCCTGAAAGTAAAGCTATATATCTACTGAAAGTACATCTAAAAAATGTATTCTTGGTCATAGAAGTTATACTTTTACAAAATAACGTACAATGTGTTGGAGCGCTAGCCAATAGGAGCGCGAGTGTTCCATAGTGATGTCACTATGTGCTGGAAGTAAACTAATAGACTGGAGCCAAACACATAAAGCAAATACTTTGAGTCCACCAGGTCTGTGACTCTTACTGGGTTTTAACCGGCGTGTTTTTGGGCAAAGTGAGAAATCAAACACTGTAAGAAACACGGTGGAGTATTACGGACAGGAACACAGGTCGGGGATACAGAAGGGTTTCCTGCAGGACGGAGGAGGTTATAATCAAGAGTTTCATGCAGTTTCCCTGAGCGGGAGAGGGAGTGAGGACGGAGGAAGAGGAGGAGTGAGGAGGAGTGAGGAGGAGTGAGGAGGAAGGTGGAGGAAGGTGGAGAGGTGATCATCCCGGGATTCAAACACACAGTGAGACCTGGGGGGGTTAGTCCGAGCTGGGGAGGGATGTCCCGACAGATCGCTGTTCACACCGGATGGGATGCAGCCATTGCGTAGGTGTTTTTTTATCATCGGAGGGGCATTTAAAGGATATTTTAAGCTCTTTTTAAATACACATTTTGCAGAGGGCTTCGGTTCATCATGGACAATAAGGAGGGCAAATTCATCTCGCAGGAAGGGGATCTTTTTAGGAGGTATAGGTTTAGGAAGTTCATTCGTTACGTTGCACAATTATGTCTTTCTATTAATGAATGTCTATTTTAGAGACTATTTTATGTCTCTTTATCTTAAGTGTATTGTATTTTGCATTGATGGAGGAGCCTGGGACTTCAGCTGTTGTGTATATGACAATAAAGCTTTGGAACTTTAATAGATAGATGTCAATAATGTGGTTTCTGATGCTAGGATCAAATCAGGAGGATTCAAACATATTTATGACGCTCTTTAAGTATTTATTTGGCAGACGTGTTCAGGACATCACTGGAGGTGTTGGAGGAACGTTAATCTCACAGGAAGAGGATCTTTTCTAGGAGGTATAGGTTTAGGAAATGAATTTGTTAGCTTGCACTATTCTGTCTTTCTATTAATTAATGTCTATTTTAGAGACTATTTTATGTCTCTTCTTATTGTTAATAATATTGTATTTACATTGAAGGAGGAGCCTGGGACTTTGAAACTTAAATAGATAGAAGTCAATAATGTGCTTTCTGATGCGACAAGGATCTAATCATTTAAGTCGCTCTTTATTTGGCAGACGTGTTCAGGATATCCCTGGCAGTGTTGGAGGAACTGGAGGAGGAGTGTTAATCTTGCAGGAAGTGGATTGATTTTACAAAGGAAGTCTGGCTGCATCCATCCCACCGTTACCTTCTTCTTCTTGTGCGGTGGTAACGGTGAGCGTGGCGGTGCAGACGACCTCCCCGGCGGTGTTTGCGGCGCTGCAGGTGTACGCTCCGGCGTGTTCGGGGAAGGCGTCCACGATGAGGAGCATGGCGGTGTGCGTGGCCTCGTCGAAGTGGAACACCACGTTCTTGGTGGGCAGCACCGGGCTCCCGTTGTGGAACCAGCTGATCTCGGGCCGCGGCGTGCCGGAGACGCAGGCGTGGAAACGAGCGACCTCGCCGTGCGGCACCGAGCAGCTGCTGATGGGCTGCAGGAACACCGGCTTGTGGCCGAGAGTCGGCTTCTTTACGGAGGAGAGGCTGGTGGGGAGGAGGCGCTGAGAGACAGAAGACTCTCGCTGTCGGACGCCTGAAAGAAGACCGCCGAGGAGCGTGAGATTATTGCATCTAGATTCATCCCAGTCAGCACAGCTTGAAACCAGTCTGAAACCAGTCTGAAACTAGTTTGAACCTGTCTGAAACCTGTCTGAAACCAGTCTGAAACCAGCCTGAAAACAGTCTGAAACCTGTCTGAAACCTCTCTGAAACCTGTCTGAAACCAGCCTGAAACCAGTCTGAAACCAGCCTGAAAACAGTCTGAAACCTGTCTGAAACTAGTTTGAACCTGTCTGAAAACAGTCTGAAACTAGTTTGAACCTGTCTGAAAACGGTCTGAAACCAGTCATGTCTGGTGGAAGTTACCCAACATGCAACTGAGGGTAGAAACTGAAGCTAACAGCTGTTTTAGTTGCTTCTGGGAATAAAAAAAGAGGAAGGCAGTTCTGTGATATTGTTTGCAACATCACTGAGAGAAAAGCAACTGTGAGAGGCTGAAAACTGCCTTTTCTGACCCGTTGGCATGAAGTCAATCAACTCTAATGCGTCTTTAACCCCTTCTTTCTCTAAGTGAACCCCTCCTGGTCCCAGACTCACCGTCCAGGCTGAGCGCGGCGCTGCAGGACACCGTCCCCGCTGCGTTGGTCGCCCGGAGGCTGTACTCGCCCTCGTCCTCGGGGTAAACTCTGGAGATCTCCAGCTGACAGCTGTCGTCAAACTGAGACATCCGGAAGAAGTCCGACTGCTTGATCTCCTTCTGTCCGTGGAACCAGCTGATCTTCACGTCTGCGAAAACCAAAAACATTCATGAGGTTATTATTGTGTCAAATTTGATATAGATTATGTCTTATCCTCTGATTGCCCTTTACTAGCTGAAATAGTATTTTTTGATGTTAAGGGTTTACATTTCAGGAAGGGTAAAAGGTGGATTTGCAAATAGTTAAGGACTGGGGGGTTTAATAGTTTAATGATGGGATGTTTAGATAATGCCTCAGAGAATTTAAGGGTGGGACCAGTTGGATATTCTCTCTCTACTCTATAATGTGATGGAGCTGCTCTGTTCCTGCATTTCAGATCCATTTCACTTTATATTGACTTTCTTTATTACTTTATTAAATATAACAAAAGACAAACTTTGCCCATGAATCATTTATCAGTTTCTCTTGAGAATTTCCTCCACAGTTATTATCAGGGATGTTCAACACACAACATTTAGCAATAACACTATAAGCTTTAAGGACGTTAGTGACTTTAATCTGGAGAGTTTTGACTCGTGTTCCCCTCACCGTCTCCTCGCACTCGGCACTGGAAGCGCGCCGGCTCTCCCTCGCGGGCGGAGGTGCTGCTGATGGGGCTCATCACCACCGGGGGGGCCACTGTGGCTGCTGAGTCTGGAGACACAACCTCCGACACTGCACACACACACACACACACACACACACACACACACACACACACACACACACACACACCTGCATCAACATGTGTTCACACACTGTTTCCTGCACCTAACTTCACTTTCACTACCCAAATATGTATATATGTTCAATTCATTTCTTACTTTAAAAGTTACTTAACTGTATATCATTTTAATTGTATCTTTAATTGTAACATCTCTAATCTGTGTGAATCTTGTCTGAAATATACACTACACTCCCCGCCTCACCTTCCACGTGCAGCGCGGCCGTGCTGCTGGCGGCTCCGTACTCGTTCTTGGCCTCACAGTGGTACACGGCGGCGTCCTCGGGGAAAACCTCGATGAGCAGCAGCGAGTGCTCGGCTCCGTCGTGCAGGAACTTACACTTGAAGCCTGCGGACAGCGCCTGGGAGTTCTTGAACCAGAACACCTGCGGAGCCGGGACCCCGCTCACCTGAACGGAGAACCGGGCCGGCTTCCCTGCCTCCACAGACTGAGGCTCCATGTGGCGCTGGATCTGAGGAGGCTCCGGGACTACAGGAGGAACAGAGAGGAAAGTATTATTCAAGAGTTCATGAGCCAGGAAGAAAGAGACTTATTTAAACTAATAATAATAATAATAACAATCAGAGGTGGGAAGCAGCGGAGTACAAATACTTTGTTACTGTACTTAAGTACATGTTTCTGGTATCAGTACTTTACTCCACTACTTATTTTTCTGACCACTTTTGACTTTGACTTTTTACATGTTGAACCCAAATACCTGTACTTTCTACTTCTTACATGTTGAGCTGCTAGTTATGGGTACTTTTTACTGAAGTACATTTCAAAGCCTCTTTACTTCTACTTGAGTAAAGAAGTTTAGTCAGTACTTCTACTTTCACCAGAGTATTTTTAAACACGAGTATATGTACTTCTACTTGAGTAAAGGATGTGTGTACTTGTACTTGAGTAAAGGATGTGTGTACTTCTACTTGAGTAAAGGATGTGTGTACTTCTCCTTGAGTAAAGGATGTGTGTACTTCTCCTTGAGTAAAGGATGTGTGTACTTCTACTTGAGTAAAGGATGTGTGTACTTCTACTTGAGTAAAGGATGTGTGTACTTCTCCTTGAGTAAAGGATGTGTGTACTTGTACTTGAGTAAAGGATGTGTGTACTTCTCCTTGAGTAAAGGATGTGTGTACTTGTACTTGAGTACAGGATGTGTGTACTTCTACTTGAGTAAAGGATGTGTGTACTTGTACTTGAGTAAAGGATGTGTGTACTTCTCCTTGAGTAAAGGATGTGTGTACTTCTCCTTGAGTAAAGGATGTGTGTACTTGTACTTGAGTACAGGATGTGTGTACTTCTACTTGAGTAAAGGATGTGTGTACTTCTACTTGAGTAAAGGATGTGTGTACTTCTCCTTGAGTACAGGATGTGTGTTCTTTTCCTTGAGTAAAGGATGTGTGTACATGTACTTGAGTACAGGATGTGTGTTCTTCTCCTTGAGTACAGGATGTGTGTACTTCTCCTTGAGTACAGGGTGTGTGTACTTCTCCTTGAGTACAGGATGTGTGTACTTCTACTTGAGTACAGGATGTGTGTTCTTCTCCTTGAGTACAGGATGTGTGTACTTCTACTTGAGTACAGGATGTGTGTTCTTCTCCTTGAGTACAGGATGTGTGTACTTCTCCTTGAGTACAGGATGTGTGTACTTCTCCTTGAGTAAAGGATGTGTGTACTTCTCCTTGAGTAAAGGATGTGTGTACTTTCTTGAGTACAGGATGTGTGTACTTCTCCTTGAGTACAGGATGTGTGTACTTGTACTTGAGTACAGGATGTGTGTTCTTCTCCTTGAGTACAGGATGTGTGTACTTCTCCTTGAGTACAGGATGTGTGTACTTCTACTTGAGTACAGGATGTGTGTACTTCTCCTTGAGTACAGGATGTGTGTACTTCTCCTTGAGTACAGGATGTGTGTACTTCTCCTTGAGTAAAGGATGTGTGTACTTGTACTTGAGTACAGGATGTGTGTACTTCTACTTGAGTAAAGGATGTGTGTACTTCTACTTGAGTAAAGGATGTGTGTACTTCTCCTTGAGTACAGGATGTGTGTACTTCTCCTTGAGTAAGGATGTGTGTACTTTACTTGAGTACAGGATGTGTGTACTTCTACTTGAGTAAAGGATGTGTGTACTTCTACTTGAGTAAAGGATGTGTGTACTTCTCCTTGAGTACAGGATGTGTGTTCTTTTCCTTGAGTACAGGATGTGTGTACTTCTCCTTGAGTACAGGATGTGTGTACTTCTACTTGAGTGAAGGATGTGTGTACTTCTCCTTGAGTACAGGATGTGTGTACTTGTTCCCTCTCTGATCATTATAAAGTGATCTATATGTTCTCCTGCTGGACTCACGGTTGACTCGGAGGTTCATGGTGGTCCGGTTCTTCCCGGCGATGAAGGTGTATTCTCCGGCGTCGCTCCTGAAGGTCTCCGTCACGGTGAGGCGGTGAATCCTCCGGATGCAGACGTAGTTGAAGCGCTGCTCCACAGAGAACTGGATCTCCACGCCGTTCCTCAGCCAGCGGCCCTCCACCTCGTCCTCGTTCACCTCCAGCTCAAAGGTGGCGCGCTGCTTCTCCAGAACCTGTTGGATTTATTTATTATTTACTGTTTCTTGTTTTGGATCCAAGTAAAGCCATGTTGTTCTTTATTTCTCCAAGTTCTTTCCAGGAACATGTTTCTACTTTAAGATGTTCCATGATTACTTTACTTTCACATTATGATTCGTTTATTCTCAGAGAATTTCACGGTTGTTAATTTTCTTATTTTCGCTTATTTATGAATTAGTAATAATGTTTTTATTCTACTTAATTACTGCTAAAATCTCAAAGAAATACTCAAAATATTCCAGTTAATTGGATCTAATATCAGATAATAATTACATTCTTTTCTCAGAACTTAATGAACATAATCCCCAAAAACTAATAGATTTTCTCATGAATTTATCACTTTATTCTCAGACAATCGCTTATTTTACTCCTAAATATACGACTTTAATCTTGTAAATGGTCAGAAATTATTATCTTGTTGTCACCTACAAAGTCTGTCCTATCTCTGAGACCCCCACCCTGTTCCTGAGAGTTTCCTCTTTCTCTTAATTAATAGATTTTCTCATGAATTTATCACTTTTTTTCTCAGATAATCCCTCATTTTTCTCCTAAATCTACGACTGTAATCTTGTAAATGGTCAGAAATGATAATCTGTGCTATCTCTGAGACCCCTTTAAGACCCCCTCTCTGTTCCTGAGTGTTTCCTCTTTCTCTTAATTAATAGATGTTATCATGAATGAGTGCCCCCCCTCACCGTGATGTCCCTCTCGGGGGGGTCAGAGATTCGGACGTCTCTCCCCTCCACCACCAGCTGGGCTCTGGAGACGCTCGACCCGGCGACCACAGAGAACTCTCCGGCGTCCGACATCCTGACCGACTGGATCATCAGCCGGTGGACAAACTTCTCCGCTGTCACCGAGAACCTGAACGCACCACGGAGACTCTGGTTAACAACACGCTCTGTATCAGAGGTTAGTATTTATTATATATCTCTCTATATGTCTCACCTGTTCTCCTGCTCCAGCTCCTGGCCGTTCTTCATCCAGACGACCTGCACGTTGGGCTCTGAGATCTCACACTCGAACACGGCCTTCTTCTTCTCCGTGATCTTTATGTCTTTGATCTTCTTCGTGAACTCAATCACTCGAGCTGAGACACAGGAGGGTTCACAATTACTTCAATGCTAGAATATTATTATTATTATGGTTTTTTATCTGTTATTTTAGTTATTTCTCTAAATATTCTATTCTATATTTGAACATTCTCATAACCTGGGCTCACCTTCCACTTTAGACTTCATTGCTATCTTTTCTCCCTGATTGATAATAAATGAAGAGTTTTTAACTAAATAACGACTTCAATCTCAGAGAAAATATCAGTGTTTTTGGTGTTTGTGTCTCCTAACCCTCCTTTTAACAGCCTGATCACGGGGCTTAGTACTTGTGTCTCATAACCCTCCCTTTAACAGCCTGATCACGGGGCTTAGTACTTGTGTCTCATAACCCCCCCTTTAACAGCCTGATCACGGGGCTTAGTACTTGTGTCTCATAACCCTCCCTTTAACAGCCTGATCACGGGGCTTAGTACTTGTGTCTCCTAACCCTCCCTTTAACAGCCTGATCACGGGGCTTAGTACTTGTGTCTCATAACCCTCCCTTTAACAGCCTGATCACGGGGCTTAGTACTTGTGTCTCATAACCCTCCCTTTAACAGCCTGATCACGGGGCTTAGTACTTGTGTCTCATAACCCTCCCTTTAACAGCCTGATCACGGGCTTAGACTTCAGTGGTATCTTTGCTCTCCACTTAATGATTAATCACTTCTTAAATCACTTCTTAAATCTCAGGGAATCTCAGTTTTCTTCCATCTCTTTTCTCCATACCCCCTCTCTGTACCCCCACTCTATAACCCCTCTATATACCCCCTCTCTATAACCCCTCTCTATAACCCCTCTCTATAACCCCTCTCTGTACCCCCACTCTATAACCCCTCTCTATAACCCCCTCTCTGTACCCCCTCTCTATAACCCCCTCTCTGTACCCCCACTCTATAACCCCTCTCTATAACCCCCTCTCTGTACCCCCTCTCTATAACCCCTCTCTGTACCCCCACTCTATAACCCCTCTCTATAACCCCTCTCTATAACCCCCTCTCTGTACCCCCACTCTATAACCCCACTCTATAACCCCCTCTCTGTACCCCCACTCTATAACCCCTCTATATACCCCCTCTCTATAACCCCTCTCTATAACCCCCACTCTATAACCCCACTCTATAACCCCTCTCTATAACCCCCACTCTATAACCCCCACTCTATAACCCCTCTCTATAACCCCCACTCTATAACCCCACTCTATAACCCCTCTCTATAACCCCTCTCTATAACCCCCACTCTATAACCCCACTCTATAACCCCACTCTATAACCCCACTCTATAACCCCTCTCTATAACCCCTCTCTATAACCCCACTCTATAACCCCACTCTATAACCCCTCTCTATAACCCCTCTCTATAACCCCACTCTATAACCCCACTCTATAACCCCACTCTATAACCCCACTCTATAACCCCTCTCTATAACCCCTCTCTATAACCCCCACTCTATAACCCCACTCTAAACCCCACTCTATAACCCCTCTCTATAACCCCTCTCTATAACCCCTCTCTATAACCCCTCTCTATAACCCCTCTCTATAACCCCACTCTATAACCCCACTCTATAACCCCACTCTATAACCCCCACTCTATAACCCCACTCTATAACCCCTCTCACTCTATAACCCCCACTCTATAACCCCACTCTATAACCCCTCTCTATAACCCCACTCTATAACCCCTCTCTATAACCCCACTCTATAACCCCACTCTATAACCCCCACTCTATAACCCCACTCTATAACCCCTCTCTATAACCCCTCTCTATAACCCCACTCTATAACCCCCACTCTATAACCCCTCTCTATAACCCCACTCTATAACCCCCACTCTATAACCCCACTCTATAACCCCTCTCTATAACCCCACTCTATAACCCCTCTCTATAACCCCACTCTATAACCCTCTCTATAACCCCACTCTATAACCCCCACTCTATAACCCCACTCTATAACCCCTCTCTATAACCCCACTCTATAACCCCTCTCTATAACCCCCACTCTATAACCCCTCTCTATAACCCCCACTCTATAACCCCACTCTATAACCCCTCTCTATAACCCCTCTCTATAACCCCCACTCTATAACCCCACTCTATAACCCCACTCTATAACCCCTCTCTATAACCCCACTCTATAACCCCTCTCTATAACCCCCACTCTATAACCCCACTCTATAACCCCTCTCTATAACCCCCACTCTATAACCCCACTCTATAACCCCTCTCTATAACCCCCACTCTATAACCCCACTCTATAACCCCACTCTATAACCCCACTCTATAACCCCACTCTATAACCCCACTCTATAACCCCCACTCTATAACCCCACTCTATAACCCCTCTCTATAACCCCACTCTATAACCCCACTCTATAACCCCCACTCTATAACCCCACTCTATAACCCCTCTCTATAACCCCCACTCTATAACCCCACTCTATAACCCCTCTCTATAACCCCTCTCTATAACCCCTCTCTATAACCCCTCTCTATAACCCCACTCTATAACCCCTCTCTATAACCCCACTCTATAACCCCTCTCTATAACCCCCACTCTATAACCCCACTCTATAACCCCTCTCTATAACCCCACTCTTTAACCCCACTCTATAACCCCCACTCTATAACCCCTCTCTATAACCCCACTCTATAACCCCACTCTATAACCCCCACTCTATAACCCCACTCTATAACCCCTCTCTATAACCCCCACTCTATAACCCCTCTCTATAACCCCACTCTATAACCCCACTCTATAACCCCCACTCTATAACCCCACTCTATAACCCCTCTCTATAACCCCCACTCTATAACCCCACTCTATAACCCCTCTCTATAACCCCTCTCTATAACCCCTCTCTATAACCCCTCTCTATAACCCCACTCTATAACCCCTCTCTATAACCCACTCTATAACCCCTCTCTATAACCCCCACTCTATAACCCCACTCTATAACCCCTCTCTATAACCCCACTCTTTAACCCCACTCTATAACCCCACTCTATAACCCCTCTCTATAACCCCACTCTATAACCCCTCTCTATAACCCCACTCTTTAACCCCACTCTATAACCCCCACTCTATAACCCCTCTCTATAACCCCACTCTATAACCCCTCTCTATAACCCCACTCTATAACCCCTCTCTATAACCCCACTCTATAACCCCTCTCTATAACCCCCACTCTATAACCCCACTCTATAACCCCTCTCTATAACCCCCACTCTATAACCCCACTCTATAACCCCACTCTATAACCCCTCTCTATAACCCCTCTCTATAACCCCTCTCTATAACCCCTCTCTATAACCCCACTCTATAACCCCACTCTATAACCCCTCTCTATAACCCCTCTCTATAACCCCTCTCTATAACCCCACTCTATAACCCCTCTCTATAACCCCTCTCTATAACCCCACTCTATAACCCCTCTCTATAACCCCTCTCTATAACCCCCACTCTATAACCCCTCTCTATAACCCCACTCTATAACCCCACTCTATAACCCCACTCTATAACCCCTCTCTATAACCCCACTCTATAACCCCTCTCTATAACCCCACTCTATAACCCCTCTCTATAACCCCCACTCTATAACCCCTCTCTATAACCCCACTCTATAACCCCTCTCTATAACCCCCTCTCTATAACCCCACTCTATAACCCCACTCTATAACCCCTCTCTATAACCCCTCTCTATAGCCCCTCTCTAGCAGCCCTTCCCCCGGACTCACCCTCCACGTAGAGGCTTGCGGAGCAGGAGGAGGACCCGGACACGAAGCTGTACTCTCCTCCGTCTCCAAAGTGCACGTTCCTGATGTTCAGGGAGTGAGAGAGCTGCCGGCTCCTCACAGACACGCGCTCAGACGACTTCACCTCCACGCCGTTCTTCAGCCACTTGTAGCTCACGTTCTCCTGGTTCACCGTCACCTCCAAGGTGATGGAGTCTCTCTCCTGAGCCCTCAGGTCCTTCAGCATGGAGGTGATGAGCACCGCTGCAGGGGGGCAGGCATTAATATATCTACTGCAGGGGGGACACTTAGTACTTCTTTATATAGATATCTATTCCAGGGGAATACTGTTAGTACTTCTGAAGATATCTACTAAGGGGGGGGGGGCATTCATTAACTCTGGGAGACTTTAAAACATGAGGGGATACAGTCAGTACTTCTTAGGATATGTAAATGAGGGATTGGTGCCCCCCATGTGGATTTAAAGGGATGGATGTAGAAAGGCCTTGTTTTGTTATATTTGGCACAGTCTCCTCACTCACAAGAGTTTGGTAAACATGTATTTTCTATTAAATACTTTCTGGTTATTCTGGTGATCTCATGAAGTGGAGTGTTGAAAGGCAGAGAGCTCCGCTTACTCCACTCTTCTACCATCTGATCTGTACTCCGTTATTATCTCTACTGGTGGCTGTGTGTTGTCCTCTCTAGTTACATGGGGACGCTGTGACATCACGGTGACATCATGGTGACATCACGGTGACATCATGGTGACACCACGGTGACATCATGGTGACACCACGGGGACATCATGGTGACACCACGGGGACATCATGGTGACACCAAGGTGACATCATGGTGTCACCACGGTGACATCATGGTGACATCACGGTGACACCATGGTGACATCACGGTGACACCACGGTGACATCACGGTGACACCACGGGGACATCACGGTGACACCAAGGTGACATCACGGTGTCACCACGGTGACATCACGGTGACATCACGGTGACACCACGGTGACATCACGGTGACACCACGGTGACATCACGGTGACATCATGGTGACACCATGGTGACATCATGGTGCTTTTAAGTGTTTCTTGTGAATGTCAGCACACAGAAACTCTAAGATCAGGATGTTTAGACTCGTCTGTTACGCCCGGCGAGAAAGCACTTCCTGGCGAAGATGTTTTATATGTTGAGTGATTTTAAAGTCTTACGTACGGAAGAGGATGAGGGCCACGTGTGGAAACGTTTTAAGATCTGACCAAAAATAAAAAATAATTTGAGTTTTGAGAAAAAAGTCAGAAATCTAAGGAAAAAAATCTGAATTCTGAGATTTTTGGGAACATTTTTATTTTAAAAAATATATGTTTTTTCTGAGATTTTTAGAAAACAGTGAGATTTATTTGACTTTCAGAAAAAAGGTAAAAAAGGTTTTTTTCAGAATTCTGTGAAAAAAAGGCAGAATTATGAATATTTTCTCAAAATTTCGATTTTTTATACTTTCTTCTCAAAAATTGCAAAATTCAGACTTTTTTATCTCAGTATTCAGAAAATTAAGTTAAAGAAAAAAAAATGTCCTGAAAATCTGAAAATTCAGTTTTTTCCGAAGAATTCTGAAAAATACATATTTTTTTAATAAATACAATTTTCCCAAAAACTTCAGAATTCAGATTTTTTTTCTTAGATTTCTGACTTTTCTCAAAACTCAATTTATTTTAAATTTTTTCTTCAGATCTCCAACATTACATGTCTACCTCATCCTCTTCCGTTGTTAAGGGTGACAGTACATTCTGACTGAAATGAACAGAAGATGCAAACATGTAAAGAGTTTCCTTCAGAGAGCTACCAGCCTCTCTCTCCTCAGACTTTATTGATTTCTTTAGATTGAATAAGAGTCTTACGGCTGACGGTGAGCGTGGCGGACACTCGGTCGTTCCCACACACGAACGTGTACTCGGCGGCGTCTTCTCGGCTCGTGTTGGTGATCTTCAGCTGGTGGAGTTTCCCCTGGACCACGATCCTGAACTTCTCGCTCATCTCGATGTCCACGCCGTCCTTCAGCCAGGTGGACGGCACGTTGAAGTGAGAAACCTCACACTCGAAGGACGCCGTGTGCGTCTCCGGCACCGAGACGCTCTTCAGAGGCTTGGTGACACGCAGGGCTAAAAGAATAAGATAAGATAAGTTAAGAGAAGATAAGAAGTACTTTACTACGCTCTTCAGAGGCTTGGTGACACGCAGGGCTAAAAGAATAAGATAAGATAAGTTAAGAGAAGATAAGAAGTACTTTATTACGCTCTTCAGAGGCTTGGTGACACGCAGGGCTAAAAGAATAACATAATAATCAGACGTCACGTTAGAGGAAATCTGTATCTCTACTAGGGCTGCACGATATTGGGAAAAACTGACATTGCGATATTTTCTTCCCCTGCGATATATATTGTGATATATATTGTGATATATATTGTGATATGAAAAAATACAGGAATTGAAGAAAAGACAGTTTTTTTTGTCCGCAAACCTTCCTTTCTTGAACTTTAATGCTATACAATTGGTATTTTTTTAACGATATTTAACCGGATGAAGGATTTTAGTCACGGACGTCTGGATCTTAAGTTATCAGAGCAACAAGCTCGAGCTAGCTCGGTTATCCTGCTGTGATCTGATCGAGAATGGTTGTGATTTGCTGTGCATGCAGAGCCTGCATGTCACTCACTCAAGTACCTTTTCCTTTTGTAGCAAGCAGCAAAAGAATTGTAACATGACGTGTTTGAGTTAATTTGCCTACTTAATATCTCACGTCCTAAAAAAAAAGAAGAATTATCGTCACGACACGATATATCGTGCAGCCCTAATCTCTTCTCTATCTTAAAGAGGCCATATACGGCACTGCACTGCAGGTGATTCAACTCTGTTACTATAATTATAATAATAATAATATAATAATAACAGTTACCCTCCACGGTGAGCGTGGCGCTGCACTGCAGGTGTCCCACCACGGCGCTGTACTCCCCGGCGAGGCTCTGGTCCACGTTCTGCAGAACCAGCTTGTGAGCTTTGCGCTCCGACAGGATCTGGATCTTCTCGCTGGTCTTCAGCTCCGAGCCGTTGAAGGTCCATCGGACCGGGATGTCGTCGTGAGACAGACTGAGCTCGAAGGAGGCGGTGCCGTCCAGAAGAGACGTCGTGTCCTTTATCTTCTTCACGATCTTAATCGCTGTGGGACATATTAAAGGTTAAAACGGGTCAATGCTAAACACTGTGACATATTGGAGATTATATGTTATTGCCTATTAATGTGTGCTTTATTATTATTAGCAAATAAATGCATATTGTAATTTTTTTTAATGTTACTCAAAAATACAAAGAAATAAAAATAATAATAATATAATAATTTAAAATATAAAGTAGTATTAAAATCCCTCATAAGATACCCCGCCCCACTCACTCTCCACGTTGAGCCGGGCGTTGGCCGACAGCTTCCCCAGCTTGAAGGAGTAGACCCCCTCGTCCTGCGTGCTGCAGCTCTTCACCCTCAGAGTGTGCACAGTTCCCTGGGAGAACATCTGGAACTTGTCGCTGTTCTGCAGCTCGACTCCGTTCCTGATCCACTGCGAGCCCTTCACTCCGCTGTGCGTCAGCTCCAGAGAGAACACCGAGTCCTGGGTCTCCGTCACCGTCTGGTTCCTCAGGGTCTTCTTCATCTTCACCGCTGCAGGGGGAAAACAGAGACCATCAAGAACACCACCAGGTGGCACCAGAGGGACACTACAGTCCCCTCAAAGCAGCATATATTAACACCAGGAACCACGGCAACTAAAGGCTTTAAATATTCCTGAAGTCACACTAAATGTTTTATTTTGAATCCACTACGCTCCCAAACTGTGGAAAACTCTACCAAGAAAAACGTGTATTATTAGTAATAATATAAGAATACAAAGCTTTTAATTAGCAATATCCCCCTTTTACTGCCTTTATAGTTTATTAATTTATTGTATTTTGTTCTTTATTTATTTTTACATATTTGTTGTTGTTTTCTTTTATTATATTTATTATTTCTTCCATTTATTAATATTTATTTATTGTATTTGATGTGCAGATGAACATGTGTCCTGCAGGGGGCGCCAGAGGGACACTAAAGTCCGCTCAAAGTAGTCAAAAGTATATATTATATTTTAAGGCATGTCTGGTATTTTTCATCCCAAGTTGTCGCACATTTCTATAAATAGATCAAATATAATGATAATATCTGCAGGTAAAAACCCTCGATTTAGAGAAAAAAGGGAAGAAAATCTGAATTCTGAGATTTTCTGAAAAAAAAAGCTAAAAATGTCTTTTCAGAATTCTGAGGAAAAAAATCTGGATTCTGAGATTTTTTAGAAGAATTGTAAAAAAATTAATAAAATATAAGAGTTTTTCTGAAATTTATGATTCTCAACTTTTTCAGAATTCTGACTTTTTTTCACAGAATTTTGAAAAAACTCAATTTATTTGTATTTCCTGTTGTTGTTACTCACCCTCCCCCCTGTTGTTGTTACTCACCCTCCACCCCTGTTGTTGTTACTCACCCTCCACCCTGTTGTTGTTACTCACCCTCCACCCCTGTTGTTGTTACTCACCTCCACCCTGTTGTTGTTACTCACCCCCACCTGTTGTTGTTACTCACCCTCCACCCCTGTTGTTGTTACTCACCCTCCCTGTTGTTGTTACTCACCCTCCACCCCTGTTGTTGTTACTCACCCTCCACCCCGTTGTTGTTACTCACCTCCCCCCTGTTGTTGTTACTCACCCTCCACCCCTGTTGTTGTTACTCACCCTCCACCCCTGTTGTTGTTACTCACCCTCCACCCCCTGTTGTTTGTTACTCACCCTCCCCCCTGTTGTTGTTACTGTTACTCACCCTCCACCCCGTTGTTGTTACTCACCCTCCCCCCTGTTGTTGTTACTCACCCCCCACCCCGTTGTTGTTACTCACCCTCCCCCCTGTTGTTGTTACTCACCCCCCACCCCCTGTTGTTGTTACTCACCCTCTACCCCCTGTTGTTGTTACTCACCCTCCACCCCCTGTTGTTGTTACTCACCCCCACCCCTGTTGTTGTTACTCACCCTCTACCCCCTGTTGTTGTTACTCACCCTCCACCCCCTGTTGTTGTTACTCACCCTCCACCCCTGTTGTTGTTACTCACCCCCCACCCCGTTGTTGTTACTCACCCTCCCCCCTGTTGTTGTTACTCACCCCCCACCCCGTTGTTGTTACTCACCCTCCACCCCCTGTTGTTGTTACTCACCCTCCACCCCCTGTTGTTGTTACTCACCCTCCACCCCCTGTTGTTGTTACTCACCCTCCCCCCTGTTGTTGTTACTCACCCTCCACCCTGTTGTTGTTACTCACCCTCCACCCCCTGTTGTTGTTATCACCCTCCCCCCTGTTGTTGTTACTCACCTCCACCCCCTGTTGTTGTTACTCACCCTCCACCCCCTGTTGTTGTTACTCACCCTCCACCCCCTGTTGTTGTTACTCACCCTCCACCCCCTGTTGTTGTTACTCACCACTTTTTAATCTTTTCACCAAAAGTCTCAGATTCCTGACTTTTTTCTCTAAACTGAATTTATTTGTACTTCCTGTTGTTGTAACTCCACCCTCAGGTTGTTCGTACTCCCCCCCCCTCTGTTGTTGTAACTCACCCTCCACCCTCAGGGTGGCGCTGGTCTTGGAGCTGGACACCTGGTAGCTGTACTCCCCCACGTCCTGCGGCCTGGTGATGAAGATGAGCAGCCGGCGGACGCAGCCCTTCGTCTCGCTCGTCACGTTGTCATTGAAGTCGACCGGCTGACCTTCTCTCAGCCAGCGACCTTCAGCTGAGGCGTTGGCGACCTCGCACTCCAGCGCCGCCGTCTGGGACTCTGCCACCGTCACGTCCTGCAGAGGCACCGTGATGGCGCCCCCTGGAGGAGGAACACGGAAACACAGGGTCAGAATATTGTGTCGTAAATGTGTAAAATTACTACTTGGTTCAAAGAGAATCATTCACGTTTTTCTGGCGATTTTCTTCGTTTTTTATTTGAACTTTATCCATTTAATATTAGAAATATTCAAGTTTTTTTTTGTGACAAAAGTGACATCTACCACTTTAATTCAATAATAATCAGATTTTTTAGAACGAAAATTCCTACTCTTTAATATCAGAAATATTCAAGTTATTTTCTGTTTTTAATGGAAATTATTGGAGTTCTTTCTACTAAATGTACTTATTTTAACATCAGAATATATTCAAGTGTTCTTATTGTGACAATATTGAAGGTATTTTGTCGTAAATTAAAAATGTTCTCGTACATTTACGACTTTTTACAGGTGAATTTCTCTAACAATAATTCAACTCTTTAATATCAGAAATATTCAAGTTATTTTCTCGTGAATTTGTATGTTTTTTTTATCGGATATTATTGGAGTTTTTTCGCTTTTTTAGGTAATTTACCATTTTAATATTAGAACATTTTGAAGTTCTTTAAGTCTTGTAAATGTACTTATTTCATATCAGTGAATAATAAAGTTTTGATCCAAAATGAGCCTCTGTAATCCCTCCCTTGCTCTCCGTTATATTATATATCATATTGACACGTGTCTCTTGATAAGGTCCAAGAGGTGCAGTTTACCGGAGACGGTGAGTTTGGCACTGCACGTCTTCTCTCCGGCGTGGAAACTGTACGCTCCTCTTCGTCCTTCATGGTGTTGACGACGGTCAGAGAGTGCTTCTTGCCGCTGGACTCCATCTTGTATTTGGGTCCGGCTTTGAGCTGCTGGTTCCTGAAGGTCCAGAGCGGGTCGATGCCGGCGTGGGAAACCTCCACGCTGAAGGTCACGTTCTGAGACTCGGAGCACACCTTATCCTCCATCTGCTTCACGATGTGCACCTCTGAGGAAAACACAGCAGGGGGGGGGGGGGGGGGGGGGGGTGTTACCGTTAATCTAAAGGCATTGTTCTGATCTTCTAGACTTTCTCTTCTCGCACACTTCATGTTATTTTATCCGACACTATAGTTTCTGGAGTGGTATGATCTAGAGAAAGGCAAGAAAACTAAAGGAAAAAACCAACAAGACCAAAGAAAGAGCTCAGTCACTTATTGCCGGATCAATACATTGCTGTTTTAAAAAAATACTGTAGCGGACACATTTCTTAAATGACAGTAAAAATCTCTGGAAAAGCCTGTCGGGAAGTGCCGAAAATATGTTTCAAAGTCCGTTTTTTTCTGTCAAAAATCATCCGTCTAGCTGTTTTAGAAATGCCTCAACAACTTTTATAGTTTGGCTTTTTCCCAAAAGCTCAATTCCCAAGATACAGGTAAAATCCTGATATCCTATGAAACTACCAAATCAGACGAATCCATTGACAATGAGCAGGTCTTGGTAGCTTGTTGGGAACTTCCCTAAAAGACGCTATCTGGCCAAAATGGCAAAAAATTGAAATATTTTGAAAAAAGGTTCCAAAAATGACGTTAAACAAGAAACATTTGACGAATCCATTGCTGTCAGAGTTGTCCTCTAGCTTGTCTGGAAGTGCACAACAAGAATTGCTCAATTGCATGTATCAACATTCCTGTTTTCAAACGCTGTAGCGGACTCATTTCTTAAGTGGAGAGTGAAAATTCGACACAGTATGAAACTAAAAATGCAATCAAATCCATTGATACCGTCAATGTTTCCTTATCTTGTCAGGACGTGTCCTAAAATAGGTTTCAAAGTTAGCTTGTTCTGTTAAAATCCTCCCTCTAGCTAAAGGACACAGATCAGGGATCAGGAGCCAAGAGGAGGATTTCTGGAGGGCGAAATCTTACTTTCTACGGAGAGGCTGCAGCTGGTGTCCACCTTCCCGACCACCAGTTTGTATCGGCCCTCGTCGGAGGCGAAGGTCCGGTTGAAGACGAGCCTCTGCTTGGATCCCTTCGACACCATCTGCAGCCGATCGCTGGCCGTCAGCAGCTTCTCGTTCAGGTACCACTTGACCGAGAGAACGTCCTGCGCTGAGATCTTCGCCTCCAGCACCGCCTTGGTGCCTTCGACGGAGGAAACGTCCTTCAGCGGGTTCACGATGTCGATCGCTGCGAGGAAGGAGACGTAAAGACAATCAATGATCTGACGCCAGAAACTAAAGAGAACCGAAGAAAACTAAAGATAACTAAGATCAAACCAACAAAAAACTAAATAAAACCAAGAAAACTAAGATAAATCTAAATAAAATCTAAATAAAACCAGTATAAAACCAAAGAAAACTAAGGATAACTAATCAAACCAAGAAAAACGATAAAACCAAGAAAAACCAACCGTACCAAAGAAAACAGAGATAAAACTAAAGAAAATCTGAATAAATCAAAACCAAACCAAAGAAAGCCAAAGAAAACTAAGGATAACTAAGAAAAAAATCAAAGAAAGACATGATAAACCAAGAAAAGCTACAAGTCCAAATGAAAACTAATAAAATCTACATAAAATCAGGACGAATGCAAAGAGAACCAGGATAAAATCAACAAGTCCAAAGGGAACTAAAGGAAACCAGAGAGAATCCCAATAAACAGTAATAACAGTCCGAAATGCCCCAGAAACCCCAGAACGCCCCTAAAGCCGTGAGCGCCACTCACTCTGCACGCTGAGCTTCCCGGAGGTGGAGATGTCCTGAGACGGCACGATGAAGGCGTACGAGGCGGCGTCCTCGCGGCTCACGTTCTCCAGCAGCAGCTTGTGGATCTGTTTGTCGATGACGATGTGGACCCGGTCCGAGGCGATGACGGCTGTCCCGTTCTTCATCCAGCTGCCCTCCACGTTCTCCTGGGAGAAGCGGACCTCCAGCTGAGCGATGTCGCCCTCACACACCGTCAGGTCGCTGAGCGGCTGCAGCAGGGTCACCGGGCGCACTGCGGGGCGATAAACAGATGTTATAATAACCAAAACTACAGGTAAATATAGACTTTACACAGACGTTACTATCTCAGGGTGCATCACCGTCACCGGGCGCACTGCGGCGGGACAAACACAGCAACATGATATCCAAATGATATCTAAATGTTATCAAAATCCAAGTTAGAACAATATTAGTGTAGGCAAAATATGTGAAAATATCTGAGCTATTGTGGAACTGTAGGGATTACAGATCCACAGAAAACACCCATAGTCAAACAAGATGGCGGTGGCAGGCAGGTCAGGTGTAACAGGACCTTTTATCCTCTCGCCTGAATCTACTTGTCTTTCATCCTTTTTATTTAATTTTATATTTTTTATAACTAATGCTGTTGATATATTGTGATCTTAAGGGTGTCTATTTCCATCTGGCCGGGGACAACAGCTGGAAATTAGCCATGTCGGCTAAAGCTGCTCCGTTTACTGTTTTTGTGACAGTTCATGGATGGGGACTGTCCACGACACTATAAATGACTCAATGATAATGTGAGTCAGGTTTATAAATGATCATTCCCAGATGATATCCCAGTTGGTTAAAGGCGTCTTACGCTTCATCTTCAGGGAGGCGCTGGTCTTCAGCTCTCCACACACAAAGGTGTATTTCCCCTGGTCTGTCTTCTTCACGTCTTTGACGGACAGGGACTGGCGTCCTCTGCGGGAGGAAATGACGTATTTGCTGCTGGGGGAGATCTCCTTGTCTCCGAAGAACCAGCTGCCCTCAGTGTCTTCACGAGAAAGCTCCACCTCGAAGTCTCCGGAGTAGGTCTCCGGCACCTCGATGTTCTCCAGGTGCTTTTTCAGCTCCAGGGCAGCACCTTGGTACAGAAAGGTTTCAAACACCATCACACACCAAGACACAACCAAACTCAACTCAAGAAGGACAAAGAAAAACTAAACTAAACAATGATAAAAGTAAACTAAGAATAAAGCCAAAGAAAACCGAAGGAATCTAAGATAAAACCAAACTAAACTAAAATGAAGACAAATAACTGTATAAAATCAAAGAAAAAATGTGATATCACAAAGAACAAGTTAAAACTAAAGTGAACCAGGATAAAACTAAATAAACCAAAGAAGCCAAAGATCCTAATCAGAAACTAAGCCATGATAACCCCGTGAAGGGACTCTCAGCACCTTCTACGTGGAGCCGGGCGCTGGTCCTGATGCTCTCCTCCTCTATAACCACACACGAGTATTCTGCAGCGTCCTTCATGCTGATCACCAGCACCGACAGGAAGTGGACCTTTCTGTCAGAGTGCATCCTGTACTTGTCTCCGGAGAAGATCTCCATGTTGTTCTTCAGCCATTTGACTTTGACGAAGGGCTCGTTGGTCTCACACTCGAACGTCACTATGGTGTCCTTCTCGTTGGCGCTGGTGTCCTCCAGGTTCTGGATGAAGTTCACCACTGCCTTGGCTGCAACGAGGAAATATCACGTTAGAGTCCGACTTTAATTAGGATTCACGCCTCGTTTGCTCACAAGTTTCGTTTTGTGTCTGCAGTCCCTGGTAGTTCAGACAGGGGAACCCCTTCTGTCGTCTTCCATGGGACTTACAAATCATTTAAAGTATTTCAAAGTTAGACAACACATTTTTCTGATCCCGTTTTGTCAACTTTGTCAATTTACTCCTGATAACCAATTAAGGTGCTCTTCAATGAAAGGGCAACTAAAACCCAAAAACAATGTCCAGTTAACTTTTTATAAAAGATTGTTTGGCAGTCAGAAACATTGGAGGCTCTATGGTAAAAGTAAAAACAACACAAGAAGATGAACAGCATCTGGGTATAAAGACTAAGAAAGATGGATTTTAAACGTACCACCAGAGTACCTGGGATGGTTTTTCAGACAGTTTTACTGTGGTTTGACTCGGACTCGTACACTGAGCCTTGTGGAAACAAGTCGATAGACAATGAGCTGGAGATATGTGTTAAAATGTCTTACCTTGCACCAGCAGGAAGGCGTGGCTGGAGGCCTCCCCGGCGACGTTCACGGCTTTGACCATGATGCTGGCGGAGTCCTCTGCGGTCACGTCTCTGATCACCAGTTCACACAGGTGGTCCTCCGGCCAGTACCAGAAGACACGCTCCGTCTTCTCCACCAGGACGCCGTTCTTGAACCACTGGACCTCGGGCTCCGGTCTGCCGACGACTCTCAGTGTGAAGCGAACCTCGTCCATCGGAGCGACGGTCTTGCTCGTGATGCGTTCGAGGATCTTCGGTGCCTCCATGCTCGGGGAGAGCTGGACCCTCTCGGGCTTGTAGGTGGGGATGGTGATTTGTCCCTGTTCCTCCAACAACTTCCTCTCTGCTTCTTCCTTCTCCTTCAGTCTGTGAAGCAGGTCGTCTTTAGTCTTCTTCAGCAGATCCTCGTAGGAGTCGTCCCTCTTGCGGGACTTGAGGTCCACGGCGGAGATGGACTCGTAGAACCCTTCCTCCGTCCTGCGCTTGAACTTGCTCTTCAGTTCGTCTGTCTCCTCCGAAGTCTTCTTGTGAACCACTCTCTGGGTCTTACGCAGTTTAACCACCTCCCGATCCTGCACTGACTCGCTGGTCTGATCCACTTTCATCACGTCAAACCCGACTCTGCCGGGGTCTTGAGCCGCCTCTGCAGCTTTCTGTTCTGGAGCGCGCGCAGCACGGATCTGAAGTCCTCCTTCTGTTGGATCTCGATCTTCACCGTGTGCTCAGTCGTGCCGAGAGGATTGTCCGCAACCACCCTGACCTCGCCGGTGTCGTAGGACTTCACGTCGACGATCTCCAGGTAGTAGATACCGTCGTACTTGAGTCTGTATCTCTTGCTTTTGCGGATGAGTTGCCCGTTGAGGTACCAGTTGACCTTTGGTAACGGGTAACCGGTGACTCTGCAGCGGAATCGGGCTATTTCGCCTTCATAGGCTCTGGCGGGTTCAGGAAGAAGCACGATCTCAGGTTTGCTCTTTTCATATTCGTCATCAGTGGTGACGCCTGCAGGTCCGCCCTCGTGAGCAATGCGCTCAAACTCTTCCATCCGGTGTCCGCCCTTCCTGCCTTCGGGGAGCTGAGTCTCCTCAACCAGGCCTTTCTCGTCTTTCACGATCAGCGTGGCGGATGTCTGGTCCGCCCCGTACTTGTTTGTGGCTCTGCAGGTGACGACGCCGCTGTCTCTGGCGTACGCCTCTTCATAGTCCAGACTGCAGTATCCGAACTCGTTGACCATGCGCAGCCTGTTGGCCGCCTCCAGGGGTTTCCCGTCATGCAGCCACTCCACCACCATGGTGGGGTCTCCGATGGGCGTCAGCCGGCACTCGAAGTGAGCCGCGCTTGAGCGCTTCATCCTGATGGAGGTCAGCTTCTTCTTGAACTGAGGCTTCTGCTGCTTCTCTTTGTCGTACAGGTCGCCCTCCTCCCACTGGTCCTGGCCGTAACGCTGGTGCAGGGGCTCCAGCTCGGGCGCTGCGATATCCTTAGCTTTGTAGGTTCCTTTGGTGATAATGTGCCTCCTCTCGGCTTGAGGAGCGGCGAAGTCCACCTCCACGTTGACCCTGCAGCGGGTGGTGTCTCTGCCGGCCTTGTTGATAGCGGTCGCTGTGTACCAGGCGCTGTCTGTGCCTGAGGACGATGGGATCTGGAATTTGGCCTGTCCTTTAGTTCCCTCAATCCTGAAATTCAGATATATTGATCAGCACAAACTGCTCTCAGGGATCAGAGAATCAAAGACCAAATCAGAGATACTTACTTGATATGTGGGTGCTTCTGTGGGGAGATGATGTCGCTGTTCTTCAGCCAGACGATGTCGGGCAGGGGGTTTCCGATGGCTTTGACAGCCAGCTCCACCAGAGTGCCCTGCTTCACTGTGAGGTTCTTCAGCTTATCAATAAACTGAGGACGTGCCAGACTTTCACGAGCTGTGGAGGGGGAAATAAAAAAGGCAGAGATCATTTAATAACATTGAACTGTGCCATCTTGAGTATTTGTTTATATCTGTTTCTGACGTACCTTCCACAGTGAGAGTCAGAGCGATGGAGGTGCGTCCGGCTCGGTTCTGGGCGACCACGGTCCACTCTCCGGAGTCCTGTGGCATGGCGGGGACGATGATCAGGGACTGGATACCGTCCTCTTTAACCACTATCTTATGTGTGTAGTCATTTCCAACTTGTTGTCCTGGGAAAACAAGGATACAATGGTTTTAGGGTCGGCAGAAGCAACAGATAGAGCCGAGTCTTTCTAGAATAAGTTGTTTCTCTCACCGTTGTGGAACCAGAATGTGTCGGGCATCGGTCTGCCGACGACCTTCAAGTCAAATCTGGCGGTCTGCCCCTCGGAGCATTTGACGGAGGAAGGTTTGAGGACGAACACGGGTTTGTAGAGTCTCTCTAGCTGAGCCTCGTCGGTGTCGTCCAGCCGGCGGGACGGAGAGCGTCCGGGCGAACGGCTGGCAGAGCGTCCAGGAGACTGGCTCATAGAGCGAGGAGACGAGGATCTGAGGAGGCGGAAAAATCAACAAGTTAATGGAGGAGTCTGCTTTGGTTCAGGTCATGAAGGCAGATATTTCAGATACAATGTAGGCTATTATTCTTCCATAACATGTGTTCTTTCAGATTAGTGGAAATAAAACACTAACTCAAGAGTTTATTTCACCACCTTTGTCTTTGTCTCTAGATTTCTACCAAATGCTAGAATTAGCCTCAATAGCATACAAAGAAATTCAGAAAACTTGTAGAATAAAGGTATTCTGATTCTGATTCTGAATATAAAAAAAGAATAGTCTGAGAGTCAGTAATGAAGAGGGGAAGTTTTATGGAGATATCTGTTGGTTAAAGTGTTGTACCTGATCCTCTGCATGGCCGGTTGGGGGGTGTATCTCTGAGGGGTCACGGTTCCGGACGGCTCCACGTAGAGCTTCCCGGAGCTGACGGAGTTCCCCTTCATGTTGCTGGCGAAGGCGGTGTAGACGCCCTCGTCCTCCGGCTGCACCACAGGGAGGCGCAGGCTGGCTCGTCCGTCCTGGAGAACCTCCATCTGGTGGCGGCCGCCGGCACGCAGGCGCTGCCCGTCTTTGAACCAGGCGATCTGCAGGAGAATACACAAATATGAGTTTAATAAAGCCAGGTTTCATGTTTTAAAGGTCACCTATTCTGCTAAATCCTCTTCTTCATGTCTCCTCTACATCAACATGTGTCCCCTCTGTGGAAAGAGACTCTCTCTTTACATAGAGGGGACACATGTCTCTTCTACATCAACATGTGTCCCCTCTGTGTAAAGAGACTCTCTCTTCACACAGAGGGGACACATGTCTCTTCTACATCACCATGTGTCCCCTCTTCTTCATGTCTCTTCTACATCAACATGTGTCCCCTCTTCTTCATGTCTCTTCTACATCAACATGTGTCCCCTCTTCCTCATGTCTCTTCTACATCAACATGTGTCCCCTCTTCTCCATGTCTCTTCTACATCACCATGTGTCCCCTCTTCTTCATGTCTCTTGTACATCAACATGTGTCCCCTCTGTGTAAAGAGACTCTGAAAGTTTCAGGAACAAAGATTCTCTCTCTTTTTCTCCTGATCCATTTCTATAAAAACCTGTCTGAAAATGAGCTGATCAGATTTTGGCCACTTGATGATGTCATAATGATGTTTTGTCTTGTGTAACCAATGGCCAATCAGCAACCAAGGTAACCCCCCCCCACCTTATCACCTGAATCTGCTCCTAGAGCACTATTGAGTTCTTTGTAACCAAATCTCTCTCAGAGGGGCGTGGGGAGGGGCTCCTTATTTTCATCTAAAGTAACAGACAGAGAATCAGCACTTTGGAAACAGGGCTGAAACAGAGGGGATTATGGGTAATGCTGCAATGATCTATTTGGTGTTTCAGCCAATCAGAGACAGGCTCTGGATATATCTGAGACCTGTGATATATTGTGGAGAAAGAGGATGATAGGGGAGCTTTAATGTGGGTAAACTGACATCAGATGTGAAGCTTTCAGTGTCACTTCATAATTGAGGGATTTGATTATTCCACCCCCAGTTAGTGGAATCTGTATTTCCCGCAGCGCACCTTTGGCAGGGGGGTCCCGCTCATCTTGCAGTGGAAGGTGGCTCCCATGCCGTCGATGATTCTGTAGTTTTTGACGGGCGTCTGGAAGGCGGGCTGCACGGCTTCGTGCTCGGCCACCGTCACCATCAGCTCTCCGTCCTCCGTCACGATCTCTGTGTAGCTGATCCTCAGGATCCGCAGCTCCACCTCCTGGATGATCCGCTCCTCGAAGGAGGAGATCAGGAACTCCTGAGGAGGAGCATAATTCATATCAAATATAAACAGGGACTTGTGTATTATGAGGAGTCCTTTTCAAATGAAATGCACATAAATAAATGAAGTCTTTCATATTTCGTAGTTTGTGCAAGGCAAATAAAATCATATTTTTTTATAAATTATTTTGTATAAGTCTTAAATAAATACACAAACAAACTGGTGTTCATTGTTTATTTACACACTATTATCCCTCAGTTTTAGATGGGTTAATATATAGAAGTACTTTTCTTTGTACTCACCCCATTCTAAACCTCACCTTATTGTAAAGCGACTTTGAGTCTATGAGAAGCGCTATAGAAATACAATTTATTATTATAATATGTTGAAATATTTTAAATGTATTAAGTCTATAACAACTGTTAAAAGAGCCCTGTTGTACTGGGGAAGGGGTACATGTGTACAAGTGTACATGTGTACATGTGTACATGTGTACATGTGTACATGTGTAAATGTGTAATGTATTGATGTTTGTTGTTGTCTTTAAAAAAATCTAATCCAAATATTTCTGAGAAGCAAAAAGAGCCTTGTTGTTCCATCTTGACCTGCACGATGTACAGTCAGAGGGTAACGTACCGTTTCAGAGACGAAGCTCATGGGCGTGGTGACCCTGCGCTGCTCCATCTCGTACGCTGTCACCACGACCGCCGGCTCCGGCACCACCGCCGCCGTCACTTCAGTTTTATAGGTCACGTCCTGTTGCATCATGTAGGCTTCATATTCCTCTGCAGACACACACACACACACACACACACACACACACACGTGAGACTCCGACCAATAAGATAAGATAGGACTTTATTTATCCTGAAGGAAATAGTTGTGCCAGAGTTACAAAAATCCAATACACTCAGCAGCATGATAATAAAACTGTACACTAGCAGTGCCGTACAAAGAGCAATTCAATAACCACAGGAACACAGACGGTCACAGCATTAATGTAAACATTCACAGTATTTAGTATTTAGCAGTGCAAATACTAAATACTGTGCATCTAAAGAGAAGACAACTGGTTCAATAAGAGAGGAAGAGGAAGAGGAAGAGGAGGAGGAAGAGGAAGAGGAAGAGGAGGTGGAAGAGGAAAGGAAGAGGAAGAGGAAGAGGAAGAGGAAGAGGAAGAGGAGGAGGAAGAGGAAGAGGGAGATGATGGCGTACCTTCCTCCAGCAGGCGGGCGGTGGCAGAGGTTTCTCCATGTTGGTTCTTCAGGAAGACGGAGTAGTCTCCTGCATCGTCAGCGAAGGTCATGGTGATCTCCAGTTTGCACTCTCCGGTGTCCTTCTTGTAGGCCACTTTGTATCTGAAGGAAACATTATGAACACTTTTAGTAATTAACTACAGGCAGCAAAATAAACTCAAAAGATCCTTTGTGGTGGTTCTACAACATATATGAACAAACTTTATATTTGCTTCTTAAATGTGAACAGTACCTATATCTGTCTAATACAGGCACAGAGTAAATGTAGTGGTGTAAAGTATCTCAGAGTGTATACATGTGATGGTAAATGTGTGTATGTAAAGGTAATGTACATTTAATTAAAAAAATATAGAAATTGAAACAAGAAAAAATTGAAATATTTTTCTTAGAATTTGACTTTTTTCTTCAAAATGTCACTTTTTTCAGAATTTGAATTTTTTTTCAGAATTTGAAATATTTTCTCAAAATGTCACCTTTTTCTTAGAATTTAACTTTTTTTCAAAATGTAACTTTTTTCTCAGGATATGACTTATTGTTCAGAATTAGAAATGGTATGTGTTTACCTGTATCCGGTGGTGAGGGGCACGCCGCTCTTCTTCCAGATGATGTGAGGTCTGGGGCTTCCTGCCACCTGACACTCGAACACCACGGCTCCTCCTTCCACCAGCTTCTGTACGCTGGGTTCCCTGATGAAGGAGGGAGGGGCGACCTCGCCCGACATCACCTCCGTCACCACGCTCTGCTCCATGGACACACTGAGGGAGGAACAGAAGCATTAATAACACAGGAGTAACACAACGACATCACCTCCGTCACCACGCTCTGCTCCTTAGACACACTGAGGGACAAAATGTCAGTTTCTTCTCAGAATTTGATATATTTTTCAAAATTTGAAATGTTTTTCTCAAAATTGGAAATATTTTCATAATTTGAAATATTCACAATTTGACTTTTTTCATAATGTTGCTTTCACTAACATGAACCTGCACATGAGGAGAATGGAGCGTCTTTAATAACTCACGTTTTCTCCTGAGTCATTCCCATTTCAGTCACAGTCGTCGTTTCCTCTCTGCTCTCAATCTCCTCTGACACTGCAACAGAAACATCATGTTATGTTTAGCACTAATATATATTTTTGTATTCACTTTTATTTTGAAGAACAAGCTTTCTGTAAGAATTCAGTTACCTTTTCAGGCTTTTATTTTGAAAAACTAGCCTCATCCTAAGCTTCCAGTAAGGATAGAGACTTTTGTATGCTTTTATTTTGAAAACCAGCCTCATCTTAAGCTTTCTGTAAGAATACATTTAGTTTTTCAAGTTTTTATTTTGAAAACCAGCCTCATCCTAGGCTTCGAGTTAGAATAAAGAGACTTTTATTTTGAAAACCAGCCTCATCCTAGGCTTCGAGTTAGAATAAAGAGACTTTTATTTTGAAAACCAGCCTCATCCTAGGCTTCGAGTTAGAATGAAGAGACTTTTATTTTGAAAACCAGCCTCATCCTAGGCTTCGAGTTAGAATAAAGAGACTTTTATTTTGAAAACCAGCCTCATACTAAGCTTCGAGTTAGAATAAAGAGACTTTTATTTTGAAAACCAGCCTCATACTAAGCTTCGAGTTAGCATAAAGAGACTTTTATTTTGAAAACCAGCCTCATCCTAGGCTTCGAGTTAGAATAAAGAGACTTTTATTTTGAAAACCAGCCTCATACTAAGCTTCGAGTTAGAATAAAGACTTTTATTTTGAAAACCAGCCTCATCCTAGGCTTCGAGTTAGAATAAAGAGACTTTTATTTTGAAAACCAGCCTCATCCTAGGCTTCGAGTTAGAATAAAGAGACTTTTATTTTGAAAACCAGCCTCATACTAAGCTTCGAGTTAGAATAAAGATACTTTTATTTTGAAAACCAGCCTCATCCTAGGCTTCGAGTTAGAATAAAGAGACTTTTATTTTGAAAACCAGCCTCATTCTAAGCTTCGAGTTAGAATAAAGAGACTTTTATTTTGAAAACCAGCCTCATCCTAGGCTTCGAGTTAGAATAAGGAGACTTTTATTTTGAAAACCAGCCTCATACTAAGCTTCGAGTTAGAATAAGGAGACTTTTATTTTGAAAACCAGCCTCATCTTAACTTTCTGTAAGAATTCAGTAACTTTCTTATGCTTTTATTTTGAAAAACCAGCCTCCTCCCGTTACCTTTGACCAGCAGGTAGCAGGAGGTGCTGATGGTGCCCGCCTCGCTGGTGGCGGTGCAGGTGAAGCGCCCGCTGTCCTCGGCGAAGGCCTCTCTGATCACCATGCGGGCGAAGCCGGCGCTGAAGGTGAGCTGGAAGTCGATGCTGCTCTCGATCTTGTAGTCCTCTCTGAACCACATGATGCTGGGGGCGGGCTGACCTCCGATCTGACACTCCAAGGTCACGCTCTCGCCCTCTGTCACGTTCGTGTTCTTCAGACCCTGCAGAACACAAACACACCGATCAATAACAAGCACTGCAGCATACACACCGATCAATAACGAGCATCTGTATCGAGGGATGCTCACCAAACTACGGTACGATGCAGCGTTCACTTTTTTCTCAGAATTTGCCTTTATTTTACAAATGTTGACTTTTGAAAAAAAAAATGAGTCTTGCAATGATTTCCCCCCCCCCGAGTTATACAGTCTGTCTGCAGGTCAGAGAGTGCTGCTGTGAACCCTGACATGTTGAGACCCCAAAGTGTTATGTTAGAAATGTTTAGTAGGGTCTCATAGAAGCTGCCCGATGCTAACCTGCATGTGTTGGAGCACAATTAGCATAAATTAGCATGTACAGACAATAGCTAAAAAATGGCTTGGCCGATTTGGGGTGGTTTGGGGTGGTTTGGGGTGGTTTTGGGGTGGTTTTGGGGTGGTTTTGGGGTGGTTTGGGGTGGTTTGGGGTGGTTTTGGGGTGGTTTGGGGTGGTTTTGGGGTGGTTTGGGGTGGTTTGGGGTGGTTTGGGGTGGTTTTGGGGTGGTTTGGGGTGGTTTTGGGGTGGGTTTGGGGTGGTTTGGGTTGGTTTGGGGTGGTTTGGGGTGGTTTGGGGTGGTTTTGGGGTGGTTTTGGGGTGGTTTTGGGGTGGTTTGGGGTGGTTTTGGGGGTTATTGAGGATGCTGAGTCCATTTCTGACACTTTCAGGATCATAAAGAGCAGTTTTAACCAGAAACTGGCCATAGCTGTACTCTCTGTGGACTGATTTAATGCATGTTGTACTCACAGCAATAATAGTGGAGGAACGACGGGCTCCTGGGCTCTGGAGGAACTGCAGCCACCTCCTGAGGAACAACAACAACAACAACAGTTACACACAGGAGACTACAGGTGGGAGGGGGGGGGGGGTCTGTGAGAGGGTGGAGGTCTGTGGAGATGGAGGTCTATAAGGATGGGGGGAAAGAAGTGGTTAAAACAGATAAACTCTGCAGACAGAGGGATGGAGGTGAAGACAGGAAGTGGAGGTGAAGATAGGAAGTGGGGGTGAAGACAGGAAGTGGAGTTGAACACAGGAAGTGGAGGTGAAGACAGGAAGTGGAAAGTGCCAATGGAGACAGGAAGTGGAAAGTGCCAATGAAGACAGGAAGTGGTGATGAAGAAAGGAAGTGCTAAGTCCTAATGGAGACAGGAAGTGGAAAGTGCCAATGGAGACAGGAAGTGTAGGTTAAGACAGGAAGTGTAGGTGAAGACAGAAAGTGTAGGTGAAGACAGGAAGTGGGTGGACAGGAAGTGGATGGACAGGAAGTGGATGGACAGGAAGTGCAGGGTTTTCAATGAGGTGATGATTGAACTCCCCAGGGCGTTAATTGAAGGCTGTGATTGGATCCCACCAACCTGTGGCTCCCATTCTTCAAACTCCTCCTCACTAGCGCCTCCCGTCTGATATCTGGGGTCTCTGAAGGGGGGCGGCAGGGGCTCGGGGGGCACGCTCGCCCCCCTCCTGCGGGACGGGCTGGGAGACTTCACTGGTTTGATGATCCTTCGGGGGGAGAGGGGGGAGACGGGGGAGGAGAACTCTCTGTGGAGAGCCGCCATAGCCGAGCCCGCGATGGAGACCTGGCCGAGCCAATGAGAGGGAGGCGTGAGAACGAGAAAGGTGCGGTGAGCCTATTTTGTACTTTTGTTTTCAATTGCTCCTAAAATGTTGGCATATTAGTAATTGGTTAATTGATAAAGTGTGTTTGTGAGGCTCGTGTTGTTGTTGTTGTTGTGCATCGTATAGCATGCTGTTTGTGAAGCCAGGAGAAGGGCAAGGATATGTTTGTATACTTCTAATCATTTGTTTATAATTGTTGTTTGCTACTCAAATATAAATAAACCAGGTCTTAAACACTTTGCTAAAAGTAGCCTCAAAATGTATTTCGTAATGAGAACCTGTCGCTGTCTCAGCGGAGCCAGAAAGTAACACTAGAATTTATTTTGTGCGTGTTTAGTGTTTGTAGAGATCCATGGAGGACGAACGTGATGTTTGTTTGTTTATGAATGAGTGAATCACACGCTGCGCGTTGTTTAGGTTTCGCTGTTAGAGGTGAGATGGAGGGTTTTGAGGTGATGATGATGATGATGATGAAGGCCTCCTCTTACCTCCAGGCTCGCTTCGGGTTTAGGAACAGAGACTTTAGAAACTGTGAAGTGAGGAACTGGAGACGGTTCTGCAGAGATCTGGATCTGAGACGGGATCTGAGACGGGATCTGAGACGGGATCTGGATCTGAGACGGGATCTGAGACGGGATCTGGATCTGAGACGGGATCTGGATCTGAGACGGGATCTGAGACGGGATCTGGATCTGAGACGGGATCTGGATCTGAGACGGGATCTGAGACGGGATCTGGATCTGAGACGGGATGTGAGACGGGATCTGAGACGGGATCTGAGACGGGATCTGGATCTGAGACGGGATCTGGATCTGAGACGGGATCTGAGACGGGATCTGGATCTGAGACGGGATCTGAGACGGGATCTGAGAGGGGATCTGGATCTGAGACGGGATCTGAGACGGGATCTGGATCTGAGAAACTGCTCTGACTTTTGTCTCCGTAGAAATACTTTTCTCCACAACAACAACTTCCGGTTTCTCCTTCGTTGTTGTCTCCACTTCCTGTTGTTGTTGTTGTTGTTGTTGTTGTTGTTTTATCTCCACCTCTACCTCTTCTTCTGCAGCTCCACTGACGGGCTGACGGACGCGAGCGAGGTCGACGGCGGCGACAACCGTGGCCACTGCCGTCGCTTTACCCCCCCCTTCAGCCTGGAGACAAAACACACAGCTCAGGACCTCCAGAGCAGCTGAAAACAGGCTTTAAATACACCACAGAAGAAGAAACAGGACCTCCAGAGCAGCTGAAAACAGGCTTTAAATACACCACAGAAGAAGAAACAGGACCTCCAGAGCAGCTGAAAACAGGCTTTAAATACACCACAGAAGAAGAAACAGGACCTCCAGAGCAGCTGAAAACAGGCTTTAAATACACCACAGAAGAAGAAACAGGACCTCCAGAGCAGCTGAAAACAGGCTTTAAATACACCACAGAAGAAGAAACAGGACCTCCAGAGCAGCTGAAAACAGGCTTTAAATACACCACAGAAGAAGAAACAGGACCTCCAGAGCAGCTGAAAACAGGTTTTAAATACACCACAGAAGAAGAAACAGGACCTCCAGAGCAGCTGAAAACAGGCTTTAAATACACCACAGAAGAAGAAACAGGACCTCCAGAGCAGCTGAAAACAGGCTTTAAATACACCACAGAAGAAGAAACAGGACCTCCAGAGCAGTTCAAAACATGCTCTAAATACACCACAGAAGAAGAAGAAATAGGACCTCCAGAGCAGCTGAAAACACGCTTCAAAAACACCACAGAAGAAGAAACAGGTCCATGCATCGTGCAGCATTAAAATAAATTATTTTTCATTTTCATTTTATTTTTTATATGAATAAATTAATCAAATAAAAAAAGTAAAATAATAAGAAATAAAAAATATTAATAATATGCATGTATTCCATTTGTTTATTTAAATGTATTAATGTATGTTTTTAAATATATTTAATAATGTTTGAAGTGCTTGTCCCTTCAAGTAGTTGCAAAAAGAAATTGGGGGAAATAATTTAATCAATTAATAAAAATAAATATACATAAAAAAATCTATAAAAAATGGTGCAGAATTGTTGAATTAGTGGGGAAATGAATCCAAACCTCTCTGCTCTGCTCCATCATCATGGAGGAGCTGCTCTGCCCCATCATCATGGAGGAGCTGCTCTGCCCCATCATCATGGAGGAGCTGCTCTGCCCCATCATCATGGAGGAGCTGCTCTGCCCCATCATCATGGAGGAGCTGCTCTGCTCCATCATGTGGGAGGAGGAGGAGGAGGTGCTGACGGAGGTGAAGCTGCTCTCAGCTTGCAGGCCGGAGTGCTTCCATGGGGGGGGCACCTCCGCAGGGGAGGACAGCTGCAGGGGGGGAGGGGGGGGGGGCGTTAGTTTCACTTTACAACACTAGGAGCCTTAAAATAACACATTCCTGCAGAGAGACAGACAGCTGACTCTCTGGGCTTAGAAAGGCTAAAAGATAAATGGACCAATCAGTGGAGGGTGTCGTTTCCTGTGTGGTCCACAAGAGGGAGTGTGTGTGTGTGTGTGTGTGTGTGTGTGTGTGTGTGTGTGTTATTGTAAGTGTGATTAGCTAAATGTACTTAAGGTATTAAATGTAAATGTGGCCGATGCAGAAAAATCTTAAATAAAATAAAAACATAAAAACTCTAAATAATTCAAATAAAAATAAAACGTCTCTAAATTATAAAAATAAATAAAAAAAGATAAGATGCACTTTATTAATCCCAATGTGTTGCAGCAGCATAAAACAAAACAAGGTATTGCACATAATTAGAAATTAAAAGAGTAGAAATAAACAATTCTAAAATATAAACATCTTAAAATAGAAATAGAAATAAAGCAGCATTAGAGAGTGCTAGGTGCTAGCTGCTAAGTGCTAGGTGCTAGCTGCTAGGTGCTAGGTGCAAGCTGCTAAGTGCTAGGTGCTAGGTGCTAGGTGCTAAGTGCTAGGTGCTAGCTGCTAAGTGCTAGGTGCTAAGTGCTAGGTGCTAGCTGCTAAGTGCTAGGTGCTAAGTGCTAGGTGCGAGGTGCTAGGTGCTAGCTGCTAGGTGCTAAGTGCTAGGTGCTAGCTGCTAAGTGCTAGGTGCTAGCTGCTAGGCGCTAAGTGCTAGGTGCTAGCTGCTAGGTGCGAAGTGCTAGGTGCTAGCTGCTATGTGCTAAGTGCTAGGTGCTAAGTGCTAGGTGCTAGGTGTTAGGTGCTAGCTGCTAGGTGCTAGGTGTTAGGTGCTAGCTGCAAGCTGCTAAGTGCTAGGTGTTAGGTGCTAGCTGCTAGGCGCTAAGTGCTAGGTGCTAGCTGCTAGGTGCTAGCTGCTAGCTGCTAGCTGCTAGGTGCTAGGTGCTAGCTGCTAGGTGCTAGGTGCTGGCTGCTAGCTACTAGGTGCTAGCTGCTAGCTGCTAGGTGCTAGCTGCTAGGTGCTAAGTGCTAGGTGCTAGGTGCTAACTGCTAGCTGCTAGGTGCTAGGTGCTAGGTGCTAGCTGCTAGGTGCTAGGTGCTAGGTGGCAGCAACTCCGTGTCTTATATAAATCATTCAATAAAACCATAGCAGCAGGGTGTGTGCTGGACGTTAATTAGGATAAACTGAGATAAACGTCCTCACCTGTTTGCGGGATATGACGGGAGACTTCACAGGTCTGATGGAGGGGACAGAGACTCTGGAGGAGGGGGACACGGGTCTGCAGGACACAGGGGACAGAGACATTAAAGAACCACTGAGCAAAGAGACGTTTCTGCAGAGGTGGGAAGTAGCGGAGTACAAATACTTTGTTTCTGTACTTAAGTACATGTTTCTGGTATCAGTACTTTACTCCACTACTTAGTTTTCTGACGACTTTTTACTTTGACTTCTTACACTTTGAACCCAAATACCTGTACTTTCTACTTCTTCCATGTTGAACCCAAATACCTGTACTTTCTACTTCTTCCATGTTCCAAACAGGCTGGTTCCTTTAGTCTGAATGTGTGTTTGGTGGCGTGATCATTATTATTTAGAGTCATTGCGTGCCTATTGATTTGAACACGATCCGTGTATCCATCATTTCCTGGTCTTCTCTAAAGAAGAGGGACCAATGAAAACGTTGTCATGTTGCCGTTGTTCAGCATGGAAACATTCATTAGCTAACAATGACATTATTGTTCTATTAATATAAAGGGAGGTCAGGTACTCTTTAAAACAGCTGCTAGTTATGGGTACTTTTTACTGAAGGACATTTCAAAGCCTCTTTACTTTGACTTGAGTAAAGAAGTTTAGTCAGTACTTCTACTTTCACCAGAGTATTTTTAAACACGAGTATCTGTACTTCTACTTCAGTAAAGGATGTGTGTACTTCTACTTCAGTAAAGGATGTGTGTACTTCTACTTGAGTAAAGGATGTGTGTACTTCTACCTGAGTAAAGGATGTGTGTACTTCTACTTGAGTAAAGGATGTGTGTACTTCTACTTGAGTAAAGGATGTGTGTACTTCTACCTGAGTAAAGGATGTGTGTACTTCTACTTGAGTAAAGGATGTGTGTACTTCTACTTGAGTAAAGGATGTGTGTACTTCTACCTGAGTAAAGGATGTGTGTACTTCTACTTCAGTAAAGGATGTGTGTACTTCTGCTTGAGTAAAGGATGTGTGTACTTCTACTTCAGTAAAGGATGTGTGTACTTCTACTTGAGTAAAGGATGTGTGTACTCTTGCCATCTCTGCTTATAAGTATAAGTACATAAAGTATATTTAGTAATAAAGTGTGTTTGTGTCACCTGACGGGGGCGGGCTGTGGGCCCTTCACGTGACGGACAGGTGAAGGAGACTGCTGCCGCCCCCCCCCTTAGAGAGTAGGACTGAGGGGAGCGGGAGGTGGGTTTGGGGGGAACCCTCGGGGGGGTTTTGTGAGACAGATGCTGGGTCATCATTCCTGATTCCACATGCATCTCCATCATGGAGGAGGACTGGAAGCTGGCCTCCATCTTCTGCAGAGAAACAGGGACACCTTTCAGCTTTAGTGGATCATTATTATAACATGTGTTACAGAGGGCTGCGACTGAGGACAGGTCTGCAGATTCACTTATTGAGGAATAGTTTGGGGTATAAGATGATAGAAATATTAGAAAATATTAGAAAATATTAGAAAACGTCTGTTCCAGTTCCTCAAAGTCTATTCTGCAGAGAACACCTTTCAGCTTTAGTGGATCATTATGGATCTGTTTTATTTATTTATTTGTATTACTGCTTACTGATTTCTATTCCATTCCATTTCTATGTATATACTGTTATATTTTACTATATATTTTACTATTTTCTAGTTCTCTATCTGTGTTTTTAATGTTTGTTTTACTTTGATGTATGCACCATGACATCAAGTCAAATTCCTCGTATGTGCCAACCTACCTGGTGATAAACCTGATTCTAAAACTAATGATAGGTCTGCAGATTCACTTGTAAATTAATAGTTTGGGGTAGAAAATGTTAGAAAATGTTAGAAAATGTTAGAAAATGTTAGAAAATGGTAGAAAATGTTAGAAAATGTTAGAAAATATTGAAAAACGTTCCATTCCAGTTCGTCTAAATCCAAGGGGATTACTTGAACTCCTCCAGGTTGCAGATTGTTTAGGTATTTAAGGGGTTAGAGAGGATGAGAGTGGTTCTGATATCAGGTGTGTTCTGTCTCACCTTCTGCACGGTGCTTTGGGAGGAGGCGGCCATCTGAGACGTCACGATCGTCTTGGTTTTCTTCAACGGCACGGCTTCCTCACCTGCAGCGGGAAACAGAGAAAGACTTTCATTAGATTTCTGACGCAGGGGAAGTCGACAAAGGTCAGAAACATAGCTGGTTATCTTCGAGCATAAAACACATTAAAACTCTCTGAGATCAAAGTTTTAAATTAAAGGAAGTAAACTTTTATTTTGTTGATAAAATTCGGAAATGTACAATTTATAGAAATTGTTGGTAATAAATATATAAACTTTTAATTGTATCTAGGCTAACAGTGTCCCTGCTTCATTTCTTTATGCTAAGCTAGGCTAACAGTGTCCCTGCTTCATGTCTTTATGCTAAGCTAGGCTAACAGTGTCCCTGCTTCATTTCTTTATGCTAAGCTAGGCTACTGTTACAGTTTCCACCTGCTTTCCATCTTTATGCTAAGCTAGGCTAACCTTTCCCCTTGCTTCATGTCTTTATGCTAAGCTAGGCTAACCGTTTTCTCCTGCTTCCCATCTTTATGCTAAGCTAGGCTAACCTTTCCCCTTGCTTCATGTCTTTATGCTAAGCTAGGCTAACCTTTCCCCTTGCTTCATGTCTTTATGCTAAGCTAGGCTAACCTTTCCCCTTGCTTCATGTCTTTATGCTAAGCTAGGCTAACCTTTCCCCTTGTTTCATGTCTTTATGCTAAGCTAGGCTAACCTTTCCCCTTGCTTCATGTCTTTATGCTAAGCTAGGCTAACCGTTTTCTCCTGCTTCCCATCTTTATGCTAAGCTAGGCTAACCTTTCCCTTGCTTCATGTCTTTATGCTAAGCTAGGCTAACCTTTCCCCTTGCTTCATGTCTTTATGCTAAGCTAGGCTAACCTTTCCCCTTGCTTCATGTCTTTATGCTAAGCTAGGCTAACCTTTCCCCTTGCTTCATGTCTTTATGCTAAGCTAGGCTAACCTTTCCCCTTGCTTCATGTCTTTATGCTAAGCTAGTCTAACCTTTCCCCTTGCTTCACGTCTTTATGCTAAGCTAGGCTAATCATGTCCTGGATGCTCAGAGATTAAACTAAAACACCAGGCTGCTGCTTCAGTTGTATATCTATAGATCTGTCCTGTTGCCGGGCAGACTCCCTCACCTTGCACCAGCAGCTCGCAGGTGGATAAATCTATCTTTCTATATCTATAGATCTGCAGTTATCTAAATGTCTGTGTCCTGTTGCCGGGCAGACTCCCTCACCTTGCACCAGCAGCTCGCAGGTGGATAAATCTATCTTTCTATATCTATAGATCTACAGTTATCTAAATGTCTGTGTCCTGTTGCCGGGCAGATTCCCTCACCTTGCACCAGCAGCTCGCAGGTGGAGGTTGCTCTTCCGCTGCTGTTGGTGGCGGTGGCAGAATAGTTCCCAGAATCCTCGGGGAAGGCCTCAGCGATCAGCAGGCTGTGCATCTCGCCCTCCGTCAGGATCCTGAAGTCTGGCGAGCTCTGGATCTCCGCCCCCTCCCTGAAGAACCTCACCTGGGGGAGGGGGATACCTGAGACTCTGACGTCCAGCTTCACCTGGCTGCCCTGGAGCACCGTGGAGCTCTGGAGGCGGAGCAGGAAGCTGGGAGGGGCTGTCTCCACTGGGGGGGGGGAGAGGTAATTAATTAAACTGGGAGGGGCTGTCTCCGCTGGGGGGGGGGGGGGAATACGCTTCGTTACGACCGTTATTTGTATTTATTTGGTACACTTCATAAACAGATCCCTCTCCGGTCCTGGCATTAACATTAAAAGACATGGCATGGAAAAAGTAAAATAACAATAATCACAAAATAGAAAATTAGGTATATCAGCAATGAAAAAAAAATGAAAGTCTCTGTCGGCCATTATGTGTCCAGAAACGCTCTCAAGGATTATCCTCAGCGTTTTCAATGCCTTTCATCCTAGTTAGCATACCGTAGCCTCATAGCAATAACCCGTTACTCATCAACCCGTTCCTCATCAACCTGTTCCTCATCAACCCGTTCCTCATTAACCCGTTCCTCATCAACCCGTTCCTCATCAACCCGTTCCTCATCAACCCGTTCCTCATCAACCCGCTCCTCATCAACCCGTTCCTCATCAACCTGTTCCTCATCAACCTGTTCCTCATCAACCCGGTTCCTCATCAACCCGTTCCTCATTAACCCGTTCCTCATCAACCCGTTCCTCATCAACCCGTTCCTCATCAACCCGCTCCTCATTAACCCGTTCCTCATCAACCCGCTCCTCATTAACCCGTTCCTCATCAACCCGTTCCTCATCAACCCGCTCCTCATTAACCCATTCCTCATCAACCCATTCCCCATTCCTCATTAACCCGTTCCTCATCAACCCGCTCCTCATCAACCCGTTCCTCATCAACCCGTTCCTCATCAACCTGTTCCTCATCAACCCGTTCCTCATCAACCCGTTCCTCATTAACCCATTCCTCATCAACCCGTTCCTCATCAACCCATTCCTCATCAACCCGCTCCTCATTAACCCATTCCTCATCAACCCATTCCCCATTCCTCATTAACCCGTTCCTCATCAACCCGTTCCTCATCAACCCGCTCCTCATCAACCCGCTCCTCATCAACCCGTTCCTCATCAACCCGCTCCTCATTAACCCATTCCTCATTAACCCATTCCCCATTCCTCATTAACCCGTTCCTTCATATGCTTGTCTATTCTCCAATGCCTCAATATAATCCTTGAAGCTGTAATCAGAGCAACCTTCATAACAGAGAAAGCTCTTTTTGAAACAGGTGGCATCTGAGATCTGAGATCTGAACACAGACCAGATACTCAGGACTTCTGCTACTTTAACCCAAAGAGGTCTACAGGACCGTTATTTGACGTATAGAGATCTCACACATTGGTCTCTTGCTGGAACACACTGCAGAGTGAAGCAGTTGATCTGTGACTGAGCGTGTTCCTGTTAAGGAAAGCTATGCCGCAGCAGCTGCTTCTATATCTGTTTTATCACAGGATGAAGTGCCAGCTCTCAGAGAGGACACATTTAGACTGACACTCACCAACACAATGCATAACTTCACTTTCATGTCTCTGTGTGGCTCTGTGGTTGTTCGATGTCTTTTTTTTTATCTCTGTGTCTCTTTGTCGTTGTTTTGTGTCTTTGTGGTTTTTATTTGTTGTCTTTCCTCTTTGTATGATCCTTTCTTGTGTCTTTAAGGTCTTCCTGGTTGTTTTTGTGTCTTTGATGTTGTTTCATGTCTCTCTGTGGTCAATTCCTGTCTGTTTGTAGTCATGTTGTGTCTCTTTTCAGTGATTTTGTATCTCTTTGAGGTTGTTATGTGTCTCTTTCTGGTCATTGAGTGTCTCTCTCAGGTTGTTTTGGATCTTTAATGTCTTGTTAAGTTTCTCTCTGCAGTAGTTTCAGGCCTCTCTGCAGTAGTTTCCTGCCTCTCTGCAGTAGTGTCCTGCCTCTCTGCAGTAGTTTCCTGCCTCTCTGCAGTAGTCTCCTGCCTCTCTGCAGTAGTTTCCTGCCTCTCTGCAGTAGTGTCCTGCCTCTCTGCAGTAGTTTCCTGCGTCTCTGCAGTAGTGTCCTGCCTCTCTGCAGTAGCTTCCTGCCTCTCTGAAGTAGTGTCCTGCCTCTCTGCAGTAGCTTCCAGCCTCTCTGCAGTAGTGTCCTGCCTCTCTGCAGTAGTTTCCTGCCTCTCTGCAGTAGTCTCCTGCCTCTCTGCAGTAGTGTCCTGCCTCTCTGCAGTAGTGTCCTGCCTCTCTGCAGTAGTGTCCTGCCTCTCTGCAGTAGTGTCCTGCCTCTCTGCAGTAGCTTCCTGCCTCTCTGCAGTAGTTTCCTGCCTCTCTGCAGTAGTGTCCTGCCTCTCTGCAGTAGTTTCCTGCCTCTCTGCAGTAGCTTCCTGCCTCTCTGCAGTAGCTTCCTGCCTCTCTGAAGTAGCTTCCTGCCTCTCTGCAGTAGTGTCCTGCCTCTCTGCAGTAGTTTCCTGCCTCTCTGCAGTAGTTTCCTGCCTCTCAGGTGATTCAGCCTCACCTGTGACGAGCAGTTCTGCGGTGCTGGTGGCCTGTCCGGCTCCGTTGGTCGCTCTGACGGAGAACCTCCCACTGTGTGCGGCGGTCACAGCAGGGATCCTCAGAACAGCACAGCCATCGCTGAACGAGATCTGAATGCCGGGCAGAACGGCGGAGGAGAGAACCTGGCCATCACGAAACCAGCTCACCTCAGGAACAGGAGAACCTGCAGAGAACCAGAACCAGGTTATATAATGCATCACTGTTACAGGACATCGTTAGCCTAGCTTAGCACAAACACTGGAAACAGTAGGGAACTGCTAATATATAAAAATAAAAAAGGATAAATAAACTCTACGTTTCAGCTTGTGTATCTAAATAGAAACCTGCTGTATCCTGAAGAGACTGAGAAGCAACACCGCCATGACTGATTATTATTTAAAGCGTGTTGGTCAACGATTTTGAAATGAAAGCTAACACTAGCTAGCATGAAATCTGAATTATGAATCAAGTCTTGCTCTTCTTGCTTCTTCCCAGAACAATCTTTGGAAAGCCTTCAGTCCCTCGGTGAGCAGCGCTACAGACTGTGAACGTGTGGTATCTTTGTATTGTTTCTGTTCTGATGTAATGTAAAGCATCTTTCAGCATTAGGAAAAGCGCTATAAAAATCCAATGTGTTATTATGATGATGATGATGATGATGATGATATCTGAAGGTTCCTCACCGCTGACTTGAGCCTGGAGCGTCGCGGCACTACCCTCTAGTGCCACGACGCTCTGCAGCGGCTGCAGGAACGTCGGCGCCTGTGTTGACATGTTGGTCGGCACCCTGCAACACAAACAAACAAACAAACAAACGGTCAGAGGGAAGTATAAACAGGGACTCTGCACATTTACTCAGATCAGAAACAAACATCAAACAACCAATGTACCTTCATACTGGCTTTAAACCTCATTTAATACACCTATATAATAATAAAACAATTATTAAAAGGATTTCTTTCTTCAACTTTTATTGTTTAATTTTAAAATAGGGCAACAGCGACAAAAATCCATTTTTTTTATTGTATTCTGATAATAATACATGCAGTATTAGCTATTTATACACACATATCTATTGCTGTACATCACACTAGCCAATTCAAAAGTCACACTAGCCAATTCAATTTATATATTTTTAAACAATTCTAGTAAATGTTTTTTTGCAGTACACAAAAACGAACACAGGGGGAGCTCTTTGACTTCACGCTGTTAACAGAGCAGGCTGGGACATCAACAAATCACCATGGAGGAAGTCATATTTGAAGTTGACAGAGTTTACTGTGATGCTGATAAAATGACAGAAACAAGTGAAAACTACATTTCTATAAATCCAACATTAACGACTTCAAACCAGCTCCATTTCCCCCAAAAGACCATCTGCTCCAAACAGAGCAACGTTATAATCACCAGCGGTTCCACATCTTTACGCCCAATAACAACCTCTGCTCTCACCGGCATCTCACCATGATCAGTTACAAACAGGTACAAAGAATACATGACATTAAAGCTTCACGACACAGATTAAGATAAGCAGCGCATTCATTATCCACATATTCGTCCCCTTGTTTAACACCTGCTGCCTACATTACCCACAATGCAACTCCACCTCCAGGAGTCATTCACCAATACAAGCTCTATATACACTTCTTCCACACTAACTCTCCATAATAGTAAATGAAACGCACTTAAATATATCTATAAATCCATTACATCAGGCAGGACAGGACGTCTCTGCTGACGAACAAAACAGCATCCACATACTGGGATCTGGATTTTATAGGAAATAAACTGAACGTGATGGAAAGCTAATATTGTTATATATTCAGCACCAAACAAGAAGTACAGACTGTTTTCAGTTTGGTGAACAGGGAACATTTCCTGTGATGGGGAGGCTTTTATCTTCAATTTGCTTTAAACTCCACCAACAGTGAATCAGACTGTAATCTCTGACGTGCAGAAACACTGTCTGTTAATATAAAACCGTGTGCAATAAACGCTCTTTCTTTTAATATATTTATAATCTGTAAATAGTACCAGCTTATTCTATACTTTAAAATATCCTACTTGTGTTTGTACCATGGTGAACTTATCTGTTTTTATTATTCATAACGTCTGCAGACTTGTTATTATAAGATCTAACTCTCTCTACTGTACTCTGAACTCTTGCTGCCGTAAGGCCCTAGATTCCCAGTTCGGGACCAATTAACAAATTCTGATCATCAACAACCTGATGGTTTACGGATCGATGGTTTGGTTAATCCCATTGGTTCAAAGTAACTAGAATAGTGTCTTTAAAATATCCAAAGATGTTCAATTTAATGAAAATGAGATATTTTCGAGATAGATCTTTATCTCACAGATCTAGAACAGCCTCACAAGTCAGACGTCGGTTTAACTAAAGTCATATATTTTGAGTTTTGGGAGAGGATAGTTAATGCAGGTCAGGTTGTGAAGCCCTTTAGCAGATTTGTTAATAAAGTCCTATTTAATGTTAAGGCTGCCCTCTGATTGGGATCCAATCCTTAATGAAATGGTTTGAACATAAGGCCGTGATAAACCAGGTCAGCAGGTCTAATAAAGATGTGGGTAGTAGCTTGACTTTAATGCTCTGACAGACTGAACTGGGAATAAGACCTTGTTGGTTAAAAACTGTGGAGGATCTGCAGACCCCCTGCTGTGAGTGGAAACAGCTGATCTGCAGACCCCCTGCTGTGAGTGGAAACAGCTGATCTGCAGACCCCCTGCTGTGAGGGGAAACAGCTGATCTGCTGACAGACACACCATCAGGTCTGTTGGGGGGGGGGGGCTCCACAGGGTCTGATGACCCCCCCTGAGCTCAGGGCAGATTAAACACCTGTTTAACCCTGGAGGGGGGGGGGGTCACTTATAGGCTGCTTTAAGAGGGGCCTACAGTTCGTACTGGGGGTATTAGCTGGAGCTTTGTGCTAAGTCTGTACTCTGGAGTTCCACTGTAAAGACAACGAAAGGCCACATGTTCTCTGTTGAAACGGACAAAAACAAACTTGTTTCTGGAAAATCGGATCTGTTAAAATCAAACTACAAACTAACTTTGTTCCCTAAAAACAACCAAATACTAACTTTATTCTATGAAAACTGACAAATACTAACTTTTGTCTTTAAAAAAACATAAAAACCTAACTTCCTTTGGTAAATAACAACAATTCTGTTAAACCAACCATAAAACAAACCGTGTTCTTTAGAAACTACATCATGTAATCCAAAGTCACAGAAGAGACAGGAAGTGGACAAACCAAAGCATGTCAAATGTATTGTCTGATTCCCCCCCGATGAACTGGTTGAGTCTGATTTGAACCATTTGGCCTCGACCCGCTCGTCTCCGCTCCGCCCTGGATTTGGTAAATATTCAAACTAATTGTTCCTGGTTGGCCCAAAGCTGCGGACAAAGCGTCCCTAGAATGAGGTAATCGTCACTTTGTCAGACAGTTCATAGATTTCTTATCTTCACGGTCAACTTGTAATGCTGTTTTATTTCTATTTCTATTTTGAGATGTTTACATTTTAGAATTGTTTATTTCTACTCTTTGAATTTCTACTTATGTGCAATGCCTTGTTTTGTTATGCTGCTGAAACGCGAAAAAATCCCAAATTGTGGATCAATAAAGTACTTCTTATCTTATCTTTATTATTATTATTATTATTGTGGGACGGCATTGCCTCCTTTCCTTAGTGAAGGATGCTCCAGTGTTTCCTTTTCTAACGGAGGTAAAAAAGTAAGCATTGAAGCAGATTTTCTCCACAAGAATCCACAAGTTCCTACCATTGTTTTTACCTAAATGAATGTTATATATACACACGTATATTTATACACACATAATTAAATGAATGATCTTGTTTGTTATGCTTCGTGGAGCTGTAGCGTGTCTTTGTAGTGCAAGTTAAGAAACTCATAGCAAATGAGAGGCAGGTAGCCTTCTACAAACACACAGCAGGTGAAGAGAAGACATGCTAACGTGCTAACGTAATCTGTGTTATTAGCAAGTCCAGATGATGCGCTGAAGTTTGCTGGAGATAATATAACGATGCGTTTTAGGTGAAGTGAGCACTGCTCCAGAATACCTTTAAAAAACTGGTTTCTGAAAGCTACATTACGTTGAGGAAGCGTTACTGTTAGGAATGGAGTTTGTTTGGTGGTAGTGAAGGTTATATGAGCGCCATCTTTATCCCGTTCTTTCCAATAAGAAGAGAGAAAGCGTCGCCATGAGACCTTTCCCAATGACCATCCTTTCCTTTTATCACCATCTCCAAGCAGCTGGTTAGCTCTGGTTGTATTTCGTTAGCTCTGGTTGTATTTCGTTAGCTCTGGTTGTATTTCGTTAGCTCTGGTTGTATTTCGTTAGCTCTGATTCTATTTCGTTAGCTCTGATTCTATTTCGTTAGCTCTGGTTGTATTTCGTTAGCTCTGATTGTATTTCGTTAGCTCTGGTTGTATTTCGTTAGCTCTGGTTGTATTTCGTTAGCTCTGATTGTATTTAATTACCTCTGGTTAGCTCTGGTTGTATTTCGTTAGCTCTGGTTGTATTTCGTTAGCTCTGATTCTATTTCGTTAGCTCTGATTGTATTTCGTTAGCTCTGGTTGTATTTCGTTAGCTCTGGTTGTATTTCGTTAGCTCTGGTTGTATTTCGTTAGCTCTGGTTGTATTTCGTTAGCTCTGATTGTATTTAATTACCTCTGGTTAGCTCTTACTGTATTTAGTTAGCTCTGGTTGTATTTCGTTAGCTCTGGTTGTATTTAGTTAGCTCTGATTGTATTTCGTTAGCTCTGATTGTATTTAGTTAGCTCTGGTTGTATTTAGTTAGCTCTGATTGTATTTCGTTAGCTCTGATTGTATTTCGTTAGCTCTGGTTGTATTTCGTTAGCTCTGGTTGTATTTCGTTAGCTCTGGTTGTATTTAATTACCTCTGGTTAGCTCTTACTGTATTTCGTTAGCTCTTGTTTCGTTAGCTCTGATTGTATTTCGTTAGCTCTGGTTGTATTTCGTTAGCTCTGGTTGTATTTCGTTAGCTCTGATTGTATTTCGTTAGCTCTGGTTGTATTTCGTTAGCTCTGGTTGTATTTCGTTAGCTCTGGTTGTATTTCGTTAGCTCTGATTCTATTTCGTTAGCTCTGGTTGTATTTCGTTAGCTCTGATTCTATTTCGTTAGCTCTGGTTGTATCTAGTAAACTCTGTATATAGGGAGTTCCTGTCACCTGTTGAACCAGCTGAACCTACATCCTGGGTATCAGAGGGAGTAAAACCCTCTGAGGTGTGAACGTCCTGCAGAGACTCAAACTCTCTTCAGCTGAAATTAAACTGACTTTAGGAAGAATTAACAAAGTGCTTCATTACAACATCCATCTTTAGCGCTCTCCAGAATGTAATCACTAATAATAATGTAGGGAAGGAAAATGTGTTGGTAGGTTATACATCCTATTAATACTGATAATAGGCATTTCTTTAATTGAGTTTTTTTAAGGAGAGTTTAGAGGGTTTTTAAGGTGGAAATGCCTTAATCTGTGCGGGTAGAAACAACCTTACATGATATAATGATCTGTTAGTGAACTCAGTAATTAACCCCAACAGGTCAGGTGATGCTAAAGTTTGAGAGGGTAAATGAGTCAATTAAAAGCAGGTCAAAAAACTAAAATAAAATGATGTTTTTAAAGAGTTTTGAAGAAGGTCCATTACGGGGATTTTAAAGGAATATTTAGCATACTTTATAACGACAGAAAGCACAAACAGTCCAGAAACAGCACGACATGTTCTCAAGTTCAACAGCAGACGACATTTAAACAGTTTTTAAGTCACACATCTGATCATCCCCATGTCTGATTGGATCCTCTTCTCAGTGTAATTTGAAAAGCTGAGAAACTCAGAGTTCACAGGATGGTTAAAGTTTCAGAGCACAGGATTCATCTGCAGCCGTTAAATCTGTGAGTCCCTGAACGCCTCATCACACAGACCTGGTTATAATCTGCAGGAGTTAAATCTGTGAGTCCCTGAACGCCTCATCACACCGACCTGGTTATAATCTGCAGGAGTTAAATCTGTGAGTCCCTGAACGCCTCATCACACCGACCTGGTTATAATCTGCAGGAGTTAAATCTGTGAGTCCCTGAACGCCTCATCACACCGACCTGGTTATAATCTGCAGGAGTTAAATCTGTGAGTCCCTGAACGCCTCATCACACCGACCTGGTTATAATCTGCAGGAGTTAAATCTGTGAGTCCCTGAACGTCTCATCACACCGATCTGGTTATAATCTGCAGCCGTTAAATCTGTGAGTCCCTGAACGTCTCATCACACCGATCTGGTTATAATCTGCAGCCGTTAAATCTGTGAGTCCCTGAACGCCTCATCAGACCGATCTGGTTACAGCTAAATTTAATCTGATGACTCCACTCCCTGAACACATCACAGTTTATTAATACTGCGTTATTAAAAATATATCACAGGGTGAGGATTCACTCAAGTTTAAGGTCCTTTTACTTATATATTTCAATGTTTGAATACTTTGTAGATTATGAATAATATTTCTGAACTAGAAAATATGTTATTTTCTTATTCGATGAATCAGATCCGTGTAAATAGAGTAGTTATAATTAGGATATCTAATAATACTCAGCATTGTCAGTACTTTTTAATTGCCTTAAAGTACTTTCTATACGCTGTGGTACCAATACCTTTGTTCTTAATACCCTTCTCTTGGTTTGAGGGTTTTACTTTTATACTTTGTGGTTCTTCTGTGTTCCTGTTTCTCTCTTAGTTTCCAAATAAATTATATGTATGTTTGTTCGTGGTTCACATAACGAGATGCACTCTCACCTCTCCTTTTGAGCTTTCCTTATGTACATTTGAATACATGGAAACATTGAATACTGTCATGCAGATGGTAAATATGTGTTTTTCAGTTTAAGAATGTGTTTCTAGTGAAAGAGCCGCCTCTTCGTATTCTCCCTGGCTGTATTCTGATCTGTTATCTATCACCACAGTAACTCTGCTGGTCCACATGAAGGAAAGACCTTAAGATAATACATTAAGAAGCTCTTAATCCAGTCCACCATGTTTAATAAAGGCATTTACACTCTGCACAGACCGTGTCCATCGGATTCTTTTGAAAGGAGACTTTATTAGGAGAATTAAAGCAGAGAGCCGTTAAATGGAAAGACGAATAAATGACTTTATATCAACACTGCTTAAAATCTAGATCAGGAAACTCTCTAAAAGTAACTTCAGAATAAAATAAAAGCATCAAACTCATCACACATTTCAGTTTTCACTTTAGCGTAAAAGTAATAAATCCTAAGGACAGGCCAACAGCTGTTCAAGCCCCTCCAAAATAAAAGCTTCAGTGAAGAATCCCCCCTGTCTGACACTTCCTGGGGGGGGGGGTGATCTAACACAGGACACCAAACTCTAAAAATAACACCCGCCCCCCCCCCAACCACACCTCAGTTTGATTGACAGCCAGCATGTGGCAGCAGGAGAACTGATAGCCCTGCTGCTGATTCCCTTAAAAAGCCATCAGAGGACCCGATGCTATCAGCGGCTATTCTGGGACGTCCCGTTATAACCTTCACCTGGAGCCCAATGGAGACCCCTGAAGTCCTCAAAGTGTCTGAAAGGGCTCCTAAATGTGTGTGTGAGGCACTCTGGAGGACTTTAAAAAAAAAAAAAATCTCACTTACTTGTCTGCACAAGGATGCCTGGGGGGGCCCGGCGGGGGGCTGCTCTTCAGGAAAGCAAAACTCTCTTTATCCAGAAAATGTAGTTTCACACAATCCGAAAGGGAGAAAGGTTGAGCCGCGAAGACGCCCGGTTACTAAAGACAGCAGTTCTACCAGCCGAGGCGTCCAGGCTGGGAACGCTGACACTGCTCAGGCCGGGCAGCGGGGGGCCGGGGGCTTTATAGCGCAGTGACATCACAGCGGGCGGGGCCTCCCATTGGTCAGCCTGCTGCAGGGACTCATGGGAGCACAGGGGGACGGTTTATGCAACTCATCACACAGCGTATACATAATGCCACATTTACCGTTACAAAACCAGCATTTCCATTATTTCATTGTGTTTATGTCCCTTGTTTACCTGGGGAGTCAAACTGGGATTAAAATAGTTGTATGAATATATTACAGCGTGTGAGTCCTCTAACAACATGATATGAATACTTGGATATTTATATACAAGTTAAGACATTTTACTTTCTCTCAACGAAGCTGAAAGAACTCGTGTACGTTAACCGCTAAACCCTGACTACAGTTTTAGAACATTTTAAAGCTTTCAAAACAAAAGATTGTCATAAAGTAACATGTAGAAAAGAGGATGTTCCTTCAGAGAGATTAAAGCTAAGTGTTAACCAGAGGTTTAAAGCAACTAAGTACATTTATTCAAGTATTATGTACTTAAGTACTTTTTTGACATATTTGTACTTTACTTAAGTATTTCTTTATACTTCTACTCCACCACATTTCAGAGGCCGTACCTTTCACCCATGTATTTAACACTCAGTTACCTATATTATACACATGATGACATGAAGCTCAGCGCAAGTTCTTTCAGGAAGACAGGGTATATTCATTCACTCCGCAGGTTAGCTCTGAGTGTTAGCGATGCTAATGTAAACTGAGGGTGTTTCTCAATGTCGAGGACGCTTGCTTGGTAGCACATGTACCTCCGAGTCAGGTCCTTCAGAGGCTAGGCAAGAATACCTCCTAGCCTCGGAAAACGAAGAATGGAACAGGCTAGCAGGGTGCGTGTGGTGTGCGTCATATGCGAGGCCCCGCCTTACATTTTCCTCCTTTCATCCGCCTCCTCCCCATCCACCTCCTCCCCATCCACCCCATCCACCCATCCACCTCCTCTCCATCCACCTCCTCCCATCCACCTCCTTTCATCCGCCTCCTCCCCATCCACCTCCTTTCATCCGCCTCCTCCCCATCCACCTCCTCCTCCCCATCCACCTCCTCCCCATCCACCTCCTTTCATCCACCTCCTCCCCATCCACCTCCTTTCATCCACCTCCTCCCCATCCAACTCCTCCCCATCCACCCCATCCACCTCCTCTCCATCCACCTCCTCCCCATCCACCTCCTTTCATATCCGCCTCCTCCCCATCCACCTCCTCCCCATCCACCTCCTCCCCATCCACCTCCTTTCATATCCGCCTCCTCCCCATCCAACTCCTCCCCATCCACCTCCTCCCCATCCACCTCCTCTCCATCCACCTCCTCCCCATCCACCTCCTTTCATCCGCCTCCTCCCCATCCACCTCCTCCCCATCCACCTCCTTTCATCCATCTCCTCCCCATCCACCTCCTTCATCCGCCTCCTCCATCCACCTCCTTTCATCCGCCTCCTCGGCCATCCACCTCCTCCCCATCCACCTCCTTTCATCCACCTCCTCCTCATCCACCTCCTCCCCATCCACCTCCTTTCATCCGCCTCCTCCCCATCCACCTCCTCCCCATCCACCTCCTTTCATCATCCACCTCCTTTCATCCACCTCCTCCCCATCCACCTCCTCCCCATCCACCTCCTTTCATCCACCTCCTCCCCATCCACCTCCTTTCATCCACCTCCTCCCATCCACCTCCTCCCCATCCACCTCCTTTCATCATCCACCTCCCCATACACCTCCTCCCATCCGCCTCCTCCCATCCGCTTCCTCCCCATACACCTCCTCCCATCCACCTCCTCCCATCCACCTCCTTTCATCCACCTCCTCCCATCCGCCTCCTCCCCATACTCCTCCCCATCCACCTCCTTTCATCATCCACCCCCGTTCATCCACCTCCTTTCATCCACCTCCTCCCCACCACCTCCTCCCATCCACCTCCTCCCCATCCACCTCCTCCCATCCACCTCCTTTCATCCGCCTCCTCCCATCCGCCTCCTCCCCATACACCTCCTTTCATCCGCCTCCTCCCATCCACCTCCTTCCCATCCACCTCCTCCCCATCCACCTCCTTTCATCACATCCAGTGCCAGGAGAGCTAATCCAAAGACCTCATCACACCTCCTCTTCATCCCATCTCCTCATCAAATCCAGATCTTCATCATCATCACCAGTGTCTACAGTGGGGATCCTAGAGTCTGTCGTGGCCCTAGGCACACATTCACTGGGGGCCCCTCGAACCCCATCATCACCACGCACAGCCGACAGCACAAAACTTAAGATAAGAAGCAGCATTTTACGGCGCGCTATGCACGGGGCCCCCTTGAGGGGGTTTCCCGACGTGTCGTTGCAGTAAATTAAAGGGTGTTTCATGTTGGCGTTGCTGTGGACCTTCTTAATCTACCTTCTTTGGGGGCCCCCTTCTGGTCCGGGGCCCCAAGCAGTTGCCTGCCTTGCCTGTTCGCAAGCGGCGGCCCTGAGTGTCAAGCCCCCGGGGGGTTCCCTATATGCTCACGGCTGCATTTCCCCCTTTAGATATACCATTTCAGGATCGGGGTCTAATCGCCAAAGACCTAACATTTATCATATGACATGTGTCAATAAATGTTCCTTAAACAAAATGAAGTCTCTCCTGATTGAAATGGTATCGTACCATCCTGGGTTTAAAGTACCTGCATTTTCTCCACATTGACAAACTATTATATTAAAATGCTCTTACATGAATACAAACAGGATTAAATAATAACCATCAAATATAAAACTGCGAGAGATCCGTTCTTCATAACGTAACATAAGTACAATCATCTGATAATACTTCTGTACTTATTGTGAAATGGGTCTATTTGTACTTTAACTGAAGTAAAGGATCTGAGTACTTCTTCCAACACTGGTTTTAACTTAATGTTAAGGATATTTTATTTCAAGCATCAGTATGGATGCTTTAAAAGAAATATGAAAAATAACATAAAAGTGATCATTTAAGTACTGATAGCTTCAATACATTTGTTAAAAAACGTTTTTAGCACTAATTAAGTGTTTAACTGAGAAAATATTAACAAAAGTATGGGAACATTAATTAATAAAACCCACATCAGTGTCCCTAATACGCAGAGTGAACTATTGTCGAGGTTTGATGCATTAAAAGATTTAAAAGACAGAAAACTGAAGATAAAGTATATGTACCGTTTCCGTTATACAGGTGGACCTGACCTCATTGAAAGACTTTTAAAATATAAATGATATTTGAATGGAGAAAGAGTTGCTTACAGTATCATTGAGTCCACAGACAGAGGCTCAATAGAGGGCTCTCGGTGTAAAACACGACCTAAACGACATTAATAACATTTCTCTGCTCTGTGTTTAACCTCTTTCATCCTCCCTAGCAACACTCATTCATTAGCTTAGCATCAGTGTGTTATCATGTATTAACAACCTCTGAAATGTCAAGATTGACCAATCAGAATCGAGTATTCAACTACGTGTAATAAGTATCTTTAATGTATATTTATAATGATAGTTTTCAAACGTTTTTCTTAATAAAAGATATACAAGACGTTTTACTTTATCTAAATGAAGCTAAACAAAACATGTGTACTTTACCCACTAATCCCTGACTACAGTTGTAGTCGTAGCAACGGTCATTATTTAGCTTAGCATCGGTCTGTTACCAAGTATTAACAACATCTGAAATGTACAAATTAACCAATCAGATTTGTGTATTAAACTAAGCCGTGTAATAACTATCTTTAATGAATAAATCGTCTTACCTGTCAGTTTGTAGGTCTGATAATCAGCCGTTGTTTTCCGAGCTAACTCCGTCTGTTAGCTCGGGATTCACTACCTCCAACTTTATAAAAAACAGGGGGTTTAAATGTGTTTTAATCCTCCCGTAAAGTTCTTCTGTCGGCCCGGAGGATGAAGCCCTTTCCAACATCCAGCCTGCTCACCTGACAGAAAGCTGTAGGATCCGGAACATATCCTCACATGTAGAATATAATGTTTGATTCTTCCCAAACTTGTCCCCATCGACAGCTCCGTGAAAAATATATATATTTAGTGATTAAACTCTTCATCCATTACAACCGTTACTTTATCCATTAGCTGCTTTACCTGTTGATCCGTTTCAGTGTCAGCCATCTACCCATCACTCTGAGAGCTCGTGAAGTTAGAAAATAACATTGACGGATCAATAAGTCCAACACAAAGCGATCTGAAAACACGAACGATGTCTCTTCACCTCCACAGTAGCCGAGGAGCTAGGGACCGTCTGCAAAGTGCAACCCCGAAACATGAGGAAACACACATTAAATCCCAGGTGTTACTGCCGTGTGTGTGTGTGTGTGTGTGTGTGTGTGTGTGTGTGTGTGTGTGTGTGTGTGTGTGTGTGTGTCTCAGGTGTTCCCAAAGAGGAGCTGCAGCCCCACCTCTGTGTGAGACTGTTAACTAGTTTTGACGAGTATAATATTGACGTTCTTGTACTTTACTTGAGTATTTTCACATTCTGCTACTGTGTACTTCTACTCCACTACAGTTCAGAGGTACATGGTGTACTTCTACTCCTCTACAGTTCAGAGGTACATGGTGTACTTCTACTCCACTACAGTTCAGAGGTACATGGTGTACTTCTACTCCACTACATGTATTTAATGCCTTTAGTTACTTCACAGATGTGGATGAATGATGTGAAATATAACCAAGTGTTAAATCAGACTTTAGTTCCACCTGGAGTAAATCCACAAGCTACCCTGCAGTATACAAAGCCATTCAAACTAGCTGCACCTTTACCAGCTTTGAGAACACTTTAATGATCAATCATTATAAAACATATCATATATATTATTCTGAAATGGACCAATCTGCACAATCACTACTTTTACTGTCGCTACTTTCACTATATTTTGATGATAATACTTTTCTACTTTTACTTGAGGAACATTTTGAATGCAGGACTTTTACTGTAACAGAGTATTCCTACACTCTGGTACTTCTGCTTTTACTCAAGTACAAGATCTGAGTACTTCTACTTTTACTAAAGTTCAAGATCTGAGTACTTCTACTTTTACTCAAGCACAAGATCTGAGTACTTCTACTTTTACTAAAGTTCAAGACCTGAGTACTTCTACTTTTACTAAAGTTCAAGACCTGAGTACTTCTACTTTTACATTACATTTTTTTGAACTTTCAAAATAAAAGCTCTCGCAAACTGGAAATGTTTTCAGTAGTTTTCATGTAAAATTCATTTTCAAATCATTGTAGCTACTGTTCAACGTTCACTCGTACACATGATTAAGTTATGAGATAAAACGTTATTTGCTGTTAAAACCTGTTGAATGATTAAATAAATAACAACAAGACTGATTTATGTTTTTATTTTCAAGAAACACACCCTGTGAGAAACCAAGAGATGAAATCAACTGAACCTGAACGAGACGTGAACCACATGTTTGACTTCCCTTCCCTTTCAGATATGATGGAGTTCACATGAAGACATTCTGACAGCTTGCTTTAGAATGGAGAGAAACTGAATGGAAATATAATTTTCACACAAACTCTGTATTCCTCAGTTTGAGATAAAACCAGCTGAATCTTTTCAAATGACCAATTATAATCATTTTAAACATGTGCACATAATTATAGACCAAAGCTAAGGCATTTTAATTTGAGTCATTAAGGAAGAACTCGGTTGATCGGGGACTTGAACCAGTGACCCTCCGGTTCCCAAACTAACTGATTGAATAAAATAAATATTAAAATCATATTTGTCTCTACTTTAAAGAGTCCTCTCCTGCTGATGTTCAGGTGTATATCAGTGTGTAGTGTCTCTACTTTAAAGAGTCCTCTCCTGCTGATGTTCAGGTGTATATCAGTATGTAGTGTCTCTACTTTAAAGAGTCCTCTCCTGCTGATGTTCAGGTGTATATCAGTATGTAGTGTCTCTACTTTAAAGAGTCCTCTCCTGCTGATGTTCAGGTGTATATCCGTATGTAGTGTCTCTACTTTAAAGAGTCCTCTCCTGCTGATGTTCAGGTGTATATCAGTATGTAGTGTCTCTACTTTAAAGAGTCCTCTCCTGCTGATGTTCAGGTGTATATCAGTATGTAGTGTCTCTACTTTAAAGAGTCCTCTCCTGCTGATGTTCAGGTGTATATCAGTATGTAGTGTCTCTACTTTAAAGAGTCCTCTCCTGCTGATGTTCAGGTGTATATCAGTATGTAGTGTCTCTTTTCACCCTCTGTCTGAAACCAGAGTCTGCTCTGATTGGTTAGCTGGCCGGCTCTGTTGTGATTGGTCAACCAGCTTAGAGATGTCCCGCCCCTTAGCCTATCACGTACAATGTGTTGGAGCGCTAGCCAATAGGAATGTAAGTGGGAATTTTAGCCTTTGGAGACCATTTACATTCACAAAAACCTATAGAACAAACTACAGGAGAGGGAAACACCTTTTGAGAAGTTCAGGTTTTGAAAGTCATTAAGTTCCTGCAGTGGAAAACAGATGTTAAAGTAGAATCAGGTAGAGCAGCCACAGCAGGACGCACAGGGTCCCCAACCATGACTGCCAGTCCACAGCGAGGACGTCAAAGACTTCAGACACCAGCCACGAATCTCCACTGCTGCTGACAATCTGATCCTGAACCCAGGACTTATCACTGCTGCTGACGATCTGATCCTGAACCCAGGACTTATCACTGCTGCTGACGATCTGATCCTGAACCCAGGACTCATCACTGCTGCTGACGATCTGATCCTGAACCCAGGACTCATCAATCTGATCCTGAACCCAGGACTTATCACTGCTGCTGACGATCTGATCCTGAACCCAGGACTTATCACTGCTGCTGACGACCTGATCCTGAACCCAGGACTTATCACTGCTGCTGACGATCTGATCCTGAACCCAGGACTTATCACTGCTGCTGACGATCTGATCCTGAACCCAGGACTTATCACTGCTGCTGACGACCTGATCCTGAACCCAGGACTTATCACTGCTGCTGACGATCTGATCCTGAACCCAGGACTTATCACTGCTGCTGACGATCTGATCCTGAACCCAGGACTTATCAGTGCTGCTGACGATCTGATCCTGAACCCAGGACTTATCACTGCTGCTGACGATCTGATCCTGAACCCAGGACTCATCACTGCTGCTGACGATCTGATCCTGAACCCAGGACTTATCACTGCTGCTGACGACCTGATCCTGAACCCCATCTGAGTGCGACGCCTCCGGGACAAACAGGAAGTGCTTCCCGTTCTCACAGGAAATCACCGCGGTGGCCTCTTCATCTCTACACCTGAAGCGACCATGATGACAGGAAGTCAGACAGCATACAGCCTCACTCTGGGCCTCATGATGAGATCTGTTACTATGAATATCTGCCGGACTGCGTCACCAGAGAGTTGGGGACATTATGAATTATGTGAGGGGCTAGACAAGTGAAATGTTAAGATTATATCATATTGTAATTCAATGTATTTATGTAGTAACTGTGCACACAAACAAAATAAGCTATTACAGGACTCAGGGAACACACAGTTAACGAGCACACTTGTGTTAATCAGTTATTAATTAGGCTGTTACGTTATTTTATGCAAGAGTCAAGGTTCGGTGTGAATCCCGTACAGTGTGGGAATACGTTTACATTTGTTTAGACGAAAAAAATAATGACAATAATTCTCAGAATTCTGACTTTCTGTCGAAACTCCAAAAAAAGGGTTTTGAGAAAAAAAATCGGAATTCTGAGAAAGAATTTGAATTATTCTGATTCATTTTTCTTTCAGAGAAGTCAAAAGAATACTTTAGAAATCTGAGACTTTCAGCAAAAAATGTAATCATTTTTTTCACACAATTTAGATTTTTGGAAAAGGCTGGTAGTGCTAACCTCCTCAGATGTTGCTAACCTGCTCACACGTTGCTAACCTGCTCACATGTTGCTAACCTGCTCACATGTTGCTAACCTGCTCACATGTTGCTAACAGTATCACATGTTGCTAACCTGCTCACATGTTGCTAACCTGCTCACATGTTGCTAACCTGCTCACATGTTGCTAACCTGCTCACATGTTGCTAACAGTATCACATGTTGCTAACCTGCTCACATGTTGCTAACCTGCTCACATGTTGCTAGCCTGCTCACATGTTGCTAAGAGTATCACATGTTGCTAACAATATCACATGTTGCTAACCTGCTCACATGTTGCTAACCTGCTCACATGTTGCTAACCTGCTCACATGTAGCTAACAGTATCACATGTTGCTAACAGTATCACATGTTGCTAACAGTATCACATGTTGCTAACCTGCTCACATGTTGCTAACCGTATCACATGTTGCTAACCTGCTCACATGTTGCTAACAGTATCACATGTTGCTAACAGTATCCCATGTTGCTAACAGTATCACATGTTGCTAACAGTATCCCATGTTGCTAACAGTATCACATGTTGCTAACAGTATCCCATGTTGCTAACAGTATCAAATGTTGCTAACCTGCTCACATGTTGCTAACAGTATCACATGTTGCTAACAGTATCCCATGTTGCTAACAGTATCACATGTTGCTAACAGTATCACATGTTGCTAACAGTATCACATGTTGCTAACAATATCACATGTTGCTAACAGTATTATGAATGCACCGGACCATAACCCCCACACCACAACGGCACAAAAACACAATCCGTTTCAGCCCTAATTCCTAAATACTTAAGTAAAAGTGAGAAATCAAACAACCAGTGCCTTAAAGTTATTAATATTATCAAACTGCAGTATATAATTTACTCACACATTTAAAGGTAATATTCAAAACATCAATAATGTCCAGATGTAATTTGTCTTCTACACATATGACTCACAAATGTGAGGTTTTGAATCCGCTTTCCTGACTTACGTTGGATAAACCACTCGGCTTGTTTGAAACGCAGCACGTTTGAGATTTGAAGCCAGAAAATGGAAAACAACTTACAACTAGAATAAAAGCTAACATTAGGAAGTACCTGCTAGCTAATGTTAGTGCAACTTCTTCTATAAAGCAGGGCTATGTAGCTTGTTAGCATGATATCTTTTTCCACCTCTTCTGCTTTAGATATTTTTTTTGTTTTTACTAGGACTATAACTGTGCGTGTTCAGTAAAGAAAACATAACATTACCTAATGGCAATCTGTTAGGGACATTGCCTCTAGAATAGAAATATTAGGTGCCTCGAGGTGAGTTGTGTAGTTAATCATCTTAAAAAGCGTGTGTGTTATTGTGGAGCTGGTTATTTGCTACCCACCAGGTCAGCGTGGGCTCGTGGAGTGCCATCACCTCCACTTCTAGAGTCACCGGAGAGCCCTCCATGACGGTGGCTCTAGAAAGAGGCCTGGTGAAGCAGGGAGGGCCCGGGTGAGAGGCTTTTCCCTGGGGAAGAGACTCTGCCTGGGCCTGGGGAACAGGAGCAGGAAGGGAAGGCCCCTGGATCTGAGGAGTAAGCCTGATCTCCTCACGGATGGTCATTGGCTGACAAATGGTTGGGTCTTGGTCTGGCATTAGTAGATGGGGTGGAGAGGAAAGGGGGGTGACATGCAGATGAGCCAAAGCTTGTGGTTCAGGCTGAGGAAGAGGAGGAGCAGCGGGGGTTATGCCAGGGTCATGCACACACTGCTGGGTACAGCTGGAGGTCAAGGGCTCATGGAGGGAGTAGACTGTCTGGTGCTTGTTGCTGAATATATTGCTGATGCTGTTTGGCTCAGGGATATTGGAGGCATGGACCTCAGGTACACCTGAACCACCCTGGGATAAGGTGCTTTCTCTCTGGGACCTGAATTTGCTGCTAACTTGTGTCAAGGTGCAATGACTGTTTGAAGGGGAAGGCTGGCAGTACACAGTATCTTTGACAGTTTTGCTGCTTTGGGGCATGGAGTCTGATAATGCTTCTTTGCTGGTTTGGGAGGAAGGTACATCCTGATCAAGGCCACTCCCAGAGTCCAGGGACGATATTGAAAGATTGCTGTTTTGAGGGAGGGTTGTGTTGGTTTGGAGGCCAGTTTTACAGGATGTAAGGATTCCAGTGTCTTGGATTCTGTCTTGGTGGAGAAGAGGGAGGCTGGAGCTATGAGCATACTCTGTGTCCGGATCGATTACAGGCAAGGTCATGAACTGTTCTTGCTGAGACCTGAGATTGCTACTAGACTGTTTCAAGGTATGATTCTTTAAAGATGAGGACTGGCAGTATACAGTTTGTTTGCTGTTTTCAGACCTGGAGGATTCTTCTTTGCTGGTTTGGGAGGAAGGTACATCCTGATCAAGGCCACTCCCAGAGTCCAGGGACGACACTGAAAGATTGCTGTTTTCAGGGAGGGTTGTGCTGGTTTTGAGGCAAGTTTCACAGGATTTAAGGAGCCCAGTGTTTTTATGGAGAGTAGGCATGATAGGGCTAAGAGCAAACGCTTTGCCCGGACCGATTTCAGGCAAGGTCTTGAACTGTTCTTGCTTAGGCCTGAGATTGCTGCTAGACTGTGTCAAGGTGCAATGACTGTCCGAAGGTTCACCAAAGGGTGAACTGATGAAACTGTCCCTTTGTTGTTTGGAGACTGCGTCGACAGTGTCCGGAAAAGACTGTAACAAACGGTTCTTTTGACAAATTAAGGTTTTGATTTGAGGGAAAGTAGTGTTGATTTTGAGGAACCTAGTTTCTTGGGAAGGGGTTTTAAAAGCCTCAGGAATGCAGCTGGACTGAGGGAGCTTGGCAGGGATGTGGTTGAGTTCTGCTACCTGGGGATCAGTCTGTAGCAGGGTTCCATCAGTTTGGGTGATCATACTCGGTGATCCTGTTCTCCTTTGAGGCTGGTTGTACTGACTTACATGCTCCTTTAGTACTGGTTCAGTTTTTGAGGGGCTCCTCTTATCAGGGACTTCATTTTCTTTCTTGGAACAACTGTCTGAAGAGTTACCCTTGTCGAGTGGGTTGGATACTGAGGGGAAGCTCAGTTCAGGGCCGCCCAGACAGACGTTGGCAGTGCTGGTCTTTTTAGTCTTCAGGATGCTGCACAGAGTGCTGGTGAACAGGATTGGAGCAGGAACTGTCAATGGACTCTGCACAAACGAACTGGACTCTGATCTGAACCTGTAACACAAAACGGGATCAAACTCATACCAACACATTTTTATTGTTCAGATGTGGACTGGGACTTTGGTGACATGCGGCCTGTCCTACACCGCCATAGAGCTGCTGGAATTAGTCCCAAAACCCAGGAATGAGTCAGCATTTTTGCCCTTTCTGTATCCTCATGACGAAATCAATGTGTTTGTGGTTGGGTTTTTTGTTCATCACAAGAGATTTTCACATTTTGTTCTATGACGTAAAAGATGTCTTGTTGGGAATACAAAGGATTCTTGTTATTTCCTGAGAATTAAACTAATACAGACCTGGAGCTGCTGTGACGGCTGGTTGGAGGAGTTGGACAGCTGTCTGTCTGGCTGGACTGTCTGTGTTGTCGGACTGCACCAGTACCAGAACCAGAACCAGTACTAGTGCCGCTGCGCTCTGACTGGCGGCTGTACTGGTTAGTGTGGACGCTGTGGGAACTGAAACAGTAGCCCTCCTCAACGTCTGATTGAACCATGATGGACTCTGGAGTCTCTGCCAGCGGCGGCAGGGAAATGTCGTCAGGTGACGCACAATCATACTCGTCATTGGAGAGAGAATCTTCCATCATCACGTCGTGAAGCTCCGCCTCCGACAGGCTGCCTCTTGATGCATCCTGGGTAAATAACAATTGAGTATTTGTGCATTTAGCAAGTGTCTTTGTCCAATAAATATATGACTTGACTTCATTTATAGTGTGTACCCTTTCTCAAATTCACTCACTGAAGTGGCTAGCATTGAAGCTAAGCTAACAATAGCGTAAAGAGAAGTCGAGCAATAAAACAAACAACCATTTTAAAAATACAAATTACAATAAACAGTAATAATATTAGGAGCATACAAAAAACATGGGTTTCAAACAGTCTCAACATCAAACAGCAGAGACTTCTTTCTCATGATTAGATTTCAGCTAGTTTTACCACCCTCAAATCTTAAATATAACCAGGGGTGCACATAACTGGTACGCAGGTACGCATGCGCGGCAAAAATCTGAAATGCGTAACGTCACTTGTGTCACTACGCGCGTTTGCGTACCTGATAGGTCAGCCAAACAAAACACATATTTCGTCTACACGTGTTTTTTGTCAACACTCAGTGGAGTAAACTATTAGACATGTCCAAAAACCAAAGACATCAAGCAGCCACTTTGGCGTTTTGCTCCCTGCAAAAAATCTTCGGACTTTCTTGGACTGATTGAACTGGTGCTGGCCGAGCCACGCAGGCCAGAACCGACGGACCTGTGAAGCTTTACAGGAGGCGGGCTTAGATCACTGGACGACAGAGTTGGTCGCCGTGTGCACAGACAGGGCTGCTGTTAACGTCGGTGTGAACAACAGGATTGTACCAAAACTACGTTACTGGCTGCGGTGCGAGACTCCCCTGTGCACATTCTGTGCATGCGCACACACTGGAGAACTGCGCAAAATCAGCTGATCACAACGTTCACGCTCTGTGCTGTGCTGCTGCAGTTTATCTACAACAAGGTGGAGCAGAACACACAGCTGCAAACCTACTCAGGCTGTTAATGGAAGAGTTTGAAATCAGACAGAGGTGGAAGAAGTACTCAGATCTTGTGTAGGAATACTCCGTTACAGTAAAAGTCCTGCATTCAAAATGTTACTCAAGTAAAATTTGAAAAGTATTATCATCAAAATATAGTTAAAGTACCAAAAGTAAAAGTAGTCATTTTGCAGATTGGTCCATTTCAGAATAATATATATGATATGTTTTATAATTATTGATCATTAAAGTGTTATAAAATTAGTTTTAATTACTTTGTATACTGCAGGGTAGCTTGTGAATTTACTCCAGGTGGAACTAAAGTCTGATTTAAGACTTGATTATATTTCACATCATTAATCAGAATCTGTAAAGTAACTCAAGGTATTAAAGAAATGTAGTGGAGTAAAAGTACACCATGTACCTCTGAACTGTAGAGGAGTAGAAGTACACCATGTACCTCTGAACTGTAGAGTAGGAGAAGTACACCATGTACCTCTGAACTGTACAGGAGTAGAAGTACAAAGTAGCATAAAATAGAAATACTCAAGTAACGTACAAGTATCTCAAAATTGTACCTAAGTACAGTACTTGAATAAGTGTACTTTGTTCCTTCCCACCTCTGAAATCAGATATGACTTCAAGTCACGTGATCATTTCTTAGTATTTGATCCTTCAACGCGGCCTCAGGAAATGCAAGGACTTCACAGTTTTGGCAACAAGTTTGGAGAAAGCAAATTGGAGGTTTAAACAGGGACAGGGAGGTGCATCTTCATCATCTTCATCATCTACCATGCAAGAAGTGTAAATAGAGGACAGTGAGGAAGACAGTGAGGAGGACAGTGAGGAAGACTGCACTTATTAACACCACGCTACGTGTGGGGTGAGTACCAACACTGTCTCCTGGTACTCATCTGAGTAACTCACTGAAAAAGTTATGTGCACCCCTGAATATAACCCAAAGAAACATCTTTGTGTGTTTGAATATCATCTATGTATGTGTTCAAACATAAATCTGTTTTCATAAATATAATTTTTCATTAGATGGAAAATGAAGGAGGATCTAAATATGATCCCTGTGGGACACCACATTTCAAATGACCTTCCCGAATTCTTCCCTCTGGATGTCAGAAAACGACGGGCCAGTCACAGAGGGTGAGGGCTTGGCCTCCGTGGCGGCAGGCTGTGATTGGTTGTGTATGTTGTGGACTCGTCGGTTGGTATCCAATGGGGAGCAGGGGAAGTTGAAGGTGTGGGTGGAACAGTATGAGGAGGTGGCCCTAAAGGAAAGCAAAATCAACCTTTATTTCTACAGTTCAGGGATGCAAACAGACACGTTTAATAATGTTTGTGTTATTTACATTTAAATTTGATTTCAAATATTTGTATATCATGGTGAGTCGTGAGGAATTATTAAATGTTTTCTACTTGCACATAAATTATCATAATTTTTCCTAAAATGAAAAACAAAGAGGAACTGAAACGGATCCCTGGGGGACACCATATCACTTCGTTTTTATCTAAAGCTATTTAAAAAATATATATATTTGCTCTTCAATGTTGTACTTTTTAAACAACATTTAAGTCTTTCTTTCTGAGTTTTTTTGAAATATCTCGACATCTTTTGATAAAGAAACTGTAAATTGTAATGTATTTTGTGGAGGTTTTTGCGCTATTTCAGCGTACCTGCTCTCTGTCTGTCTCTCTGCATCCAGACTGCAGCTCTTTTGTAACGGAGGCTTCCGTTTGGCTGCGATCTGCCTCTTCACTGGAACCTCCTTCCCATCATGCTCGGCGGTCAGTTCTGGGGTGTGGCCGGTCTCCTTTAGCTCGTGCTGTAAACATTTAGGAGACCTTACAGCCATCATTTTGCAGAAGATTGACAGGTGACATTTTCATCAAAACAAAAGCAGGTAATGAGTCCTAAACTGACTCATTACCACATACCTGCACCAGTGTTTTGGATAATTACTATAAAGACGTCATGCATGTCTAACCCTTAACGTAGCTGTCTGATTGTATTTACTGCATTATAGTGCAAATTCTGTTTATCGTATGTTTAATAAATGTTTGTGTGATTATGTTCACCATGTCCGACACCTCCTGTGAGCGGCGGTTATCGTCTGCTCTTCTTCTTCTTCTTTCCTGTTTCCCTTCAATGACTTCTCTTCTTTTCCTCTTCGTCTTCATCTTTCTCTTTGTTTCCCTTCCCTCTCCTTCTGTCCATCGTCCTGCTGGTTTTTAAGACTCTCCATCTGTGATATCAGTGCAATAAATGGAAAGGGTTATCTTACAGAATGACTTAATGTGGTACCAATCAGCAGACAAGTATTATTTCCCTTTATATTTTACATAGTATGTCATATTTACTGTGCTTTGGTGGTGGAAAGTACATTTACTCAAGTATACTTACTTTAGATTCAGAGTTTTCATAAGGAAATATGAGTTTAAAAAATATGATGTTTTGTTATACATTAAATTAGCTAACCGTTTATTGAGGAACGCTGGGCGATTAGATAATTATTAAATTAGCAGATTGAGAAAATATAAATTAGCATCCGTACACATTCAATCATTTTTTATTTTTGGGTGCTTTTTATTTTTTAGATTTGTTGCACTGGGTACTTTAACACTGAGTACCTAAAGAATATTTAGCTAATTATACTTTTATGTTAATTTTCAAGTATTGTTACAGTGTGGATTTACGTAGTGATGTCACTATGTTCCTGGAGTAAACCAAGGAGTCCAATGGAGGTGTTTCAGGGGTGTGTGTGGGATTTATCTTATCATTTATCTATCTTTTTGATGTCAGAGTGAAAACAGATCTCTAGAAAATATCTTTCAGCCTCGCGTTACCCTCAGTTTGGCCTCCAGCGCCAGCAGCCCGTCGCTCAGCGCTCTGATGGACTCCAGCATCTCAGAGTGCTTACTGACCGTCTTCTCTATGTAGCGCCGCCCCTCCTCCACCCCTACACACACACACACACACACACACACACACACACACACACACACACACACACACACACAATGTTGTTAAAAGAGGGATACATTAAAGAATATCTAAGTAAATAACACCTGTAGGAAGAGAGAACATTTTTGTATTTTATATCATCCTATTGATTTACATGTATTCTTCTTAAATTATAATTTATGATGTACTTACATTTTTTTTTAAATACTTTACTTCATATATCCACCAGATATTTGTATGCAATTATATGTAAAAACCTACCTAAGTTCTTTTCTCAAACATTTCAATGCAGAACTGTTGACATTAAGCACCTCGACACACTTTGGCACCTTTCAGAGTGTGACCTTTCAGAATAAATGTGTGTGTGCCCTTTCAGAATAAAGGTGTGTGCCCTTTCAGAATAAAGGTGTGTGTCCTCTTTCAGAATAAAGGTGTGTGTGCCCTTTCAGAATAAAGGTGTGTGTGCCCTTTCAGAATATAGGTGTGTGTGCCCTTTCAGAATAAAGGTGTGTTTGCCCTTTCAGAATAAAGGTGTGTGTGCCCTTTCAGAGTGTGACCTTTCAGAATAAATGTGTGTGCCCTTTCAGAATATAGGTGTGTGTGCCCTTTCAGAATATAGGTGTGTGTGCCCTTTCAGAATAAAGGTGTGTGTGCCCTTTCAGAGTGTGACCTTTCAGAATAAATGTGTGTGCCCTTTCAGAATAAAGGTGTGTGTGCCCTTTCAGAATAAAGGTGTGTGTGCTCTTTCAGAATAAAGGTGTGTGCCCTTTCAGAATAAAGGTGTGTGTCCTCTTTCAGAATAAAGGTGTGTGTGCCCTTTCAGAATATAGGTGTGTGTGCCCTTTCAGAATATAGGTGTGTGTGCCCTTTCAGAATAAAAGCGTGTGTTCTACCGTGCAGCCGGACAGCGAGCTCAGTGATCTGACTGATCCTCTCCTCCTGCTGAGGGACCGTCGGCCAAACGAACTTCTCAAACTGTCGATGCAGGACGGAGACGGCCTCCGTGCTGCGGCACTCTGAGGAGAACTTCCCGACGCGAGCGATGGTCGATCCGGCGTCATCACACCAGAACTGATACTGGAAATGTGAATGGAGAGAAATATTTACCTAACAGATATCACCATGAAACTCCCCCACTTCGTTACTGACGTTAACACGATGATTTTTTAACATTACAAGTTTTCTGAAATGTTTACATATGCTAATGATGCTAATGCTAACATTTGGTGAATTTTTTGGAGATTTTTCTTTCCACTTATCTAAAAAGAACATGTTGTGTGAAATGAAACCCTGTGTGCAGGTATCTGACCTCCTCCATGTTGTCTGAAATGAAACCCTGTGTGCAGGTATCTGACCTCCTCCATGTTGTCTGAAATGAAACCCTGTGTTCAGGTATCTGACCTCCTCCATGTTGTGTGAAATGAAACCCTGTGTGCAGGTATCTGACCTCCTCCATGGCGGTCTGCAGTCTGCAGGTCATCTCCAGAGTCTTCTGGTGTTCCCCCACGCTTCGCTCTAACTCGCCCATCTGTCTCTGCAGCTCGTTCACCGCGTCCTCCGTCTCCCTGGCAACGCCCCCGTCCCTGACCTCTGACCCCAGGCGAGAGGTCGCCCCCCCCAGGCGTTTCCTCAGCGCCTGATGGACAGAAATCTAGGTTAATAATATTTATTATAAACGTCAAGAGACAGGAATCTCCTTTGTTTACTTCAGGTGACATCACTATGGAAGACTTGCGATCCTATTGGCTAGCGCTCCAACACATTGTACGTGATAGGCTAAGGGGCGGGACATCTCTAAGCTGGTTAACCAATCACAACAGAGCCGGCCAGCTAACCAATCGGAGCAGACTGGGCTCTGAACATCAGCAGAAGAGGACTCTTTAAAGTAGAGACACTACATACTGATATACACCTGAACATCAGCAGGAGAGGACTCTTTAAAGTAGAGACACTACATACTGATATACACCTGAACATCAACAGGAGAGGACTCTTTAAAGTAGAGACAGTACATACTGATATACACCTGAACATCAGCAGGAGAGGACTCTTTAAAGTGTACCTGCAGCTTCTCCTCGTACAGCTCCACCTGCTGCAGCTGGTTTCTCGCTGCCTTCGTGTTCCTCGTCCTGTCGTTCCTCTTCAGATAGTTGAACCTCAGGTTACTGAAACGCTTCTTCAGCTCCTTGAAGGACTCACGAAGCTGAAAAATGAAAATTAGACATGACGACAGATCGACTTCCAATGGCTCGTTAGGTTACATCTAAATACGTCATTGTCAAAGAAGCAATGCATTGTTGAGATATCACGTCATGAGAATGGGATGGGTGGCGTATGATCCCAGGACAACAAAAACAATTATATAAAATACAAACGTATTTGCTAATTAGCCTTGCAAGCGTGATAGTTGTGCCACCGGACTAGTATATCTCAACAGCTATTGGATGGATTACTAAACCGTTGTGTAAGACGATCCTGTTTCCCAGAGGATGAATCTTACTGACAGGCTAACACCTTGATATCCCCTCTAGCGCCACCATGAGGTTCAGAACTCTTCCATTACACAAATGAGCCAAAACACAAGCAGATGAAGAAACATCTTCCCCAGCTTCAGGAAACACGTGCAGCGTTTAGAAACACTGTCTCTGTTGTTGGAAACGTACCTAGAGGTTTTATCCACTTATTTGAACAATGTGATCACAGGACGAGAATGGGATGGATGCACGGACTCAAAGAGAGGCGTCTGGACCCAGGACAACCAAGAAACAACACGAAATACAAACATATTTCCCAATTACCGTTGTAAGAGTCATCGTTGGAACCCCAGACTGGTATATCTCTACAGCTATTGGATGGATTACCAAACCATTGTGTAAAGACGCTCCTGTTTGGCGTTACAACGGCCCAAAACTCTTCCATTACACAAATGAGACACAAAAACTGTCTCTGTTGTTGGAAACGTACCTGAATGTTTTATCCACTTGTTTTAACAATGTGATCACATGACTCTGATGTCACTGCAGACCCTGAGGCTGATGGGAAATGTGTGATATTGGGCTGTATGAATACAATTAGATTGATTTGTGTAAAACAGCCCAGTGGTTGAAGCTGCTCCGAGGTTCATCCTCCCCCCCCTGCGGTTCCTCTACTCGTCATTCCTTAAAAACAACATACTTTCACCAGTGTGACATTTGACTGGAGTTACTGGTGTCACTGGTTGCTGCTGTGTCATTAAGCAGCTGCTTTTTAAGGTATGGAGAGGGGGGGGAGATCAGAAATACAGGCAGAGTCAGCCAATGGGTATTTCCCAGCATGCACCTGGTCCTGAAGTGGCAGCTGCACACACACAAACACACACACACACTCACACACTCACACACACACACACTCACACACACACATACACACACACACACGCACACACACACATGCATACACACACACACACACATACACACACACACACACACTCACACACACACATACACACACACACACGCACACACACACACACATGCACACACACACACACACAGACAGACACACACACACTCACACTCTCACACACTCTCACACACTCTCACACACACACGCACACACACACACACACACACACACACACACTAATGGGGTAAGTATTGATTTGTTCACCTGCTGCAATTTACTGATAACATTAAGGATGTACTTAATGTTTAATGTTTATGAACTCTATTCTCTGTGTTCATGTTGTGCTGGGTAATTGTTGTTATATCAAATAGTGCTTTGTTTTCACAGGTTTCTCTTCCAATCCACAGCCCACTCATCGTCCTGACTCCATGGCCATCAGCTCTCTCTCACATATCTGTAGATCCTCCCGGTGGTTTAGAGATATCTTCCAGGTAACGTTTGGTGTTTTATTCTTCCTGACTCCTGACTCCTGACTCCTAACTCCTGACTCCTGACTCCTGACTCCTGACTCCTGACTCCTGACTCCTGACTCCTGACTCCTGATTCCTGACTCCTGATTCCTGACTCCTGACTCCTGACTCCTGACTTCTGACTCCTGACTCCTGATTCCTGACTCCTGACTCCTGACTCCTGATTCCTAACTCCTAACTCCTGACTCCTTGACTCCTTGACTCCTTGACTCCCCCACCCTGAGGTTAGAGAATCAGCCCGACCTCTTTAGTGATTTCAACGTCTTCACCTCCCTGTGTCTCAGCTGTTCTGAGCTGACAGATCTTCTGACAGCTGTTCCTCCTCCCTCTGGATTTAAATCCCCCCAGCTCTAAAAATAAACTCATCAAAACTCCCCCCGTCCATCCACACCAGCTCTCCCAGCTCTGACTGAAGAGCAGATAATGGACGAGGACGGGGGGAAACTATTTTAGGGAAAGTGTCTCAACCATAACATTCCTGCACACATTCCTGTTCCCCAGAGGATGAACCCTACTGTCCTTCTGTGGTCTTGAACTCTAGAATCTTTACAGGTTTGATATTTCTGATATAGTTTCCATGCGATGTAGTTTAATAACTTCTCCTCCAGCGCCACCATGAGGTCAGTGACTGTGACTGTGAAGGGAATGTGATTAGCAATAAAGTTTTAAAGCTTTAGATAATTACTACTTGCTACAGTTTCTCCGGCGTCTGAACCTGTCCACCATCGTAGAAAACAGAATACAATTCATTGGGAGACCCACGAGGATTCTGCTGCAGCGAGCGTCTTCATGGCTCCAATCAAATCTAAAAGTGTTGGCTGACTGCAGATTATATTTAGACCAAATAAAACCCAGAGGGGCTGGACTCCAGGCCAAGAGTACGGAAGCTAAATAACACAATTAGGTCTGCAAAATTAAATTAGGTTTTTTACTAGGGAACTTTAAAACGTGAGCTACTTTAAAAAAAAGAGGTCAATCCGCTAATGATCCACGTAAAACATTCACAAAAAGATGCAGAATGAACGAAAATAGATGCAAAACAAATTTGTATTTTAATTTATTTTATTTGTCTTTCATCCCTGACGAATATAACGCTATTGTGGAATTGTCTTTTATTGACAGAATATTATTATTTATTCTATTTTAATCTTTTGTAAACAGAAAAAGTTGCTGTCTATGTGTTCCTAACAAAACATTTGAATAATAAAAATGAAAAACTCACCTGGTTGATGTCGTCGTTGAGCAGCCGCTCTCTGCGGAGTTTCTCCTCACGACGAGATGCTTCCTTCAGCCACGAGACACAGAGAGAGTCCAGAGAGAAGAGCCGGGCCTCCAGCTGGTCCACGTGGAAACTGGTCCAACCCTGACAGAGAGGAACAGGAAGTAAAGTAGCATGGAAAGGAAATACTCCAGCTAAGCACAACTATAACTGAAACTGGCAGTAACTGAAACTGGTAGTAACTGAAACTGGTAGTAACTCAAACTGGTAGTAACTGAAACTGGCAGTAACTCAAACTGGTAGTAACTGAAACTGGCAGTAACTCAAACTGGTAGTAACTGAAACTGGTAGTAACTGAAACTGGTAGTAACTGAAACTGGTAGTAACTGAAACTGGTAGTAACTCAAACTGGTAGTAACTCAAACTGGTAGTAACTGAAACTGGTAGTAACTGAAACTGGTAGTAACTCAAACTGGTAGTAACTCAAACTGGCAGTAACTGAAACTGGTAGTAACTCAAACTGGTAGTAACTGAAACTGGTAGTAACTGAAACTGGTAGTAACTGAAACTGGTAGTAACTCAAACTGGTAGTAACTGAAACTAGTAGTAACTCAAACTGGTAGTAACTCAAACTGGTAGTAACTCAAACTGGTAGTAACTGAAACTGGCAGTAACTGAAACTGGTAGTAACTGAAACTGGCAGTAACTGAAACTGGCAGTAACTCAAACTGGTAGTAACTGAAACTGGCAGTAACTGAAACTGGTAGTAACTCAAACTGGTAGTAACTGAAACTAGTAGTAACTCAAACTGGTAGTAACTCAAACTGGCAGTAACTGAAACTGGTAGTAACTCATACTGGTAGTAACTGAAACTGGTAGTAACTCAAACTGGTAGTAACTCAAACTGGTAGTAACTGAAACTGGCAGTAACTCAAACTGGTAGTAACTGAAACTAGTAGTAACTCAAACTGGTAGTAACTCAAACTGGTAGTAACTCAAACTGGTAGTAACTCAAACTGGTAGTAACTGAAACTGGTAGTAACTGTAACTGGTAGTAACTCATACTGGTGAGTAACTCAAACTGGTAGTAACTGAAACTGATAGTAACTGAAACTGGCAGTAACTCAAACTGGTAGTAACTGAAACTAGTAGTAACTGAAACTGGCAGTAACTGAACTGGTAGTAACTCATACTGGTAGTAACTCAAACTGGTAGTAACTCAAACTGGTAGTAACTCATACTGGTAGTAACTCAAACTGGTAGTAACTGAAACTGGCAGTAACTCAAACTGGTAGTAACTCATACTGGTAGTAACTCAAACTGGTAGTAACTCAACTGGTAGTAACTCAAACTGGTAGTAACTCATACTGGTAGTAACTCAAACTGGCAGTAACTCAAACTGGCAGTAACTCAAACTGGTAGTAACTGAAACTGGTAGTAACTCATACTGGTAGTAACTCAAACTGGTAGTAACTCAAACTGGCAGTAACTCAAACTGGTAGTAACTGAAACTGGTAGTAACTGAAACTAGTAGTAACTCAAACTGGTAGTAACTCAAACTGGTAGTAACTGAAACTGGTAGTAACTGAAACTGGTAGTAACTGAAACTGGCAGTAACTGAAACTGGCAGTAACTGAAACTGGTAGTAACTCATACTGGTAGTAACTGAAACTGGTAGTAACTGAAACTGGTAGTAACTGAAACTGGCAGTAACTGAAACTGGCAGTAACTGAAACTGGTAGTAACTCATACTGGTAGTAACTCAAACTGGTAGTAACTGAAAGTGGTAGTAACTCAAACTGGCAGTAACTCAAACTGGCAGTAACTCAAACTGGCAGTAACTGAAACTGGTAGTAACTGAAACTGGTAGTAACTCATACTGGTAGTAACTGAAACTGGTAGTAACTGAAACTGGTAGTAACTCATACTGGTAGTAACTCAAACTGGTAGTAACTCAAACTGGCAGTAACTCAAACTGGTAGTAACTGAAACTGGTAGTAACTGAAACTAGTAGTAACTCAAACTGGTAGTAACTCAAACTGGTAGTAACTCAAACTGGTAGTAACTGAAACTGGTAGTAACTCAAACTGGCAGTAACTGAAACTGGCAGTAACTCAAACTGGTAGTAACTCAAACTGGCAGTAACTTAAACTGTTAGTAACTGAAACTGGTAGTAACTGAAACTGGCAGTAACTGAAACTGGTAGTAACTGAAACTGGTAGTAACTCATACTGGTAGTAACTCAAACTGGTAGTAACTCAAACTGGTAGTAACTCAAACTGGTAGTAACTCAACTGGCAGTAACTCAAACTGGCAGTAACTCAAACTGGCAGTAACTCAAACTGGTAGTAACTGAAACTGGTAGTAACTGAAACTGGCAGTAACTGAAACTGGCAGTAACTGAAACTGGTAGTAACTCATACTGGTAGTAACTCAAACTGGTAGTAACTTAAACTGGTAGTAACTCAAACTGGCAGTAACTCAAACTGGCAGTAACTCAAACTGGTAGTAACTCAAACTGGCAGTAACTTAAACTGTTAGTAACTGAACTGACTGGTAGTAACTGAAACTGGCAGTAACTGAAACTGGTAGTAACTGAAACTGGTAGTAACTCATACTGGTAGTAACTCAAACTGGTAGTAACTCAAACTGGTAGTAACTGAAACTGGTAGTAACTCAAACTGGCAGTAACTCAAACTGGCAGTAACTCAAACTGGCAGTAACTCAAACTGGTTAGTACCTGAAACTGGTAGTAACTCATACTGGTAGTAACTGAAACTGGTAGTAACTGAAACTAGTAGTAACTGAAACTGGCAGTAACTCAAACTGGTAGTAACTCAAACTGGTAGTAACTCAAACTGGCAGTAACTCAAACTGGTAGTACCTGAAACTGGTAGTAACTGAAACTGGTAGTAACTCATACTGGTAGTAACTGAAACTGGTAGTAACTCTACTGACGGTGGAGCTGACGGAGGTGCAGATGTCGCTCTTCAGTGTTGAAGTGGTTTTGAACAGACTCTGGAGCTGCTGCTGTTCCTCGCTGGATCCACAGGAACCAGTTAAAGTCTGGATCAGCGCCTCCAGCTGGACCCAAAGAAAACAACACTTTGATAAGTACCTGCAGGCTTCCTGTCAGAACCACTTCCTGTCAGAACCACTTCCTGTCAGAACCACTTCCTGTCGCACGGACCTGTCTGGATGTGAGGTGGAAGCTGCTGGTCCGGTCCAGGATGGACTCGCTCTGACGGATCTTCTTCTTCACTTTCTCCTGGAGCTTAAGCAGCTCTGACAGGTCTTCCTCCTCCACTGGTCCTTCCTCCTCCTCATCCTCCTCCTCCAGACCCTCCTGGACTCCTCTCAGAGTCTCCCAGCTCTTCAACATGAACTCCACCTCAGCGTCCAGTTGCTGGAGGAAAGAAGAAAGAAACACCATCCCAGTTCAGTCATGAGCCCCATGGGTCCCTGCAGAACTAAAGTCCATGTAGTCCTTTGGTTCTCTATGTTGCTTCAGTTTAAAATCAGTGGACTCACGGTAAAGTGTGGACGGGCCTGGCTGAAGCGCTCCAGCAGCTTGGAGGTCTGCAGGTCTGAACCCAGATCCATCAGAGTGCAGGAGTCCAGCATCTCAGAGACACAGTTCAGGTCCTGCAGGGTCTGGAACAACCAGCAAGGGTTATGGAGAGTACATTTACCCAGTACCGGACCTAAGACCAGGACCGGACCTAAGACCAGGACCGGATCTAAAACCAGTACCGGACCTAAGACCAGGACCGGACCTAAGACCAGGACCGGATCTAAAACCAGTACCGGACCTAAGACCAGGACCGGACCTAAGACCAGGACCGGATCTAAAACCAGTACCGGACCTAAAACCAGTACCGGACCTAAGACCAGGACCGGATCTAAAACCAGTACCAGATCTAAAACCAGAACCGGACCTAAGACCAGTACCGGGCCTAAAACCAGGACCGGATCTAAAACCAGTAACGGACCTAAGACCAGGACCGGACCTAAGACCACGACCGGATCTAAAACCAGTACCGGACCTAAAACCAGTACCGGACCTAAGACCAGTACCGGATCTAAGACCAGTACCAGATCTAAAACCAGAACCGGACCTAAGACCAGTACCGGATCTAAGACCAGTACCAGATCTAAAACCAGAACCGGACCTAAGACCAGTACCGGACCTAAAACCAGGACCGGATCTAAAACCAGTACCGGACCTAAAACCAGTACCGACTAAGACCAGTACCGGATCTAAGACCAGTACCAGATCTAAAACCAGAACCGGACCTAAGACCAGTACCGGACCTAAACCAGGACCGGATCTAAACAGAACCGGACCTAAGACCATACCGCCATGCTCTCTGGTGGGACTATCTTCTATAAATCCCATTCAGAGGAGAATCTGAACCCTTTCGTTGCTTCTTATCTCCCCATCTTTTTAGTGTAATCCTGAATAAAGTCAAAATAAAGTCAAGAATAAAGTTTAATATTGAGATTAAAGTCCTTAATGTTGAATAGAAACTGGAGTTGTTGAGATACCCTGCAGGGTTCAGACTACAGCAGTACCTTGTCCAGTCTCTCCCTGTACTTCCTGCAGTAATCTCTCTGTTCCTGGATCTGGATTATCCGCTGACTCCTCATCTCGTTCACTTCCTGTTCTGTTCTGCCGAGTCGCTCCAGCGTCTCCTGAACCACCGACTGCAGGTTCAACGCTGATCCAGACACCTGACAAACACATATGTTTATATCAAACTACAGCGTTCTGCATGATTCACAGAGTCACAGGTTAATGTAATCTCACCGTGTTAGCTGTTTGGAGGAAGCTGTTTCCCAGTTCCTGACAGGAGAGGAAACTCTGCAGCGTTTTCTCCCAGCCGGAGTCAAACTGCTTCCTGTTCTTCACTGCTGACCTGCAGCTACTGGCTTCCTCTTCCTCTGGTCTCTTTCTGTAGAGCTCCTGAAGTTCTTCCATCTCGTCCTCCACATGGGGGAGAGGATTGAAGCTATAAATGGAACTACAGCACGGTCACATGACTTCACGTCACCACCGCTAAGCTAAAGGAGGCTAATGTTGGGCTATAAAGGAACTACAGCACGGTTCCACATGACTTCACGTCACCACCGCTAAGCTAAAGGAGGCTAATGTTGGGCTATAAAGGAACTACAGCACGGTCACATGACTTCACGTCACCACCGCTAAGCTAAAGGTGGCTAATGTTGGGCTATAAAGGAACTACAGCACGGTCACATGACTTCACGTCACCACCGCTTTTTAACCCACCAATGGGGTATTTACTGATGTATTTTATGTGGTAGAACAAAATGTTAAAATCTCTTCAGCTTGTGTTCACCACAGACCTGATTTCAGGCTAACAACCAAAAATACATTCAGGAAACCATTGACCTCCAGACCAGGGGACAGGAAGTGTTAAAGGGCGGAAGGATAAGGACGGAGTCTTGGCGGAGGGTTCTGGTTCTGACCTGCTGTGCCATGCGGAGGAAAGTGACGTAGGGTCGCAGCAGCTCCAGGTTTGAGTCTAACTTCCTGTTCAGACCCTGCAGCTCTTTCAGGACCAGATCCACACGAGCAGGGAGTTCAGGGCTCGGTGGGTCTCTGGTGCTGGTTCTGGTTCTGGTGCGGCCCCTCTTCAGCTGCTGGGTCAGTGTTTTGAGGGGGGACAGCGGGGAGCCACCGGGCTGCAGAGCGTTGATCTGATCCAGGATCTGCTTCATGTTTTCTGCATCCAAACCTGCAGACTGGAGACACGTAAAACGCTATATGAACAGTTTAACATGTGTCCGTGCGTGTGTGTGTGTGTGTGTGTGTGTGTGTGTGTGTGTGTGTGTGTGTGTGTGTGTGGTGTGTGAACCTCAGCCTCTGTTTGCAGCCTCAGGTGTGTGTTCAGAGTCTCTTCGCTCAATGAGCTGCAGTCCGGCTTCAGAGCTTTCAGACAACACTCTGCTGCCCTGCTGCACCCAGAGGCAGACCTGCAACACACACACACACACACACACACACACACACACCACACACACACACACACAAAAGTATGTACTCTGTACTATGACGACGAAGGAAAATAAATGACAAAATACAATAAATAAGATCCCTCCAAGAAAATGCCTCACGACTCTAAAAAGGTGTAAGAAGACCACAAGGAGACTAAAGAGGCAAAGAAACGACTCAACATAGACTTCAAACACAAAAGACTTCAAACACAGAAAGACTTCAAACACAAAAGACTTCAAACACAGAAAGACTTCAAACACAGAAAGACTTCAAACACAAAAGACTTCAAACACAAAAAGACTTCAAACACAAAAAGACTTCAACACAGAAAGACTTCAAACACAGAAAGACTTCAAACACAGAAAGACTTCAAACACAGAAAGACTTCAAACACAAAAGACTTCAAACACAGAAAGACTTCAAACACAGAAAGACTTCAAACACAAAAGACTTCAAACACAGAAAGACTTCAAACACAGAAAGACTTCAAACACAGAAAGACTTCAAACACAGAAAGACTTCAAACACAGAAGGACTTCAAACACAGAAAGACTTCAAACACCCAAAAGAAGCTACATCTATTCAAAGATATGATTGACATGAGATGCAGTATCACAAAGACAAGAAGGAGACTCACCGTGTCTGCCAGCTCTTCACATGACGACAGCAGCCGCAGCCTCTGATTGGTCGGCAGATCTTGGTGGGCGGGGTCTTCTTCAGTCTCTTTTCCCAGCATGCCCTGCAGCTCAGTCTGCTGATTGGCTGATTCTGATTCTGACCCTGAATCGGACCCTGATCCGGATCCAGACTCCAAGTCCTGGTCTTCCTCTGAACTGGATTCAGACTCTGAATCTGATCCGGATTCAGACTCCAGTTCTGATCCAGATCCCAGCTGTAGGTCTGGGTCTTCCTCTGAACTGGATTCAGTTTCTACATCTGAGCCGGATCCCAGCTGCTGATCTGAAGTGGATCTGGATCTTAGCTCTGAAGTGGATCTGGTCTGCAGGTCTCTGGTCTCCTCTGACCTGAATACAGTTTTAAGATCTGATCGAAAGTCAGGATTAAGATCAGATCTGGATCCGGACTCCAAGTCTTTGGTTTCCGTTGATCTGGATCCCACAGTCTGGTCTGAAAGGGGTCCTGGCTGCAGGTCTCTGGTCTCTTCTGATCTGTCTTCAGGCTTCACATCTGATCTGGATCCCACAGTCTGGTCTGAAAGGGGTCCTGGCTGCAGGTCTCTGGTCTCTTCTGATCTGTCTTCAGGCTTCACATCTGATCTGGATCCCACAGTCTGGTCTGAAAGGGGTCCTGGCTGCAGGTCTCTGGTCTGATCTGTTTCAGACTCTGATTCTGACTCAGAGATGTTGGTTTTCTCTGATCTGGATCCGGGGACCACATCTTTAGACTCGTCTGATCCAGGTTCAGGCTTCACAGCTGATCTGGATCCTGGCTCCAGGTCTTTAGCATCCTCTGGTTTAGATTTTGAATTCAGGTCTGATCTGCTTGACTCTGACTCCAGGTCCTGGTCCAGGGTCTCTTTGACTGAGAGACTCCGGTCCTGGTCCAGGGTCTCTTTGACTGAGAGACTCCGGTCCTGGTCCAGGGTCTCTTTGACTGAGAGACTCCGGTCCTTCAGTGAAAACAGAGGTGGATTTTCATTTATATCATTTTGACTTTTTTATATATTTTTCCGTTTTTATGTTTTATTTAGTTTCACTTTCTAATCTGATTTATAATCTCTCCAGGGACACGAGAGACAGAGGGACAGGGACACGAGAGACAGAGGACCAGGGACACGAGAGACAGAGGGACAGGGACACAAGAGACAGAGGACCAGGGACACGAGAGACAGAGGGACAGGGACACGAGAGACAGAGGGACAGGGACACGAGAGACAGAGGACCAGGGACATGAGAGACAGAGGACCAGGGACACGAGAGACAGAGACCAGGGACATGAGAGACAGAGGACCAGGACATGAGAGACAGAGGACCAGGGACACGAGAGACAGAGGACCAGGGACATGAGAGACAGAGGACCAGGGACATGAGAGACAGAGGACCAGGGACACGAGAGACAGAGGACCAGGGACATGAGAGACAGAGGACCAGGGACATGAGAGACAGAGGACCAGGGACACGAGAGACAGAAGACCAGGGACACGAGAGACAGAGGGACAGGGACACGAGAGACAGAGGACCAGGGACACGAGAGACAGAGGACCAGGGACACGAGAGACAGAGGACCAGGGACACGAGAGACAGAGGACCAGGGACACGAGAGACAGAGGATTTGGGACATGAGAGACAAGGACCAGGACATGAGAGAGAGAGGACCAGGGACATGAGAGACAGAGGACCAGGGACATGAGAGACAGAGGACCAGGGACATGAGAGAGAGGACCAGGGACAGAAACAGAGGACCAGGGACATGAGAGACAGAGGACCAGGGACATGAGAGACAGACGACCAGGGACATGAGAGACAGAGGACCAAGGACACGAGAGACAGAGGACCAGGGACATGAGAGACAGAGGACCAGGGACATGAGAGAGAGGACCAGGGACATGAGAGACAGAGGACCAGGGACATGAGAGACAGAGGACCAGGGACATGAGAGAGGACCAGGGACATGAGAGAAAGAGAGGACCAGGGACATGAGAGACAGAGGACCAGGGACATGAGAGAGAGAGGACCAGGGACATGAGAGACAGAGGACCAGGGACATGAGAGACAGAGAGGACCAGGGACATGAGAGACAGACGACCAGGGACACGAGAGACAGAGGACCAGGGACACGAGAGACAGAGGATTTGGGACATGAGAGACAGAGGACCAGGGACATGAGAGAGAGAGGACCAGGGACATGAGAGACAGAGGACCAGGGACATGAGAGACAGAGGACCAGGGACATGAGAGACAGAGGACCAGGGACATGAGAGAGAGAGGACCAGGGACATGAGAAACAGAGGACCAGGGACATGAGAGACAGAGGACCAGGGACATGAGAGACAGACGACCAGGGACATGAGAGACAGAGGACCAGGGACACGAGAGACAGAGGACCAGGGACATGAGAGACAGAGGACCAGGGACATGAGAGAGAGGACCAGGGACATGAGAGACAGAGGACCAGGGACATGAGAGACAGAGGACCAGGGACATGAGAGAGGACCAGGGACATGAGAGAAAGAGAGACCAGGGACATGAGAGACAGAGGACCAGGGACATGAGAGAGAGAGGACCAGGGACATGAGAGACAGAGGACCAGGGACATGAGAGACAGAGAGGACCAGGGACATGAGAGACAGACGACCAGGGACACGAGAGACAGAGAGGACCAGGGACATGAGAGAGAGGACCAGGGACATGAGAGACAGAGGACCAGGGACACGAGAGACAGAGGATTTGGGACATGAGAGACAGAGGACCAGGGACATGAGAGAGAGAGGACCAGGGACATGAGAGACAGAGGACCAGGGACATGAGAGACAGAGGACCAGGGACATGAGAGACAGAGGACCAGGGACATGAGAGAGAGAGGACCAGGGACATGAGAAACAGAGGACCAGGGACATGAGAGACAGAGAGGACCAGGGACATGAGAGACAGACGACCAGGGACACGAGAGACAGAGAGGACCAGGGACATGAGAAAGAGAGGACCAGGGACATGAGAGACAGAGGACCAGGGACACGAGAGACAGAGGATTTGGGACATGAGAGACAGAGGACCAGGGACATGAGAGAGAGAGGACCAGGGACATGAGAGACAGAGGACCAGGGACATGAGAGAGAGAGGACCAGGGACATGAGAGACAGAGGACCAGGGACATGAGAGACAGAGAGGACCAGGCACATGAGAGACAGACGACCAGGGACACGAGAGACAGAGGATTTGGGACAAAAAGTAACAAAAATATTGATTTCTGATTAAAAACTTAGAATTTCAAGAAAATAAAAATCAGAAAAAATGTCTTTTTTTTGGAGGACATTTTTCTCAGGAAAATGAATCAGAACAAAATCTTTGTTTTTGTTCTGATCCATTTTCCTGAGAGAGATGTCCTCCTGATTAGAGAGATAGAGTCAGTCTCTTACTCGCTGTCCTCTGTGCAGCCTGAGCTCCTCCGTCCTCCTCCGTCTGTCCTGCAAATCCTCCACCAGCCTCAGCACCGCCCCCCCACTGCTCCACGACACCTGGGGGGGGGGGGCAGCATTAATACAGAGATTCACCCTTCTCTAGTGTAGGTCAATGGTTTCTGGATGTGTTTTGTTTTTGTTTCATAATCCTTGCAGACGTGGCCCTTCCTGCACAATACACACAGAACAAGGTGTCTGTGAGAGGGAGGAGACACACCTCCCTCTGTGAGAGGGAGACACGCCTCCCTCTCACAGAACAAGGTGTCTGTGAGAGGGAGGAGACACGCCTCCCTCTGTGAGAGGGAGGAGACACACCTCCCTCTGTGAGAGGGAGGAGACACGCCTCCCTCTCACAGAACAAGGTGTCTGTGAGAGGGAGGAGACACGCCTCCCTCTGTGAGAGGGAGGAGACACGCCTCCCTCTCACAGAACAAGGTGTCTGTGAGAGGGAGGAGACACGCCTCCCTCTGTGAGAGGGAGGAGACACGCCTCCCTCTCACAGAGGGAGGAGAAACACCTCCCTCTGTGAGAGGGAGGAGACACGCCTCCCTCTGTGAGAGGGAGGAGACACGCCTCCCTCTCACAGAACAAGGTGTCTGTGAGAGGAGGAGACACACCTCCCTCTGTGAGAGGGAGACACGCCTCCCTCTCACAGAACAAGGTGTCTGTGAGAGGGAGGAGACACGCCTCCCTCTGTGAGAGGGAGGAGACACACCTCCCTCTGTGAGAGGGAGGAGACACGCCTCCCTCTCACAGAACAAGGTGTCTGTGAGAGGGAGGAGACACGCCTCCCTCTGTGAGAGGGAGGAGAAACGCCTCCCTCTCACAGAACAAGGTGTCTGTGAGAGGGAGGAGAAACGCCTCCGAGCCCGTTAGGTCACAGAGGACATAATAATACAATCAAATAACTCTGGATGTGTTTTTGCCTCACCTCCTCCCCTCCTCCTCCTCCTCCTCCTCCTCCTCCTCCCCCTGCAGTACTCCTCTCTCCTCTGGAGGGCCTCAGCGCTCTGCAGCAGTTTGAGTTTCCTCATCAGAGCGCCGCTGCTGCTCAAAACCTGCAGAGAACTCCTCAGGAGCTCTGCAGCAAACACACATCACACTCTCTATGTATACTCTTTATCAGGTTTCATTTATCTACTTCATTATGTTTGAATTAATCTAATGTTTATTATAATTCATTTATTGTATATATTCTACGATTATTGTTTTATTGTAATGTTTATGTTAATGTTTGTAACCCACAGATCTCCACTGACCCCCCAGGGGAACGTGCTGCTCAGCATGCTGACAGGACATTGAGTTCAAAATATAAATAAACACAAACAGATATTCATCATCCGGAGAGGCTCTAGAACATGTTAGTCATTCTTAATTATTGTTAGTCATTCTTAATTATTGTTAGTCATTCTTAATTATTGTTAGTCATTCTTAATTATTGTTAGTCATTCTTAATTATTGTTAGTCATTCTTAATTATTGTTAGTCATTGATACAAAAATAAACTTCTTTTTCTATAATATATTTCCGTCTGCTCGTCCTGCAGCAGGTCTTCATTTAGGATCACATCCCAGCATGCATTGGGGCAGAGGAGGCCAGTAAGTGATGCCTTCAAGTTATTTAGAGCAAACCTAAAGTTAGTGAAAACATGTGTGTGTGTGTGTGTGTGTGTGTGTGTGTGTGTGTGTGTGTGTGTGTATTAATAAGAGCTCACTGGTCCTGAGTGATTCCTCCGGGCTCAGCAACTCGGCTCGGTCCAAACCGTCTGAGAACTGAAGAGACAAAAGGACATCTGAGGACAAAAGGACATCTGAGGACAAAATAACATCTGAGGACAAAATGACATCTGAGGACACGAAAACAGAAAACACCACCGGGGGGGGGGGGGTTGAAAGTAGACGTAGAAACACCACCGGGGGGGGGGGGGGGGGTTAAAGTAGACGTAGAAACACCACCGGGGGGGGGGGTTTAAAGTAGACGTAGAAACACCACCGGGGGGGGGGGTTTAAAGTAGACGTAGAAACACCACCGGGGGGGGGGGGGGGGGGGTTAAAGTAGACGTAGAAACACCACCGGGGGGGGGGTTTAAAGTAGACGTAGAAACACCACCGGGGGGGGGGGGTTTAAAGTAGACGTAGAAACACCACCGGGGGGGGGGGGGGGGGGGGTGGTCGAAGAGACTCAAAGTGTACAGAAATGAAAGATTACCCTCTGAATAAAGTGGTGTTTTCTTTAGTGTTTTGGGTGTTTCTTCACAGCTGTCTGGACAGACTTCCGGTCCTTTCATCACATGTTTGTCGGGGGGTTAACCTTCCTTGGATATACAGCATATACTAGGGGTGGGGGAAATAATAAGCATAGTATCGCAATACTTTGCGTGGCGATATTGTGACGCCAAGTATCGATGTTTCATTATATAAACTATTCATATTGCAAATCCAAATGATCTTTGCAAAGCTACGATCAAATTCTGAGCGAGCTGAGAAAATAACTCAATCAATCAATCAATCACCTCCTTCCTGTGCAAAGAGCTGCGTCCAATCAGCGCTGTGGAGAGCGAAGGCTTTGGTCACATGACAAACACACTGGAACCCAATACATCATGCTATCAGATATATCAATGCTAACACTTTATATTAAGGTACACAAATTCACCATCAACTAGTTGTTCATTAACAGCCATATTAGCAGTATATTGGCTCTTTATTAGTCAGTATAAAACACTTATTAATGCCTTATTCTACATGACCATATTCTACAAGTAATAAGCCGTTAGTTGAGAGTTTTTCCTCAATAACCCTCTAATTAGTGCTGATTTATTGTTAGTCAGGAAGTTGTTGTGCATGAGTTTTGGTCTTAATATGCTCTGCTCAATATGGGCCTAATGAGGCAGCAGTACCACACGAATAGTAACTGTCCCATAATAATACTTAACAAATAGGATCTATTCTTATGTAACAAGACATGAAACTATAAGTGTTAATTAAGTCTGAATAACTCCAAATTAGGAGCAATGGAGCGTGAGATGGGCCGGAGAATCGGAGCAGCGGGAGCGGGGTACTGCAGTTGCTTTACTGCACCGTTGTGACGAAAAGAGAGCTGAGCCAGAAGGCAAAGCTCTCCGTCTACCGGGCCATTTTCGTTCCTACCCTCACCTATGGTCATGAAGGATGGGTCATGACCGAAAGAACGAGATCGCGGATACAAGCGGCCGAGATGGGTTTTCTCCGCAGGGTGGCTGGCGTCTCCCTTAGGGATAAGGTGAGAAGTTCAGTCATCCGGGAGGGACTCGGAGTTGAACCGCTCCTCCTTCGCGTCGAAAGGAGCCAGTTGAGGTGGTTCGGGCACCTAGTAAGGATGCCACCTGGGCGCCTCCCTAGGGAGGTGTTCCAGGCACGTCCAGCTGGGAGGAGACCAAGGGGTAGACCTAGGACCAGGTGAAGGGATTATATCTCTTGGCTGGCCTGGAGCGCCTTGGGATCCCCCAGTCAGAGCTGGTTGATGTGGCCAGGGAAAGGAACGTTTGGGGCTCTCTGCTGGAACTGCTACCCCCGCGACCCGACCACGGATAAGGGGAGAAGATGGATGGATGGATGGATAACTCAAAATTAGGTATTTATATCTAAGAACATGTTCCCTATTTTAAAGTGAAGTCTCGTTCATAACCAATAAGCTAGTAGTTTGACTCTAATGCATGTTGTTATTTATCTTCTTTACTTGTTTGTAAAGCGCTTTGAGCACCAGGAAAAGCACTTTATAAATAACATGTATTATTATTATTATGTTAATGAACAACTAGTTGATGGTGAATAAGTGTACCTTAATATAAAGTGTTACCATATCAATATATCGCAGTATATCACAGTACATCGCAGTACATCGAGTACATCGCAGCATATCGCAGTATATCGCAGTACATCGCAGTATATCGCAGCATATCGCAGTACATCGCAGTATATCGCAGCATATCGCAGCATATCGCAGTACATCGCAGTACATCGCAGCATATCGCAGCATATCGCAGTATATCGCAGTATATCGCAGTACATCGCAGTATATCGCAGTACATCGAGTACATCGCAGTATATCGCAGTATATCGCAGTATATCGCAGTACACCGCAGTACATCGCAGTACATCGCAGCACATCGCAGCATATCGCAGTATATCGCAGTACATCGAGTACATCGCAGTACATCGCAGCACATCGCAGCATATCGCAGTATATCGCAGTATATCGCAGTACATCGCAGTATATCGCAGTACATCGAGCACATCGCAGTACATCGCAGTATATCGCAGCATATCGCAGTATATCGCAGTACATCGCAGTATATCGCAGTACATCGCAGTATATCGCAGTACATCGCAGTATATCGCAGTACATCGCAGTACATCGCAGTACATCGCAGTACATCGCAGTACATCGCAGTATATCGCAGTACATCGCAGTACATAGCAGTACATCGCAGTATATCGCAGTATATCGCAGTACATCGAGTACATCGCAGTACATCGCAGCACATCGCAGCATATCGCAGTATATCGCAGTATATCGCAGTACATCGCAGTATATCGCAGTACATCGCAGTACATCGCAGTACATCGCAGTACATCGCAGTACATCGCAGTATATCGCAGTACATCGCAGTACATCGCAGTACATCGCAGTACATCGCAGTACATCGCAGTACATCGCAGTATATCGCAGTATATCGCAGTACATCGCAGTACATCGCAGTATATCGCAGTACATCGCAGTATATCGCAGTATATCGCAGTACATCCCAGTATATTGCAGTATACCGTATCGCAATACTTAGCATATCGTAGAATGGCGATAGTATCGTATCGTGGGGAGCCTGGTGACCCCACCACTGTATATTTTATATTTCCTCGCTGGATAGTTGTCTTATCTTTGTGATTTCTGGGCTGAACAGATTTAAACTGAATCTGAAATCAGTGCATGTTCCTGAGGATCAGAACAGAGGGCATTGTGGGACAGATCTGCAGCAGCTGTTCCAGCAAATAGCCAGACCCCCGAGGAATGTGAGTCTCCTCCACAGAGACACGTGCCGCTACTGTTATCATTAATGCTGTCTGCAGGAGGTCAGAGGTCAGGCCTCACAATGCATCATGGGACTCTCATTTCAGAAGAGTTTAAATTTAACCAGAGAATGCATCTCACATTCAGTCAGTGTGTATCAGCTGCTACACACTGCGTTACTGTGTCCATCAAAACCGTTTTCTAGTCTTAAAGGTCTCCTATCATGCTATCTTTAGGCACATATTAAAGTCTCAGATATATAAATATAAAGACATGTCTCTGAAGTGTCCTGCTCCAAACCCCAAACAGATCCTTGTAGCCCCCCCCCCTCTCTTCCAGCTGTTACTAAAGACATGTCTCTGAAGTGTCCTGCTCCAAACCCAAAAAAGATCCTTGTAGCCCCCCCCCTCTCTTCCAGCTGTTACT
>CM062274.1:34885118-34887618 GCA_031216635.1 Dissostichus eleginoides
CAGGCAGAGAGAGGAGAAACTTCTCTCACAAGCTACCTGTGTCCCAGGCAGAGAGAGGAGAAACTTCTCTCTCAAGCTACCTGTGTCCCAGGCAGAGAGAGGAGAAACTTCTCTCTACCTGTGTCCCAGGCAGAGAGAGGAGAAACTTCTCTCTACCTGTGTCCCAGGCAGAGAGAGGAGAAACGTGTATCCTAAACCAAGGAGCTGATAGGCATCTGTGAAGAGGTTGTAGCGTTTCAGAAGTTGGTAGCAACATATTGAGCATTCTTTACAAGAGTTGCACTGTTTGTTTAAAACTTCTGTCTCTTCTTCCTCACAACCAGAGCAAATTCTTACTCTGTACTCTTCAAGTGCAGACATTTGAAGCCTTGGCCAGTGGGCTGCCAGACACTTCAACTCAGACTGCACATGTGCAGCAGTTGCCCTGCTGTCAAACCTAAGTAAGCATTTGCTTAGATCTTGAAATGTAGAGTCAGGCAGAGCTTCTGCTGAACTCACTTGGGGAAAGTTTTGTGGGTCATGAAGCGTCGTTTGATACTGTCTGTGATGGTATCCAGGACCTGGTTATGGACCTCTACTTCATAGGCCCTGTTTGCATCTGTCAATCTCTCATCACTTGGCCAGCCATCATCTTCCTTTTCCTGTTCCTCTTCAGTGGAAGGGTTGTTTCCAACTCAAGCTCACAGTCCTCTTCTGCCTTGAGTTTTGCATTTGCCCACTCAACAAAAGTATCAGCAGCTGTCTTCACTGTCATGAAATCTCTTGTCATGTTCATCAGTGCATGTTGAGTGTCCAGAACCATCCTGTGGGCAGTCAGGAGATCTAGTCCACATGTCTGCAAGTATTTTGAAAGAGGTGTTGTCACTTCAAACATCCGAAGGAAAAGCTGGGCAGTCAACACTGTCTCGTACCTCAGGAGCGCCTCTAGGAATCCTCTTGCTCTGACACGCACTGCACTTTTCAAATTGGCCTGACTTTGAAACTCACTTAGTGTCATGAAGACATCAATGTACAGAGCCGGGTCTGGCTTTCCAAATGAGCCAAAGATCTTCTTCAAGGCTACATCTTTAGCCCACCACCGTGTCTCTCCAACAGGGGAGAGGCGTCTGTGTCGAGTGACCTGGCTTTTATGCTCCCACACATTCATTCTTTTATATGACTCACCAATGAACACAGCAATGTCATTCATGAGGGAAAAAAGGGACCCACTAGCTATGGACACTTCAGATGTATCAGACAGAGGTTTAGCACATGTGCATAGCACCAAACATGTACATGGTTTGGGACTTTGGATGACAGCAGTGCGGAGAAGCTTCGATGATATTGACCCTGCATGTTGGATGCACCATCTGTAGCATTACTGATGCAGTTGCTGATATCCAAATCAAAACGATCCATTACATCTGTCAGCATCTGGACAACATATTGGTTGTCCAGCTTCACATTTGACCACTGCCAGAAGCCTTTCCTGGACAGTGTCTGTGACGTATCTCAGAATCACAGAACACTGCTCATGGGACGTAATGTCCTGGGTTGTATCTATTGGTACAGAAAACATCCCGCTTTCAGCCACCTCCTTTGCAATGGTCTCCTGAATTAGCCTCTGCGCTGTGGAAAGGACGTTGTTTACAGTTGTTTCGGACAGGAATGTCACAGCAGAACCCCGACCTCTAGCCTGTGAGTGTGACTGGTGCATCTTCTTACTTTTTTCTGTGCACTCAGTGAGATGTTCTTTCAGACACACATCATATTTTCCAAGAAGAATGATGAGCTCTAGAAAATTCCCATGGTCAATGTTGTCATCATGTAGAGTCTATGCTGCCTCATATTCCTTCCCTCTGTAGCCAAGTCCTCTCTTTCCTATGCACTTTACTACATCTACCACACGTTCCAACACCTGCCGTTTCTTCCTCACTTGATCTCTGTGGGCCACTACTTGTGATCCATGTAGTGGGCTGGCTATGTCTGATTTGGATGCCCTCAAAAAGTAGGCCTCCGCACACATTCTATGCATGATGGTCCTTTCGTGTTCCTCTACTCTTTGACTGATATGGTTCCAAATGCTAAACATACTGCACAATACAATGTGTGGTTCTCTCCACAGTATGTGAGCCATTCTCTATCTGTGCCGTTCGTGCGTTTAAACAGTCTTTGTACTGTCAAATATTTAGTTTTGGTCTGAGGGTGATAGGGATAAAAACTATTGAGACTGTCATTGTCGAATTTGGGGTGTTGAAAATACCTCAGGCTTGAGCTGCAGTGGGAGTCATCCTCAGTCCTTGTTCCATCCTCAACTTAGACAATTATAAATTCATGTTCAAAATAATGTTCATGATTTTTATAATACTATACTACTTGAATTAATACTTAATACATGTTGACAAGTAATACACTTTTCTTTGATCTATCATTTTTTTAATATTAGATATTACACCTACTCTCATGTAACAATTGTTTTATTGCTTTCATGAGCAACACACCAAGTGGAAACCCTAGGGTG
>CM062274.1:34895118-34912618 GCA_031216635.1 Dissostichus eleginoides
CTGTCTTTGTATCTGCGTGGGTTCTGAAGCTGCAGAAACCAGACTGTCTTTGTATCTGCTTGGGTTCTGAAGCTGCAGAAACCAAACACTGTCTTTGTGTCTGCGTGGGTTCTGAAGCTGCAGAAACCACACTGTCTTTGTATCTGCGTGGGTTCTGAAGCTGCAGAAACCACACTGTCTTTGTATCTGCGTGGGTTCTGAAGCTGCAGAAACCAGACTGTCTTTGTATCTGCGTGGGTTCTGAAGCTGCAGAAACCAGACTGTCTTTGTATCTGCGTGGGTTCTGAAGCTGCAGAAACCAGACTGTCTTTGTATCTGCGTGGGTTCTGAAGCTGCAGAAACCACACTGTCTTTGTATCTGCGTGGGTTCTGAAGCTGCAGAAACCAAACTGTCTTTGTATCTGCGTGGGTTCTGAAGCTGCAGAAACCAAACTGTCTTTGTATCTGCGTGGGCTCTGAAGCTGCAGCGTCTCTCCGGGTGGAAGAGTTAGGGTCTGTAAGGAACTATTGTTTAGTTAGTAGCCTACCAACTGTGATGTTGCTACTCTGACATGTTTTGGACTTACAGGCATGAGATGTCCAATGTTCACGTTTACTGGAGGTTAAGAAACAAACTACCCAGCGGGGTAGAAACAAGGTGTTCTGTCGTCGTCCTGTGAGACAAAGAGCAGGTCTTCCTGTGAGACAAAGAGCAGGTCTTCCTGTGAGACAAAGTGCAGGTATTCCTGTGAGACAAAGTGCAGGTTGTCCTGTGAGACAAAGAGCAGGTCGTCCTGTGAGACAAAGAGCAGGTCTTTATACAAAACAGATCAACTATGAGAGATCTTCTACAGTTAAGAGATCCATCTTTTATTTTTCCTTCTATACATTGGTTACATTATTATTTTAATAAAAAAATCTGTCCCAGAAACACGAGGAGGAGGTGCTGTCAGCCGTGCAGAGGGAGAACCAGAGGAGGAGGAGGGAGGCAGGGAGGGAGGACCAGGAGAGGAACCAGGAGCAGGACCAGGAGCAGGACCAGGAGCAGGCGATGACCTCCTCTCTGAGCGACGGATGGTTCCTCCTCCTTCAGCTCCTCCTCAGACGACAGGAGGTGCTGCTCCTCGCCGCAGAGTTCCACCGCCGAGCGCAGGAGGTAAATCTGAGAGGAAACCTTAGATGTTATTTAGAGGATGCATCCTGCCTTTAGAGGTCTCCTATCAGGCAAAGTCACTGTGTGATGTCTTCTCTACATCTATGTGTCCCCGGTGTGTCAGGAGACTCACTAAGTGATGTATTCTCTACATCAACATGTGTCCCCGGTGTGTCCGGGGTGTGTCCCTGGTGTGTCCCCGGTGTGTCCCCGGTGTGTCAGGAGACTCTCAAAGTGTCAGGAAATCAAACCCTCTCTCTTTTCCTCCGTACCCAGAGAGAGTTCAGAGAGAATCCTTGATGTGGTTTGGAACATGATATGGAGTTTCATCACGGCAGCATTTAGCTGAGTTTCTGCTGGGAGAGTTCTCCGGATGAGATCTACTCTCTCTCTAAAGCTACAGACCCAGAGTCAGCTCTTTAGTAACAGCTGGAAGAGAGGGGGGGGGGGGGCTACAAGGATCTGTTTGGGGTTGGAGCAGGACACTTCAGAGACATGTCTTTAGTAACAGCTGGAAGAGAGGGGGGGGGCTACAAGGATCTTTTTGGGTTTGGAGCAGGACACTTCAGAGACATGTCTTTAGTACACTGGAAGAGAGGGGACGAGGCTACAAGGATCTGTTTGGGGTTTGGAGCAGGACACTTCAGAGACATGTCTTTAGTAACAGCTGGAAGAGAGGGGGGGGGCTACAAGGATCTGTTTGGGGTTTGGAGCAGGACACTTCAGAGACATGTCTTTAGTAACAGCTGGAAGAGAGGGGGGGGGCTACAAGGATCTGTTTGGGGTTTGGAGCAGGACACTTCAGAGACATGTCTTTAGTAACAGCTGGAAGAGAGGGGGGGGGGCTACAAGGATCTGTTTGGGGTTTGGAGCAGGACACTTCAGAGACATGTCTTTATATATTTATATATCTGAGACTTTAATATGTGCCTAAAGATAGCATGATAGGAGACCTTTAAGACTAGAAAACGGTTTTGATGGACACAGTAACGCAGTGTGTAGCAGCTGATACACACTGACTGAATGTGAGATGCATTCTCTGGTTAAATTTAAACTCTTCTGAAATGAGAGTCCCATGATGCATTGTGAGGCCTGACCTCTGACCTCCTGCAGACAGCATTAATGATAACAGTAACGGCACGTGTCTCTGTGGAGGAGACTCACATTCCTCGGGGGTCTGGCTATTTGCTGGAACAGCTGCTGCAGATCTGTCCCACAATGCCCTCTGTTCTGATCCTCAGGAACATGCACTGATTTCAGATTCAGTTTAAATCTGTTCAGCCCAGAAATCACAAAGATAAGACAACTATCCAGCGAGGAAATATAAAATATACAGTGGTGGGGTCACCAGGCTCCCCACGATACGATACTATCGCCATTCTACGATATGCTAAGTATTGCGATACGGTATACTGCAATATGCTGCGATGTACTGCGATGTGCTGCGATGTGCTGCGATATACTGCGATGTGCTGCGATATACTGCGATATGCTGCGATGTACTGCGATGTACTGCGATGTGCTGCGATGTACTGCGATGTGCTGCGATGTACTGCGATATACTGCGATGTACTGCGATATGCTGCGATATGCTGCGATGTGCTGCGATGTACTGCGATGTACTGCGATGTACTGCGATATACTGCGATATACTGCGATATACTGCGGTGTACTGCGGTGTACTGCGATATGCTGCGATGTACTGCGATATACTGCGATATGCTGCGTATGCTGCGATGTACTGCGATGTACTGCGATGTACTGCGATATACTGCGATATACTGCGATATACTGCGTGTACTGCGTGTACTGCGATATGTACTGCGATGTACTGCGATATACTGCGATACGCGATATGCTGCGATGTACTGCGATGTACTGCGATATACTGCGATATACTGCGATATACTGCGGTGTACTGCGGTGTACTGCGATATGCTGCGATGTACTGCGATGTACTGCGATATACTGCGATATGCTGCGATATGCTGCGATATACTGCGATATACTGCGATGTGCTGCGATGTACTGCAATGTACTGCGATGTACTGCGATGTACTCGATGTACTGCGATATGCTGCGATATGCTGCGATATACTGCGATATACTGCGATATACTGCGATATGCTGCGATATACTGCGATATACTGCGATGTGCTGCGATGTACTGCGATGTACTGCGATGTACTGCGATATGCTGCGATGTACTGCGATGTACTGCGATGTACTGCGATGTACTCGATGTACTGCGATATACTGCGATATACTGCGATATACTGCGATATGCTGCGATGTACTGCGATGTACTGCGATGTACTGCGATATGCTGCGATGTACTGCGATGTACTGCGATGTACTGCGATGTACTCGATGTACTGCGATGTACTGCGATATTACTGCGATATATTGATATGGTAACACTTTATATTAAGGTACACTTATTCACCATCAACTAGTTGTTCATTAACATAATAATAATAATACATGTTATTTATAAAGTGCTTTTCCTGGTGCTCAAAGCGCTTTACAAACAAGTAAAGAAGATAAATAACAACATGCATTAGAGTCAAACTACTAGCTTATTGGTTATGAACGAGACTTCACTTTAAAATAGGGATATAAATACCTAATTTTGAGTTATCCATCCATCCATCCATCTTCTCCCCTTATCCGTGGTCGGGTCGCGGGGGTAGCAGTTCCAGCAGAGAGCCCCAAACGTTCCTTTCCCTGGCCACATCAACCAGCTCTGACTGGGGGATCCCAAGGCGCTCCCAGGCCAGCCAAGAGATATAATCCCTTCACCTGGTCCTAGGTCTACCCCTTGGTCTCCTCCCAGCTGGACGTGCCTGGAACACCTCCCTAGGGAGGCGCCCAGGTGGCATCCTTACTAGGTGCCCGAACCACCTCAACTGGCTCCTTTCGACGCGAAGGAGGAGCGGTTCAACTCCGAGTCCCTCCCGGATGACTGAACTTCTCACCTTATCCCTAAGGGAGACGCCAGCCACCCTGCGGAGAAAACCCATCTCGGCCGCTTGTATCCGCGATCTCGTTCTTTCGGTCATGACCCATCCTTCATGACCATAGGTGAGGGTAGGAACGAAAATGGCCCGGTAGACGGAGAGCTTTGCCTTCTGGCTCAGCTCTCTTTTCGTCACAACGGTGCAGTAAAGCAACTGCAGTACCGCTCCCGCTGCTCCGATTCTCCGGCCCATCTCACGCTCCATTGCTCCTAATTTGGAGTTATTCAGACTTAATTAACACTTATAGTTTCATGTCTTGTTACATAAGAATAGATCCTATTTGTTAAGTATTATTATGGGACAGTTACTATTCGTGTGGTACTGCTGCCTCATTAGGCCCATATTGAGCAGAGCATATTAAGACCAAAACTCATGCACAACAACTTCCTGACTAACAATAAATCAGCACTAATTAGAGGGTTATTGAGGAAAAACTCTCAACTAACGGCTTATTACTTGTAGAATATGGTCATGTAGAATAAGGCATTAATAAGTGTTTTATACTGACTAATAAAGAGCCAATATACTGCTAATATGGCTGTTAATGAACAACTAGTTGATGGTGAATTTGTGTACCTTAATATAAAGTGTTAGCATTGATATATCTGATAGCATGATGTATTGGGTTCCAGTGTGTTTGTCATGTGACCAAAGCCTTCGCTCTCCACAGCGCTGATTGGACGCAGCTCTTTGCACAGGAAGGAGGTGAATGATTAATTGAGTTATTTTCTCAGCTCGCTCAGAATTTGATCGTAGCTTTGCAAAGATCATTTGGATTTGCAATATGAATAGTTTATATAATGAAACATCGATACTTGGCGTCACAATATCGCCACGCAAAGTATTGCGATACTATGCTTATTATTTCCCCCACCCCTAGTATATGCTGTATATCCAAGGAAGGTTAACCCCCCGACAAACATGTGATGAAAGGACCGGAAGTCTGTCCAGACAGCTGTGAAGAAACACCCAAAACACTAAAGAAAACACCACTTTATTCAGAGGGTAATCTTTCATTTCTGTACACTTTGAGTCTCTTCGACCACCCCCCCCCCCCCCCCCCGGTGGTGTTTCTACGTCTACTTTAAACCCCCCCCCCCCGGTGGTGTTTCTACGTCTACTTTAAACCCCCCCCCCCGGTGGTGTTTCTACGTCTACTTTAACCCCCCCCCCCCCCCCCCCCGGTGGTGTTTCTTCTACGTCTACTTTAAACCCCCCCCCCCGGTGGTGTTTCTACGTCTACTTTAAACCCCCCCCCCCGGTGGTGTTTCTACGTCTACTTTAACCCCCCCCCCCCCCCCGGTGGTGTTTCTACTACGTCTACTTTCAACCCCCCCCCCCCGGTGGTGTTTTCTGTTTTCGTGTCCTCAGATGTCATTTTGTCCTCAGATGTTATTTTGTCCTCAGATGTCCTTTTGTCTCTTCAGTTCTCAGACGGTTTGGACCGAGCCGAGTTGCTGAGCCCGGAGGAATCACTCAGGACCAGTGAGCTCTTATTAATACACACACACACACACACACACACACACACACACACACACATGTTTTCACTAACTTTAGGTTTGCTCTAAATAACTTGAAGGCATCACTTACTGGCCTCCTCTGCCCCAATGCATGCTGGGATGTGATCCTAAATGAAGACCTGCTGCAGGACGAGCAGACGGAAATATATTATAGAAAAAGAAGTTTATTTTTGTATCAATGACTAACAATAATTAAGAATGACTAACAATAATTAAGAATGACTAACAATAATTAAGAATGACTAACAATAATTAAGAATGACTAACAATAATTAAGAATGACTAACAATAATTAAGAATGACTAACATGTTCTAGAGCCTCTCCGGATGATGAATATCTGTTTGTGTTTATTTATATTTTGAACTCAATGTCCTGTCAGCATGCTGAGCAGCACGTTCCCCTGGGGGGTCAGTGGAGATCTGTGGGTTACAAACATTAACATAAACATTACAATAAAATACAATAATCGTAGAATATATACAATAAATGAATTATAATAAACATTAGATTAATTCAAACATAATGAAGTAGATAAATGAAACCTGATAAAGAGTATACATAGAGAGTGTGATGTGTGTTTGCTGCAGAGCTCCTGAGGAGTTCTCTGCAGGTTTTGAGCAGCAGCGGCGCTCTGATGAGGAAACTCAAACTGCTGCAGAGCGCTGAGGCCCTCCAGAGGAGAGGAGGAGTACTGCAGGGGGAGGAGGAGGAGGAGGAGGAGGAGGAGGGAGGAGGAGGGGGAGGAGGTGAGGCAAAAACACATCCAGAGTTATTTGATTGTATTATTATGATGTCCTCTGTGACCTAACGGGCTCGGAGGCGTTTCTCCTCCCTCTCACAGACACCTTGTTCTGTGAGAGGGAGGCGTTTCTCCTCCCTCTCACAGAGGGAGGCGTGTCTCCTCCCTCTCACAGACACCTTGTTCTGTGAGAGGGAGGCGTGTCTCCTCCCTCTCACAGAGGGAGGTGTGTCTCCTCCCTCTCACAGAGGGAGGCGTGTCTCCTCCCTCTCACAGACACCTTGTTCTGTGAGAGGGAGGCGTGTCTCCCTCTCACAGAGGGAGGTGTGTCTCCTCCCTCTCACAGACACCTTGTTCTGTGAGAGGGAGGCGTGTCTCCTCCCTCTCACAGAGGGAGGCGTGTCTCCTCCCTCTCACAGAGGGAGGTGTTTCTCCTCCCTCTGTGAGAGGGAGGCGTGTCTCCTCCCTCTCACAGAGGGAGGCGTGTCTCCTCCCTCTCACAGACACCTTGTTCTGTGAGAGGGAGGCTGTCTCCTCCCTCTCACAGAGGGAGGCGTGTCTCCTCCCTCTCACAGACACCTTGTTCTGTGAGAGGGAGTGTCTCCTCCCTCTCACAGAGGGAGGTGTGTCTCCTCCCTCTCACAGAGGGAGGCGTGTCTCCTCCCTCTCACAGACACCTTGTTCTGTGAGAGGGAGGCGTGTCTCCCTCTCACAGAGGGAGGTGTGTCTCCTCCTCTCACAGACACCTGTTCTGTGTGTATTGTGCAGGAAGGGCCACGTCTGCAAGGATTATGAAACAAAAACAAAACACATCCAGAAACCATTGACCTACACTAGAGAAGGGTGAATCTCTGTATTAATGCTGCCCCCCCCCCCCAGGTGTCGTGGAGCAGTGGGGGGGCGGTGCTGAGGCTGGTGGAGGATTTGCAGGACAGACGGAGGAGGACGGAGGAGCTCAGGCTGCACAGAGGACAGCGAGTAAGAGACTGACTCTATCTCTCTAATCAGGAGGACATCTCTCTCAGGAAAATGGATCAGAACAAAAACAAAGATTTTGTTCTGATTCATTTTCCTGAGAAAAAGATGTCCTCCAAAAAAAAGACATTTTTTTCTGATTTTTATTTTCTTGAAATTCTAAGTTTTTAATCAGAAATCAATATTTTTGTTACTTTTTGTCCCAAATCCTCTGTCTCTCGTGTCCCTGGTCGTCTGTCTCTCATGTGCCTGGTCCTCTCTGCTCTCATGTCCTGGTCCTCTGTCTCTCATGTCCTGGTCCTCTCTCTCTCATGTCCCTGGTCCTCTGTCTCTCATGTCCCTGGTCCTCTCTCTCTCATGTCCTGGTCCTCTGTCTCTCATGTCCCAAATCCTCTGTCTCTCGTGTCCCTGGTCCTCTGTCTCTCATGTCCCTGGTCCTCTCTTTCTCATGTCCCTGGTCCTCTCTGTCTCTCGTGTCCCTGGTCGTCTGTCTCTCATGTCCCTGGTCCTCTCTGTCTCTCATGTCCCTGGTCCTCTGTTTCTCATGTCCCTGGTCCTCTCTCTCTCATGTCCCTGGTCCTCTGTCTCTCATGTCCCTGGTCCTCTGTCTCTCATGTCCCTGGTCCTCTGTCTCTCATGTCCCTGGTCCTCTCTCTCTCATGTCCCTGGTCCTCTGTCTCTCATGTCCCAAATCCTCTGTCTCTCGTGTCCCTGGTCCTCTGTCTCTCATGTCCCTGGTCCTCTCTCTCATGTCCCTGGTCCTCTCTGTCTCTCGTGTCCCTGGTCGTCTGTCTCTCATGTCCCTGGTCCTCTCTGTCTCTCATGTCCCTGGTCCTCTGTCTCTCATGTCCTGGTCCTCTCTCTCTCATGTCCCTGGTCCTCTGTCTCTCATGTCCCTGGTCCTCTCTTTCTCTCATGTCCCTGTCCTCTCTCAGTCCCTGGTCCTCTGTCTCTCATGTCCCTGGTCCTCTGTCTCTCATGTCCCTGGTCCTCTCTCTCATGTCCCTGGTCCTCTGTCTCTCATGTCCCTGGTCCTCTGTCTCTCGTGTCCCTGGTCCTCTGTCTCTCATGTCCTGGTCGTCTGTCTCTCATGTCCCTGGTCCTCTGTCTCTCATGTCCCTGGTCCTCTGTTTCTCATGTCCCTGGTCCTCTCTCTCTCATGTCCCTGGTCCTCTGTCTCTCATATCCCTGGTCCTCTGTCTCTCATGTCCCTGGTCCTCTGTCTCTCATGTCCCTGGTCCTCTCTCTCTCATGTCCCTGGTCCTCTGTCTCTCATGTCCCAAATCCTCTGTCTCTCGTGTCCCTGGTCTCTGTCTCTCGTGTCCTGGTCGTCTGTCTCTCATGTCCCTGGTCCTCTCTGTCTCTCATGTCCCTGGTACCCTGTCTCTCATGTCCCTGGTCCTCTCTCCTCATGTCCCTGGTCCTCTGTCTCTCATGTCCCTGGTCCTCTCTTTCTCTCATGTCCCTGGTCCTCTCTCATGTCCCTGGTCCTCTGTCTCTCATGTCCCTGGTCCTCTGTCTCTCATGTCCCTGGTCCTCTCTCTCATGTCCCTGGTCCTCTGTCTCTCATGTCCCTGGTCCTCGTCTCTCGTGTCCTTGGTCCTCTGTCTCTCATGTCCCTGGTCGTCTGTCTCTCATGTCCCTGGTCCTCTGTCTCTCATGTCCCTGGTCCTCTGTTTCTCATGTCCCTGGTCCTCTCTCTCTCATGTCCCTGGTCCTCTGTCTCTCATGTCCCTGGTCCTCTGTCTCTCATGTCCCTGGTCCTCTCTCTCTCATGTCCCTGGTCCTCTGTCTCTCATGTCCCAAATCCTCTGTCTCTCGTGTCCCTGGTCCTCTGTCTCTCGTGTCCCTGGTCCTCTGTCTCTCATGTCCCTGGTCCTCTGTCTCTCGTGTCCCTGGTCCTCTGTCTCTCGTGTCCCTGTCCCTCTGTCTCTCGTGTCCCTGGTCTTCTGTCTCTCGTGTCCCTGGTCCTCTGTCTCTCATGTCCCTGGTCCTCTGTCTCTCATGTCCCTGGTCCTCTGTCTCTCGTGTCCGGTCCTCTGTCTCTCATGTCCCTGGTCCTCTGTCTCTCGTGTCCCTGGTCCTCTGTCTCTCGTTCCCTGTCCCTCTGTCTCTCGTGTCCCTGGTCTTCTGTCTCTCGTGTCCTGGTCCTCTGTCTCTCATGTCCCTGGTCCTCTGTCTCTCATGTCCCTGGTCCTCTGTCTCTCGTGTCCCTGGTCCTCTGTCTCTCATGTCCCTGGTCCTCTGTCTCTCATGTCCCTGGTCCTCTGTCTCTCGTGTCCCTGGTCCTCTGTCTCTCATGTCCCTGGTCCTCTGTCTCTCATGTCCGGTGTCCTCTGTCTCCGTGTCCCTGGTCCTCTGTCTCTCATGTCCCTGGTCCTGTCTCTCATGTCCCTGGTCCTCTGTCTCTCGTGTCCCTGGTCCTCTGTCTCTCGTGTCCTGTCCCTCTGTCTCTCGTGTCCCTGGTCCTATGTCTTCGTGTCCCTGTCCCTCTGTCTCTCGTGTCCCTGGAGAGATTATAAATCAGATTAGAAAGTGAAACTAAATAAAACATAAAAACGGAAAAATATATAAAAAAGTCAAAATGATATAAATGAAAATCCACCTCTGTTTTCACTGAAGGACCGGAGTCTCTCAGTCAAAGAGACCCTGGACCAGGACCGGAGTCTCTCAGTCAAAGAGACCCTGGACCAGGACCGGAGTCTCTCAGTCAAAGAGACCCTGGACCAGGACCTGGAGTCAGAGTCAAGCAGATCAGACCTGAATTCAAAATCTAAACCAGAGGATGCTAAAGACTGGAGCCAGGATCCAGATCAGCTGTGAAGCCTGAACCTGGATCAACGAGTCTAAAGATGTGGTCCCGGATCCAGATCAGAGAAAACCAACATCTCTGAGTCAGAATCAGAGTCTGAAACAGATCAGACCAGAGACCTGCAGCCAGGACCCCTTTCAGACCAGACTGTGGGATCCAGATCAGATGTGAAGCCTGAAGACAGATCAGAAGAGACCAGAGACCTGCAGCAGGGACCCCTTCAGACCAGACTGTGGGATCCAGATCAGATGTGAAGCCTGAAGACAGATCAGAAGAGACCAGAGACCTGCAGCCAGGACCCCTTTCAGACCAGACTGTGGGATCCAGATCAACGGAAACCAAAGACTTGGAGTCCGGATCCAGATCTGATCTTAATCCTGACTTTCGATCAGATCTTAAAACTGTATTCAGGTCAGAGGAGACCAGAGACCTGCAGACCAGATCCACTTCAGAGCTAAGATCCAGATCCACTTCAGATCAGCAGCTGGGATCCGTCTCAGATGTAGAAACTGAATCCAGTTCAGAGGAAGACCCAGACCTACAGCTGGGATCTGGATCAGAACTGGAGTCTGAATCCGGATCAGATTCAGAGTCTGAATCCAGTCAGAGGAAGACCAGGACTTGGATCTGGATCCGGATCAGGGTCCGATTCAGGGTCAGAATCAGAATCAGCCAATCAGCAGACTGGCTGCAGGGCATGCTGGGAAAAGAGACTGAAGAAGACCCCGCCCACCAAGACTGCCGACCAATCAGAGGCTGCGGCTGCTGTCGTCATGTGAAGAGCTGGCAGACACGGTGAGTCTCCTTCTTGTCTTTGTGATACTGCATCTCATGTCAATCATATCTTTGAATAGATGTAGCTTCTTTTGGGTGTTTGAAGTCTTTCTGGTTTGAAGTCCTTCTGTGTTTGAAGTCTTTCTGTTTGAAGTCTTTCTGTGTTTGAGTCTTTCGTGTTTGAAGTCTTTCTGTGTTTGAAGTCTTTCTGTGTTTGAAGTCTTTCTGTGTTTGAAGTCTTTCTGTGTTTGAAGTCTTTTGTGTTTGAAGTCTTTCTGTGTTTGAAGTCTTTCTGTGTTTGAAGTCTTTCTGTGTTTGAAGTCTTTCTGTGTTTGAAGTCCTTCTGTGTTTGAAGTCTTTCTGTGTTTGAAGTCTTTTTGTGTTTGAAGTCTTTTGTGTTTGAAGTCTTTTGTGTTTGAAGTCTTTCTGTGTTTGAAGTCTTTCTGTGTTTGAAGTCTTTTGTGTTTGAAGTCTTTTGTGTTTGAAGTCTTTCTGTGTTTGAAGTCTTTTGTGTTTGAAGTCTTTCTGTGTTTGAAGTCTTTCTGTGTTTGAAGTCTTTTGTGTTTGAAGTCTTTCTGTGTTTGAAGTCTTTCTGTGTTTGAAGTCTTTCTGTGTTTGAAGTCTTTCTGTGTTTGAAGTCTTTCTGTGTTTGAAGTCTTTTTGTGTTTGAAGTCTTTTGTGTTTGAAGTCTTTTGTGTTTGAAGTCTTTCTGTGTTTGAAGTCTTTCTGTGTTTGAAGTCTTTTGTGTTTGAAGTCTTTTGTGTTTGAAGTCTTTCTGTGTTTGAAGTCTTTTGTGTTTGAAGTCTTTCTGTGTTTGAAGTCTTTTGTGTTTGAAGTCTATGTTGAGTCGTTTCTTTGCCTCTTTAGTCTCCTTGTGGTCTTCTTACACCTTTTTAGAGTCGTGAGGCATTTTCTTGGAGGGATCTTATTTATTGTATTTTGTCATTTATTTTCCTTCGTCGTCATAGTACACAGTACATACTTTGTGTGTGTGTGTGTGTGTGTGTGTGTGTGTGTGTGTGTGGTGTGTTTGCAGGTCTGCCTCTGGGTGCAGCAGGGCAGCAGAGTGTTGTCTGAAAGCTCTGAAGCCGGACTGCAGCTCATTGAGGCCGAAGAGACTCTGAACACACACCTGAGGCTGCAAACAGAGGCTGAGGTTCACACACACACACACACACACACACACACACACACACACACACACACACACAACGCACGGACACATGTTAAACTGTTCATATAGCGTTTTACGTGTCTCCAGTCTGCAGGTTTGGATGCAGAAAACATGAAGCAGATCCTGGATCAGATCAACGCTCTGCAGCCCGGTGGCTCCCCGCTGTCCCCCCTCAAAACACTGACCCAGCAGCTGAAGAGGGGCCGCACCAGAACCAGAACCAGCACCAGAGACCCACCGAGCCCTGAACTCCCTGCTCGTGTGGATCTGGTCCTGAAAGAGCTGCAGGGTCTGAACAGGAAGTTAGACTCAAACCTGGAGCTGCTGCGACCCTACGTCACTTTCCTCCGCATGGCACAGCAGGTCAGAACCAGAACCCTCCGCCAAGACTCCGTCCTTATCCTTATCCGCCCTTTAACACTTCCTGTCCCCTGGTCTGGAGGTCAATGGTTTCCTGAATGTATTTTTGGTTGTTAGCCTGAAATCAGGTCTGTGGTGAACACAAGCTGAAGAGATTTTAACATTTTGTTCTACCACATAAAATACATCAGTAAATACCCCATTGGTGGGTTAAAAAGCGGTGGTGACGTGAAGTCATGTGACCGTGCTGTAGTTCCTTTATAGCCCAACATTAGCCTCCTTTAGCTTAGCGGTTGTGACGTGAAGTCATGTGACCGTGCTGTAGTTCCTTTATAGCCCAACATTAGCCACCTTTAGCTTAGCGGTGGTGACGTGAAGTCATGTGACCGTGCTGTAGTTCCTTTATAGCCCAACATTAGCCTCCTTTAGCTTAGCGGTGGTGACGTGAAGTCATGTGACCGTGCTGTAGTTCCTTTATAGCCCAACATTAGCCTCCTTTAGCTTAGCGGTGGTGACGTGAAGTCATGTGACCGTGCTGTAGTTCCTTTATAGCTTCAATCCTCTCCCCCAGGTGGAGGACGAGATGGAAGAACTTCAGGAGCTCTACAGAAAGAGACCAGAGGAAGAGGAAGCCAGTAGCTGCAGGTCAGCAGTGAAGAACAGGAAGCAGTTTGACTCCGGCTGGGAGAAAACGCTGCAGAGTTTCCTCTCCTGTCAGGAACTGGGAAACAGCTTCCTCCAAACAGCTAACACGGTGAGATTACATTAACCTGTGACTCTGTGAATCATGCAGAACGCTGTAGTTTGATATAAACATATGTGTTTGTCAGGTGTCTGGATCAGCGTTGAACCTGCAGTCGGTGGTTCAGGAGACGCTGGAGCGACTCGGCAGAACAGAACAGGAAGTGAACGAGATGAGGAGTCAGCGGATAATCCAGATCCAGGAACAGAGAGATTACTGCAGGAAGTACAGGGAGAGACTGGACAAGGTACTGCTGTAGTCTGAACCCTGCAGGGTATCTCAACAACTCCAGTTTCTATTCAACATTAAGGACTTTAATCTCAATATTAAACTTTATTCTTGACTTTATTTTGACTTTATTCAGGATTACACTAAAAAGATGGGGAGATAAGAAGCAACGAAAGGGTTCAGATTCTCCTCTGAATGGGATTTATAGAAGATAGTCCCACCAGAGAGCATGGCGGTACTGGTCTTAGGTCCGGTTCTGGTTTTAGATCCGGTCCTGGTTTTAGGTCCGGTACTGGTCTTAGGTCCGGTTCTGGTTTTAGATCTGGTACTGGTCTTAGATCCGGTACTGGTCTTAGGTCCGGTACTGGTTTTAGGTCCGGTACTGGTTTTAGATCCGGTCCTGGTTTTAGGTCCGGTACTGGTCTTAGGTCCGGTTCTGGTTTTAGATCCGGTCTGGTTTAGGCCGGTACTGGTCTTAGGTCGGTTCTGGTTTTAGATCTGGTACTGGTCTTAGATCCGGTACTGGTCTTAGGTCCGGTTCTGGTTTAGATCTGGTACTGGTCTTAGATCCGGTACTGGTCTTAGGTCCGGTACTGGTTTTAGGTCCGGTACTGGTTTTAGATCCGGTCGTGGTCTTAGGTCCGGTCCTGGTCTTAGGTCCGTTACTGGTTTTAGATCCGGTCCTGGTTTTAGGCCCGGTACTGGTCTTAGGTCCGGTTCTGGTTTTAGATCTGGTACTGGTTTTAGATCCGGTCCTGGTCTTAGGTCCGGTACTGGTTTTAGGTCCGGTACTGGTTTTAGATCCGGTCCTGGTCTTAGGTCCGGTCCTGGTCTTAGGTCCGGTACTGGTTTTAGATCCGGTCCTGGTCTTAGGTCCGGTCCTGGTCTTAGGTCCGGTACTGGTTTTAGATCCGGTCCTGGTCTTAGGTCCGGTCCTGGTCTTAGGTCCGGTACTGGGGTAAATGTACTCTCCATAACCCTTGCTGGTTGTTCCAGACCCTGCAGGACCTGAACTGTGTCTCTGAGATGCTGGACTCCTGCACTCTGATGGATCTGGGTTCAGACCTGCAGACCTCCAAGCTGCTGGAGCGCTTCAGCCAGGCCCGTCCACACTTTACCGTGAGTCCACTGATTTTAAACTGAAGCAACATAGAGAACCAAAGGACTACATGGACTTTAGTTCTGCAGGGACCCATGGGGCTCATGACTGAACTGGGATGGTGTTTCTTTCTTCTTTCCTCCAGCAACTGGACGCTGAGGTGGAGTTCATGTTGAAGAGCTGGGAGACTCTGAGAGGAGTCCAGGAGGGTCTGGAGGAGGAGGAGGATGAGGAGGAGGAAGGACCAGTGGAGGAGGAAGACCTGTCAGAGCTGCTTAAGCTCCAGGAGAAAGTGAAGAAGAAGATCCGTCAGAGCGAGTCCATCCTGGACCGGACCAGCAGCTTCCACCTCACATCCAGACAGGTCCGTGCGACAGGAAGTGGTTCTGACAGGAAGTGGTTCTGACAGGAAGTGGTTCTGACAGGAAGCCTGCAGGTACTTATCAAAGTGTTGTTTTCTTTGGGTCCAGCTGGAGGCGCTGATCCAGACTTTAACTGGTTCCTGTGGATCCAGCGAGGAACAGCAGCAGCTCCAGAGTCTGTTCAAAACCACTTCAACACTGAAGAGCGACATCTGCACCTCCGTCAGCTCCACCGTCAGTAGAGTTACTACCAGTTTGAGTTACTACCAGTATGAGTTACTACCAGTTTCAGTTACTACCAGTTTCAGGTACTACCAGTTTGAGTTACTGCCAGTTTGAGTTACTACCAGTTTGAGTTACTACCAGTTTGAGTTACTGCCAGTTTCAGTTACTACTAGTTTCAGTTACTACCAGTTTCAGTTACTACCAGTATGAGTTACTACCAGTTTCAGGTACTACCAGTTTGAGTTACTGCCAGTTTGAGTTACTGCCAGTTTGAGTTACTGCCAGTTTGAGTTACTACCAGTTTCAGTTACTACCAGTTTGAGTTACTACCAGTTTGAGTTACTACCAGTATGAGTTACTACCAGTTTCAGTTACTACCAGTTTCAGTTACTGCCAGTTTCAGTTACTACCAGTTTCAGTTACTAACAGTTTAAGTTACTGCCAGTTTGAGTTACTACCAGTTTGAGTTACTGCCAGTTTGAGTTACTGCCAGTTTGAGTTACTACCAGTTTAAGTTACTACCAGTTTGAGTTACTACCAGTATGAGTTACTACCAGTTTCAGTTACTGCCAGTTTCAGTTACTGCCAGTTTCAGTTACTACCAGTTTCAGTTACTACCAGTTTGAGTTACTGCCAGTTTGAGTTACTGCCAGTTTGAGTTACTGCCAGTTTGAGTTACTACCAGTTTGAGTTACTACCAGTTTGAGTTACTACCAGTTTGAGTTACTACCAGTATGAGTTACTACCAGTTTCAGTTACTACCAGTTTCAGTTACTGCCAGTTTCAGTTACTACCAGTTTCAGTTACTAACAGTTTAAGTTACTGCCAGTTTGAGTTACTACCAGTTTGAGTTACTGCCAGTTTCAGTTACTGCCAGTTTGAGTTACTACCAGTTTCAGTTACTACCAGTTTGAGTTACTACCAGTTTGAGTTACTACCAGTTTGAGTTACTACTAGTTTCAGTTACTACCAGTTTCAGTTACTACCAGTTTGAGTTACTGCCAGTTTGAGTTACTACCAGTTTGAGTTACTACCAGTTTGAGTTACTACCAGTATGAGTTACTACCAGTTTCAGTTACTACCAGTTTCAGTTACTACCAGTATGAGTTACTACCAGTTTCAGTTACTACCAGTTTCAGTTACTGCCAGTTTGAGTTACTGCCAGTTTGAGTTACTGCCAGTTTGAGTTACTACCACTTTCAGTTACTACCAGTTTGAGTTACTACCAGTATGAGTTACTACCAGTTTCAGTTACTGCCAGTTTCAGTTACTGCCAGTTTCAGTTACTACCAGTTTCAGTTACTACCAGTTTCAGTTACTACCAGTATGAGTTACTACCAGTTTCAGTTACTGCCAGTTTCAGTTACTGCCAGTTTCAGTTACTACCAGTTTCAGTTACTACCAGTTTCAGTTACTACCAGTTTGAGTTACTACCAGTTTGAGTTACTACTAGTTTCAGTTACTACCAGTTTCAGTTACTACCAGTTTGAGTTACTGCCAGTTTGAGTTACTACCAGTTTGAGTTACTACCAGTATGAGTTACTACCAGTTTCAGTTACTACCAGTTTGAGTTACTGCCAGTTTGAGTTACTGCCAGTTTGAGTTACTACCAGTATGAGTTACTACCAGTTTGAGTTACTACCAGTTTGAGTTACTACCAGTTTGAGTTACTACCAGTATGAGTTACTACCAGTTTGAGTTACTGCCAGTTTCAGTTACTACCAGTTTGAGTTACTACCAGTATGAGTTACTACCAGTTTGAGTTACTACCAGTTTGAGTTACTACCAGTATGAGTTACTACCAGTTTCAGTTACTGCCAGTTTCAGTTACTACTAGTTTCAGTTACTACCAGTTTGAGTTACTGCCAGTTTCAGTTACTATCAGTTTCAGTTACTACCAGTTTGAGTTACTCACCAGTATGAGTTACTACCAGTTACAGTTACTACCAGTTTCAGTTACTACCAGTTTGAGTTACTACCAGTTTGAGTTACTACCAGTTTGAGTTACTACCAGTTTGAGTTACTACTAGTTTCAGTTACTACCAGTTTGAGTTACTGCCAGTTTCAGTTACTACCAGTTTGAGTTACTACCAGTTTGAGTTACTACCAGTTTCAGTTACTACCAGTATGAGTTACTACCAGTTTCAGTTACTGCCAGTTTGAGTTACTACCAGTTTGAGTTACTACTAGTTTCAGTTACTACCAGTTTGAGTTACTACCAGTTTCAGTTACTGCCAGTTTCAGTTACTACCAGTTTGAGTTACTGCCAGTTTCAGTTACTGCCAGTTTCAGTTACTACCAGTTTCAGTTACTGCCAGTTTCAGTTACTACCAG